>JAJJWW010011565.1:0-463022 GCA_023531295.1 Papaver armeniacum | reverse complement strand
GAGAGAAAGTTCATAGTGATTGTAATTTCTTTAGCTCTTTTCCATTTTATCTTGTAAACATTCAAGAAGTTAATCAATAAAAATTATAATTGTTCATCTTAAAATGGTTTAATTGTGTGGATTCTTATGAGGGGTGAAGTGTAGGATTTGCTGCAACTACAATCACCTAAGGCTCGTACGAGCATTATTTAATAAATGATTAAACCAAAGATTTAATCATCCTCTCAAAGAACCTAGGTCTTCAAGAGACTTTGGAATTTGCTCACTCGAGCATCTCTCGGCGCTACATGGTCGATCCATCATCCCATGTAGTCGGTACCTCCTTCACTTCGTGGTTAATTTTCAATAAATCATTAATTGATCAAATTAGGGTTTCGAATCCAAGGTTCATAACTCCATATTCAAACACTAATAATTTTACGTTGATCCCATGATCAACATTTTTATTAATTATACTCGGTTCAGTTGCCAGTATTTAATTTAACATTTTATTTGGTCATGCTACCAATAATTCATCAAACGAGCAACATTAGCTCAGATGAGCAATATTTGCTCAAACCAAGGAATATTGGTTCAACTATCAATATTCAACAATCCATCGAATGAGTAATATTTGCTCACCTTAAACTATCAACATTTACTTGAGAGTTATACCTCGTCTCAATGGACACATTTGATTCATGAGTCTCGAACATTTGCAAATCACGTTCGACTTCCGGCAATACAAGGACTCATCGTCCCACGAAGTCAGCAAGAATCGACTAACTAAATACACGTCACGTTGCGATTACACCACAATCATGAGACATCAATCGTGTCACATGGGGGGATATTAACTAGGGTTTTGGTCTAGCGGTCTATGGCACGTGTGTTCATACACACGATGAGAATGTGAGCAAGTCGTGCAATCAGTTGGAGGAGTTAACAAAGTAGTGGATGGAAAATCAACCAACTCTCCGCACGATGAGCAACTGGTTTCCACTTCCTCACTCTTTGACTCCAGCAACTGTCACACTTCATGGGATCAAGGTGTTTACAATTCTAGCAATATAAATAAGTCTCTGAATCATGATTGAAAAACAAGACAATCTTTCGTCAAACAGACAACAAGAGATTAACAACTCAACGTCTGAGCAATTGCTCTCAACAGAGCAAATTCAATCAATCAGAACTTATCTTATTTCTTCACGCAGAATACACAACACACATACAATCTTCGATCACCATTGATCTCATACATTTTTCAGCTTCCCTCCTACAGATCGACCCATCCTCTCTTGTGACCGAATTTACTCTGGAACGGCCATTGTCTTGGTTTAGGCTAGAGTCATACAGATTGATCTTTCGAATTCAAAGCACTCCCTTTTGCAGTGTATCTGTGTGAGGTTTGACAGTTCGCTCGGTTCAAGGAGTTTCATCCGCACGGTCGTCTCCTCAATTCCGTAAAAACCAGCAACTCATATGTAGTTGCAGGAAATACTACACTACACCCCTCACAAGAATCCACACAATCAAACCATTTTAAGATGAACAATTATAATTTTTATTGATTAACTTCTTGAATGTTTACAAGATAAATGGAAAAGAGCTAAAGAAATTACAATCACTATCAACTTTCTCTCTTAATGACTTGCTCCACACTCGAAAAAGATCTCCCTTCCAATAGGCTTGTTCGGCTCTTTATATAGGGTATTACATAATGGATGACAGCTAAGCTGTCCTTTATTTTCGGGAATGACTTGCGAAGTGTCGCAAGTGTACGAGTGTATAATCTCGCGACATTCCTAGATCTCACTAGGTCTTCACACTTTTCTCGTGTTCTGGCTGTCGTCATCCATTGCGTCACTTATTTTACTCATCTGCGACGCCTTCGCTATGTAACATTTATGTATTTCGCAGAGGTGTTGGTGTTGCGATATTCTGATCCTACATCTTGCCTCTTCTCATGTCTTCTCTGCGAAGGAGAGAATGTCATGAGAATTATTATTTTCATACTGCCGTAACTGTTCATCCTTATCTGTTTGGCGATTTGACTTCATACTTTTACACAAAATCTATAATACGTGTCTCTTCTTCCACCCATTTTTTGACACGTCCCTTTCAACCGTTACTTCTCAACCATTCACGTCTCTTCTCGCATTAAATGCGTTTATCTTCTCAAGAATTCTTCTCTATATATAGTTTTCTCATCCTCCTCTTCTTCTTTTTTCTATTATCATGATTATTCTGGCGAATTGCCTCTTGTAACTCCTGTTCTTCCATTTCTGTTCTCAATCTTTCTCTTTCGCAAGCTAGACATGCTTGCTCAACATAGTGTCTTTCAATTTCATCTTCAATTTCTTTTTGATTCCTCTGTGTTTCTCTCCCATGCAATATTCTTCTTCATTCTTCCTGATTTTCTTCATCACCTGGACTATTCGGCCCCTGACGCTGCCTATTTCCTTGATTTTCATCATTTCGCCCATTTTGAAGAATCTCGGGATGTGGGATATAACGATCTTCCATTATTTCTCTTCTTTCGCAACGTTCTTCACCTGGATTTTGCACTTCTTCTCGATTTTCTTCATTAGCATTTTCTATAGGTAAAGTTCTCCTTCTTTCCTCTCTAACTGATCTTGAGCTTGACCTTGTAGTACTTCTCGACCTTCTGTTTTGTAATCTCATATTTTCCATCCTCAACTCATGATTTTGCCTTGTCAAATTTGCACGTTCCTCTGCCTCCAATCGTCTTTCTTCATGTATTGTTTGTCTCAATGTCTCTAGTGCTGCGACCTCTTCATTTCCATGAATTATTTCTCCAATCACTTCTCGGTCTCTCTCCCCTTGTCCATTATTTATCAATTGCTGTTCTTCTCCCCTTTCATCCATAGAGTCTGATCTCCAAGTATGCACGCTTACTCTATCATAATCCACACGATTCTATTCTATCTTGGTTGAATTGGTGATTGAATTTGATTTTCTTCATTATTTCTTGTGTTTATTCTTGAGGATTCCCCCATTTCATTTCTCCCTTCTCCAGCAAGTCTCATACTTCTTCTAACAGTTTTGGTTATTCTGATGCATTGTTTGCAGGGTGTTTGAGTGGCCAATTAGATAACTTATTTGCAATTCTAATGCTAGATTATTGAACCGTAATCTGTAATTGTTGTGGTGATTTAATCATAAGTTGCGAAACATCAACGTTGCAATGGGATGTTGTGGATTTTGATGTGTATTTGACAACCCTAAGTTAACATGTAGAACTTACGTGCATGTGGTTAGGATCAATCCAACTCATAGAACATATCGGTTAGTTAAGTTACACTAGAGAGCTTATTCAAAGTGGCTTGATTGACTAGACACGAGTAGAGAACTTATCATACGAAGTGACTTTGGAGTTTTATGGATTTGTTGAACTTATAACTTGTCTAGGATTGTTAGTAAACGTATTTTGAAGAAGATTCATGATCACTAGTGGAGAAAGACCCCCTAATCATTCTTTGAGCATCCTGTACATTCTCATCCGATTGTTCTTGTACACTTCCTTCTATTATTTCCGTTTCACATCCGAAATCAAGTTGAGGTTCATCACTACCTTGTATGTGTTGTTGTGACTCACCCTGTTGATGTTCAGCAATATGCCTAGGCAACCGCAGTTCCTCTTTATCCTCATCATCACTCCACACATGCTTCTTCACTTGATGTAGCAATATTAGTAAACTGTCCATCATTGATATTAATAAATGGAAACTGTCGTTCATAAAAATCCACATCCCTTGACACTAAAAATTGTTTTGTGTCCAAATCATAAACTTGCCATGCCTTTTTACCAAATGGATACTCAAGAAACACACATCTCCTTCCTCGCCTTGCAAACTTATCACCTTTACTATTTTGATTATGCACATAACACAAACACCCAAACACTCACAAATGATCATATGGAGGAAACTTTCCTAACATAATTTCGTATGGAGTATTGTTATTACGTAAAGGTGTTGGTGTTCGATTAATCAAGTACAACCAAGTGATCAGAATTAGTACAACCAAGTGATCAGAAATTAAAAGATTTCGGATGCTCAAAGATTATGAACCCAAATCAGAAATCTTCTTCGTCTTCAAATCTTCTTAGATCTTCAATAAACACCTTCACATAATCAACTTGAATCTCTTGTGATCAATCACACAAAAAACGAAGTCTGTTAACAATGGATTATCAGAAAATGTCTTTAGATCTACAGACAGTCTAAAGATCCCGTCGAAACTTCGATCTACTTTGAGTGAATCTTATATCAGAAGAGAAGATTCTCAAGCATAAAAAAAACTAGTTGCAATCAAAGTTCAACAACTGTTAGTCAATCAAATCAATCTAAAACTAATAATAAACTACAATTATCTAGTTTCCCAACAACGGTACTCGTAGAGCTTCCCAATCCCAAAGAAGTCTTTAAAACGAGCGGTCATAAGAGATTTCTCCTAATTAGGGTACTTTCCTCTCCGAATAGTCGGCTCCACTAGTAACAACACAACTAGGTAGTTTTGCGTGCTCTGAGGATTAGTTTGCTCGAAATGCAAAATTCAATATTTATAGACCAAGGAAGTTTGGACACCAAGGAATTTCCAAAACCGAAAATATTCTCAAGATATGCAATATATTTCCAAATTCGGTTTCCATAAGCTTTGTCCAAATATTTACCGAAATCTCAGTAGAAAATCTCCAATTAGTAAATTACCAATTTTTATTTTCTAAAGATATGCATTTTAATTGTTGGAAATTAAAAGCATATAAAACTAAAAACCTTAATTAAAAGATTCTCAATTTATTTCGATCCGGGATTCTCCTTTAGCTATTAAGGAATATCTTTGAACAATAAAAGATAAGAGTTACTGCATATGTTCAAAGTATGTCGACATCTTTACTTTGTAAATCCTTTTTCATATTTACAATCTTGGAACCGATTTGCCACACTTCCAAACAAGTTTAGAATTGGTTCAACTGAATTCCAAGAACTATGTGATTGATTATCCTATCAAATTACCAATCATGGGTTTCACGGTTCTACCAAATAAGTTTCGGTTCTACTACCATGTGGGTACTAGAATTAGTCACGCTAGTTACCAAAACTTGGTTGACTAGGTACTAGGATCGGTTCCCACATATATATGGTATCTAACTTGTATTTGGTGCAAATGTTCATGGATCGGTTCCCCAATAACTAAAAACTTGTTGCACCTCTTACAAGGATCGATTCCCCTTTTGTGATCGGTTGCACCTCTTACTAGGATCGGTTCCCCAATGTCTAGAGTTGGTCATACCAATTACAACAAATCGATCATATCATCTCAGGTGATTACTTAAGATCTCTTTCACTAATAAAAGTCATACCAATACAAAAGTCAGGCCTTGTGAATAGTTTTACCAAGATACATAAACAAGTTATGAGCGGCTATACTAAACACACATATTGGTAATAGTTTTACCAAGATACATTATGGTATCTAACTTGTATACGCTAGTTACCGATGCTCTAACAAAAAGGTTTTTGGGATGAATTGTTTAATCCAATTCGATTCCGGATAAGAGAAACTAAGTTAATTCTGATCTTAGTTAGACTTATCAAAGTGGAGGTTTCGGTTATTCAAGTCTAATCGAATGCCTTAACAAGAAATGCTAGTTAACTAACCTAGTACTTGTCTTGTTTAAAAGTGAAAGGTCTAAGTTATTATTTGAATAACTTATCAAAGTTATTCAAATAATCACCTGAGATATTTGGTAAAACTATTACCAATATGTGTGTTTAGTATAGCCGCTCATAACTTGTTTATGTATCTTGGTAAAACTATTCACAAGGCCTGACTTTTGTATTGGTATGTCTTTTATTAGTGAAAGAGATCTTAAGTAATCACCTGAGATGATATGATCGATTTGTTGTAATTGGTATGACCAACTCTAGACATTGGGGAACCGATCCTAGTAAGAGGTGCAACCGATCACAAAAGGGGAATCGATCCTTGTAAGAGGTGCAACAAGTTTTTAGTTATTGGGGAACCGATCCATGAACATTTGCACCAAATACAAGTTAGATACCATATATATGTGAGAACCGATCCTAGTACCTAGTCAACCAAGTTTTGGTAACTAGCGTGACTAATTCTAGTACCCACATGGTAGTAGAACCGAAACTTATTTGGTAGAACCGTGAAACCCATGATTGGTAATTTGATAGGATAATCAATCACATAGTTCTTGGAATTCAGTTGAACCAATTCTAAACTTGTTTGGAAGTGTGGCAAATCGGTTCCAAGATTGTAAATATGAAAAAGGATTTACAAAGTAAAAATGTCGACATACTTTGAACATATGCAGTAACTCTTATCTTTTATTGTTCAAAGATATTCCTTAATAGCTAAAGGAGAATCCTGATCGAAATAAATTGAGAATCTTTTAATTAAGGTTTTTAGTTTTATATGCTTTTAATTTCCAACAATTAAAATGCATATCTTTAGAAAATAAAAATTGGTAATGTGCATTTACTAATTGGAGATTTTCTACTGAGATTTCGGTAAATATTTGGACAAAGCTTATGGAAACCGAATTTGGAAATATATTGCATATCTTGAGAATATTTTCGGTTTTGAAAATTCCTTGGTGTCCAAACTTCCTTGGTCTATAAATATTGAATTTTGCATTTCGAGCAAACTAATCCTCAGAGCACGCAAAACTACCTAGTTGTGTTGTTACTAGTGGAGCCGACTATTCGGAGAGGAAAGTACCCTAATTAGGAGAAATCTCTTACGACCGCTCGTTTTAAAGACTTATTTGGGATTGGGAAGCTCTACGAGTACCGTTGTTGGGAAACTAGATAATTGTAGTTTATTATTAGTTTTAGATTGATTTGATTGACTAACAGTTGTTGAACTTTGATTGCAACTAGTTTTTTTATGCTTGAGAATCTTCTCTTCTGATATAAGATTCACTCAAAGTAGATCGAAGTTTCGACGGGATCTTTAGACTGTCTATAGATCTAAAGACGTTTTCTGATAATCCATTGTTAACAGACTTCGTTCTGTGTGTGATTGATCACAAGAGATTCAAGTTGATTATGTGAAGGTGTTTATTGAAGATCTAAGAAGATTTGAAGACGAAGAAGATTTCTGATTTGGGTTCATAATCTTTGGTGTGCACAAAACTTGATCGGCTGGGGATACAACTATAATCGGTTTATCTTTGTGATAATATTGATTGATTAGTTGAGTAGATCGGCATCAATACAATTCTTTGTTATTCAAAGTATTGATTGCATAGTCTTAACAATTACTTTGGTAGTTGTTGAAAATATAGATCTAAGGACCTGACAAAGGATTTTATAGGGATAAACGGAAGAGCCTTTTGTCAAACTCATATCACTTGTTTGAAAAAAGTTGTTACCGAACAGATTTGTTGTTCCTTTACTGTTTGGAATACGAACCAAAGGAATTGTTCCAAATGCGTGACTTATTTCAAGTTGTAGGCGCATGGATACAGATTTTAACTAGGTGAACTATAGGTTTAGTTGCTTGGTCTCAACTATACGAAGTTGGTTTAGATTTTGTATAGCGGCTTAATCTTGAGAGTATTCAATTCTGGACAAGGTCCCGGGGTTTTTCTGCATTTGCGGTTTCGTTGTTAACAAAATCTTGCTGTGTCTTTTACTTTTCTATTTCCGCAATTATAATTATTTTTATTATAATTAGAAGTAAAATACACAAACGTTAATTCTTATTTACTTGATAGCAATCCTATTGTGTTTGGTTATGTAGTTGCAGGAAATCCCACACTACACCCCTCACTATATTTTGTAGATCTAAATCATATTAATCACCTAAATTTTAAAATATAAGTGCTAGAAATTTAAATAGACACATAAGATTTTTTACGTGGTTCGATCAATGTGATCTACATCCACGATTCTTCACTATGATTGTTGAGGTTACATTTGAATTATATTGAGAATCTCCATTAATGGATATTTTCTAGAGCTCTAGATCTAATTAATTGGGGAAGAAGATGATAAAGAAAATAAATCTCTCTCTAAAAATATCTCTCTCCTCCTAAAAGTGTCCCCTTTTCTCTCTCCTGATCTCCTCTTTATATAGGTGTTTACATAATGGATGACAGCTCACATACAGCTCATATTCTCGCGAGCCTTTTAATGATTTCGCAGGCTCTCGCTACCTTCTCTCGAGACATTCTCGCGAGTCTTTCTACCTTCTCTCGAGACACTCTCGCGAGTCTTGCTACCTTCTCGCGAGTTATGAAAAATAATGAATCTCGCAAGCTCTTCTCGCGAGTTAAGGAAATAATTGAATCTCGCACGCTAAGAAAATATGTTGTGCGATATTTGAATCCTACATCTTGCCTCTTTTTCCTTGAATATTGCTTGAAGAGCGATCTTTAAGGAAAAATCTGTTGTTGTAGTAATCTTTAGTCTTTGTTGATGAAGGAACGAGCGGAAGAATACTGGACTTGAAAAGTACGTACTTTCCTCTATTCTTTTGCGAAGTTCCGAAGCTTTGAGAAGTATATATGAAGTATTGTTTCTTGAATTATGCGAAGTATGAAGTATCCTTGAAGAAGTATATGAAGTACTTAATCCTCGAAATATATAAGAAGGATGAAGTATCCTTTGAGAAGTATAAGAAGTACTTAATCCTCTAAATATAAGAAGTATTGCGAATCCATTATGCGAAACTCTCGCTCCATGTTCTTTGCCTCATGCTATGCTCTATTCTTTCGCGAAGTTCTGAAACTTTGCGAAGTGGATAAGAAATATTAATCCTTGAAGTATAAGAAGTATTGCCTCTGTTCATGCGAAGTCATTATTCCATTTTTGGTGAGGATTCTTGTTGTTCATTGGTAAACATCTTCTTTGGAAATGATTCTTGCCGAGAAAATAAAGAACATAAAATGTTTTTTCGGTAATCCATTGTTGCCTCTGTTCTTTATCCACGAGGTAGAATCGTTGAAAAAGTGTTGAATGAGTGAGTTATTTCTTCATTCTTATTTTTCCTCTATCTCCTGCGTTGTGCTCATGCGATAGTATAATCTCTTTATTTCTTTACGTTGAATTTTATCATTGCGATAAGATCGCAGGATGTCTTTACATTTTCACGTAATGACCCATTGATCTTGCCTTATCATTTTTGTGTGGTCTTCCAAGTTAGACCTCCCTAATTATAGGTCTTCCCCTGCCACCTTTTATCACGATAAAATCGCAGGACGTCTTTACACTTGCATGTAAAGACCCATTGATCTTGCCTTATCATTTTCCAAGTATTTTTGCCTCTGCAGATGTTTTAGTTGCGACAATATGACAGGCCTAGATATCCTTGCGAACATAAAGCCCCATGACATTGCCGTCTTGCGACGAAATCGCAGGACGTCCGTACACTTTCGTGCAAAGACCCATTGATCTCGCCTTACCCTCGCGTTAGTATTATTGCCTCTGCAGGATCATTGCACAAATATGACAAGCCTAAATTCTCTTGCGAAAACATAGCCTTATGACATTTGCGTCTGTTTTGACACTCCCCCTAATGGAGAGCGTCGCCCTTATCATCTCCCCGGTTGCCCCTTCAAGGAGGCGAAACATCGGCCATACAAGACTAGCTCCTCCCATCCGGTCTTAACAACAACCAGTTGTTTTCGCAGCCTCTTATCCCTTATACCTATAGGGTTTATGGTTACGAGGCTGCACCCTAAGTGGAGTTTTCTTCGGGCGAGTGCAACATATGCCAAGACTTGCCAAGAATGGCCGGGGTAGGTTCATCCATCCCGGGCACTCGCTCAACCGTGTACCTCGGCGCCTTGAGCATACATCGACTCCTTGGAAGAGACCCTCGGTCGCCCAACCAGTATAACCTTATATATATAGTTGGGAATCCAAGGTACCTCTTCCGGATAGGCTTTCATGGGCCCCAAATTTCCATGACTCGGGCTTCGGGAGCGGTGTAACCTTCCCCCGAGCCATGTCGAGAGATACCCCCTTATATGACGCACTTTAGGTCTTACATTTGCCTCTTACGAAATGTTATTCGCGAACTAGGGTGTACGCCATAAAGGTTCGTCCCATTCTCCGTTATTTTATTGATTCTTCTTCATATGCAATAGGTACCCCCTACTACGACGCACTTTAGGTACTTTTGCCTCTTGCGAAATTCTGATTTCGTCATAGTAGGTTTGCCTCTATCTCGATTATTTTTTGATTCTTCGCATATAAGCTCTTTTGTAATTTCGCTGATCTTTGATAATCTCTTCGATTTCGTAAAGATAAAGTGTTCCGAGAAAGCGGTACTTAGCTTTTGTGGTTTGCTTTGTTGTTGTTATCTCTTGCGAAGTATATGATTTGCTTGAAATTTGAGAAGAAATAAAAAATGAAGTCTTGTGAAATTAACTCTTGATCTGCGTCTTGTATAATGTTGTGTCATACCAATCAATTCTAACCATTTCTTGCGAAATATATCTCGCGAAATAATCTCCCATTCTCTTCTTTGCGAAATAATTCAAAGATCTTTTGAAGTAATGAAATACTAAATTCATGCCTCTGACCAACTAATTCCACTAGAAGTTCGCAACCGCACAACTTCAGTGCAAACTTAAGCCTTGATATTTTGTAAACTCTGTTGGGTGAACTTTAATGGGCTTGGAAGAATTGGGCTTGGTCAAGTTACTTCTCGGGTATTTTGGGAAGAAGACATCTGCGAGGTGAACCTCTGCAAAGAAATGTTTTGGATGTAAACATTCGCAAGGAAAACCAAAAAATTTTGTGCGACCATGCGAATCGAACCCGCGACCTTCTTCTTGGATTTTATTGTCCGGACCAAATGTAATCGGCTTCAAATTTGTGAAAGAATGGTGAAATTCGCATGAGTTATTCCTTTCTTGTCGTCATTTCTATTTTAAACATCAGAAGTTTGTCTTCGTCTTCTCATCTTTTTCCTAGATATTTTATTCTGTCACTTGCATGCTGATGCTGTTATTGTGGTTTACTGAGTTTGTTCGCTCGATGTTATCTTTGTTCTTTAATTTCTTCTGTAGTTGACCTTGTATTTATCTCTGCAAAACTATTTGTCGTCTGCGAGATGAACCAGTTTCCTCACTGTCTAATCATTTGTTGACTGCTTCTCCGTCTCTTATCTCCCTTTCATTCTTTTTATGTTAGCCCTGTTCGTGATTTGCCGTTGATGATGTTGTTAAGAGCACGTGTCCTATGTTAGATATGATTTTCTTCGATGTTATTTCATCAATTTTGTCTTTTTGATCATACTCTCTTTGATTTACTTTGCTTTGAAATGGTTATTTCGTTGTGTTGATTTCTTGGTTATAATAAATTTCTTTGGAACTATCTTATCTGCGAGATTCATTGACCGATTAGTTTTGTAGAGATGTTTGTGTTGCTTTGTCTTTGTCCTTCTTTCTCAATTAAACTTTGCTGAAACTTTCCTCTTCGCCATCTAATTTCCCCTTGAAATTTTGATGTGTTGTCTAGCTTCGCTATTAGGTGATGTTGTGGCAGTGACTTATTCCCTTTTGTTTGTGTTTCTTGTAGCCCCTGAAGATACTCTAGCGAAGTAACTCGTGAAAATGTTGTTTCTATGAAGTGAACTTGTGATATATTATTGCTGGCACTTTTTCTTCATTGGTGATGATTTCCAACTAGCTACTGTTGTCTTCATAACTTCTCAAAAAGCCTGACTGTGTTGGCATAGTGATCTTATTACTTCGTTGTGTTGGTTTTTGGCTGATGGTAATCAATGTAATCATGGGAGAGTTAACTGGCTGATGATAGACGTAGAAATTCCCTTATTCATTCGCTGCTACTCGTGTTGCTGGTGATCTTGAGTTACACAAAGTCTCCTTGGTTTCCCTCTTCGCCTGTATATCTTTTCCCTGATGATTTCAAAAATCTGCATCTATACTTTGTACTTGCGTTTAACTCGCAACTAATTCCATTTGGATTTGCATGTCTCCTTCGCAACTTTTCTTTCATCTCCTATTGATGTATACATGCTCCTGTGAATATCATTGGTGGTTAATAAGCACATGCGAAGTTTAAAACCCGTGAAGTTTAAAACAAATCATAAAACCCTAATATTAATTTGCGACATTATCTAAGGTATCCTACGTAATTTTAAAGTCAAAAATGGGGAAGAAATGAATACGTCCCTCTCAATCGTTTTGCTTGTTCCCTTTGGACTTGTGTTCTGTACATTGGTAGATGCTCTACCAATTTTCTTCTATAAATTGGTAGGTGTTCTGAATTGGGCGGGTTATGAAGTAATGCATTCTAGCGAAACACACTAATTAATATCTTTGTGTGATCTGATCTGTTTGAGTTGGTCCGGCGAAGTAAGTTTCGTCTATTTTTCTTCTTTTCCCACTGATCTGGTTCAGTATTCTGATCGCCATGTGTTGGTTGTTTTGGTCTTCACAGGCTGGTATTCCTCCAAAGTCGAATGGACCATAAGTTGAAACTGGGTCTATGAGCTTTCCTCCTATCATCTTATCATTCTTCTCCTGCGAGGTAACGGTTGTTTGCAGCAGGTGCAAGTAAACTTGGTTCTAAATTGATGAGAACTGAGTTTGCTCTCTTAATTTCGATCTTCTTCGTATCTTCAAGAATTAGCTGACTTTGTTGGTTTTGCTCGTTAGGCAATTGTATCACCGTACATTTCATTGTCTGGCATGGACGATTGCGAGCTCGTCACCTTTATTGATTGCGTTGCTCGCGGCTTCTTTACGTCTTCGCAAGGCTTACTCCTTGTTGAACCGAAGTTCCATGATTCTCTGTTTTTATCTCCTACGATGAAGTCTTTTTCATGCATCCCTCCTTGTTGAACCGAGCACAGTGCTTTCATTCTCATAGAAGCTTGATGACGTAATAAACTTGCAAAGAAAGTTCTGTGGAGGAAACCTCGCTTATTTACTCTTTGATAATTTTGCCTATGTTGACCCGATGGAACTGATGAGTTTCCATCTCTAATGCCTCCATGTTCTTCTCCTCATTGGTAATTGATGATTGCAATGTTCTAACTATCATATGATAACTCATTTGTCTTCATTAATGATATTTGATGCTCCCGAGTTGATACCGAGTTGATCTTTGTTGGCGAAAATAAGAATCTTATCGTTACTTCATTAAATAAGTTGTTAATTTTTCTTTTCCCGAGTTGTTGTCATCGTCTTCCTGATGTTAATTCATTGCAACGCTATTTAAGGTTTCCACCTCATCTTGTACCCAAGTTGCTCCTTGCATCATGTGCGTCTGGACTTTGTTGTCTGCTAATGTAACTCTTTCGCTCAAACTTCTATATTTTCCCTTGTATTTCACAGATCCAGTTGAATTCATCACCAATAATTGCTAACTTTCTTAAACTTTTTTTTTTTTTTTTTTTTTTTTTTTTTTTTGAACCAACAAGATTAGGTCCATGTTTCTAGCGCATATGTAGTTGCAGGAAATCCCACACTACACCCCTCACTATATTTTGTAGATCTAAATCATATTAATCACCTAAATTTTAAAATATAAGTGCTAGAAATTTAAATAGACACATAAGATTTTTTACGTGGTTCGATCAATGTGATCTACATCCACGATTCTTCACTATGATTGTTGAGGTTACATTTGAATTATATTGAGAATCTCCATTAATGGATATTTTCTAGAGCTCTAGATCTAATTAATTGGGGAAGAAGATGATAAAGAAAATAAATCTCTCTCTAAAAATATCTCTCTCCTCCTAAAAGTGTCCCCCTTTTCTCTCTTCTGATCTCCTCTTTATATAGGTGTTTACATAATGGATGACAGCTCACATACAGCTCATATTCTCGCGAGCCTTTTAATGATTTCGCAGGCTCTCGCTACCTTCTCTCGAGACATTCTCGCGAGTCTTTCTACCTTCTCTCGAGACACTCTCGCGAGTCTTGCTACCTTCTCGCGAGTTATGAAAAATAATGAATCTCGCAAGCTCTTCTCGCGAGTTAAGTAAATAATTGAATCTCGCACGCTAAGAAAATATGTTGTGCGATATTTGAATCCTACAGGTTAAGTCCGAACCTTTTATCAAGTAAACATACTTCGTTGTTGTATTGTCTCAATCTTGTATCCATAGTCAATCACACAAGTTATATTGTTGTCGTATTGTCTCGATCTCGCATCCATAGACGATCACACGAAGTGTGAACCGATTAGTTTTATTGTCTCGACTCATTCCATAAACAATCACTTTCGGAGAAATGACTTATAGGTTGAAAAGATTTAGATTGAGGTATATTTGGGTACCCTCGTCTTTTCACCTAGGATCTAAGGTGATAGTGTATTCTGATCATGCCGCACTCAAATATCTCCTTTCAAAGAAGGACTCCAAACCACGGCTGATTAGATGGGTATTGTTATTCCAAGAATTTACTCTAGATATTCGTGATAAGAAAGGGTCTTAAAATGTAGTAGCTGACCATTTATCCCATATCCTTGATGAGACTAGAGATGATGAGATTCCAATCCATGACACGTTCCCCGATGAACAATTATTTTCCGTTTCTGTGTTACCCTGGTTTGTTGACATTGTGAATTATTTGGTAACTAGTCAAATGCCCGACCATTGGTCTAAATAGGATAGAGCTAAATTCTTGTCTGAGGTTAAATACTTTTCCTGGGATGATCCGTACTTATTTAAATATTTCCCTGATCAGATCATCCGTCGTTGTATTCCTGACAACGAAATCTCTAGTGTTTTGACTTTTTGTCATTCTGGAGCTTGTGGGGGTCACTTTAGTTCTAAGAAAACAGCTGCGAAGGTTTTGCAATCCGGTCTTTATTAGCCAACTATGTTTAAGGACTCCCACCTATTTTATCAAAGTTGTGATAGGTGTCAAAAGTTAGGAAAGATGACCCGACGTAATATGATGCCACTTAGTCCTATACTAATAATAGAAATATTCGATGTGTGGGGTATAGATTTTATGGGTCCTTTTGTCAATTCTTATGGCAACTCTTACATCTTATTAGTTGTTGACTAAGTGTCTAAGTGGGTTGAAGCAATATCTACCAAGACAAGCGATCGCCACGTTGTGATCAAGTTTGTTAGAGACAATATTTTCTCTCAATTTGGTATGCCTATAGCAATCATTAGTGATGGAGGTTCCCATTTTTGTAATCGGTCTTTTGAGACGCTCATGAAGAAATACTCCATTACCCATAAGGTTTCTACACCTTACCACCCACAAACTTGTGGCCAAGTTGAAGTGTCTAATAGGCAAATTAAACATATTTTAGAAAATACCTTAAACCCTACCCGAAAGGATTGGTCTTTGCGCTTATTATAAGTTTTGTGGGCTTACCAAACTGATTTTAAGACTCCATTAGGGATGTCTCTGTACATTTTCTTCGGTAAAGCTTGCCACTTGCCTGTAGAACTAAAACACCGAGCTTATTGGGCCATTAAACAACTAAACTTTGACCTATCTACTACTGGTGATCACCGTCGACTGCAACTCAATGAGTTAGAAGAAATTCGTAATGATGCTTACTAGAGTGCGAAAATTTACAAGGATAAAACAAAAATATTTCATGATAAATCGATTATTCGAAAGACATTTGAACCAGGTAAGAAAGTTCTCCTTTACAATTCTCGTCTACATCTTTTCCCTGGTAAATTGAGGTCTCGGTGGTCCGGACCATACTTTGTCAAAATTGTTTTTCCTCATGGTGCAGTTGAAGTTGAAAATCCTAATAACGGAGAAACTTTCAAGGTTAACGGTCAATGGTTGAAACCATTCTTGGAGTTACCCAATCATGCAATAGAAGAATCTGAGCTGAGAGATCTTGTCTACCATGATTAATTTTAACAGGTAACAAAGTCTGGCTGAAGACACTAAACTTAGCGCTCTATGGGAGGCAACCCACACTCTTGTTGTGCATTAGTGGAATTTTACTTTTAATTTTTCTTGTTCCCCATGGAAGGATTACTACGCTTCATCCAGGTACTATCTTTATGTCTTCTTTCTTTACTGATTCCTCTTGTTACTTAAATTTTTGGTACTGCACTTTAATTTGAAACACTGAGGACAATATTAGATTTAACATTGTAATACTTGATTTTTTGATTTACATGTGATAAAAATTTCAAGAGGATCGGGTAACGTTTACTACTAGAAAATCTGGATAAACTGGGACTACAGTTTCTTTGAATTCAAACCCCTGACGGTTAGGTGTTTATGCTCTATCTTTTCTCTATTAATTGGATACAACTGAAAACTTTAATATGTTGTTTATTAATTTATGAAAAATCTACTGTAAAAAATTAAGGAATATCCAATTAATTTAGGTACCCCAACGTGTAGGAGAATCGTGAAAGAATTCTGTACATCGGCATTGAAAGCAGCCACGTTGTAATGTGTATATCTTTTTATTGAATCGTTAGAATTTGATGATTTTCGAATATGCTATGGGAGCCTGTGTTATGAACCTACCATAAAATTTTCAAGACTATCAAATGCCTGTTTTGGGGTAAAAACTGATTCTGCTGTTTTTGGTAATTTGGGGTGTGTTGATGAGAAACGAATTCAAACCCTAAACAAATGCACTGCACGAGAATTATTTTTAGGTTCGAGAGATCAATCTGTAAGACTTTGGCCTAAACCAAGAAATGGTCGTTCCAGATTCAATTCGGTCACAAGGTGAAGGAGAAGGGTTAATCTTAGGAAGGGAAGCGGAGAAGGTGCTTGAGATCAGAGTGTTGAAGGTGTGGCTGTTTATGACTTGCGTATCAGAAAATGGTTTTTGGCTACTTGTGTTGATAACACTTGTCTTTTCGAAATAGGTTGAAAACCTATTTATACAAGTCATTTGAGCGCAACCCTGATCTCGTAAGAAGTGGAGGAAGTTTAAGTAGTGGAGTAGTGGGGTCGTGTAAGAAGTGGTGATCATCACGTGGTCACATCTTCGTCCACCACTCACATCATTGTCAACCGTCCATCCTTTCCTGACAAGTTCTCATAATGGGCGCATTGCACGCCGCACGCCGTAAACCGCCAGACCAATACCCCAATAAGTATCCCCCAGTTTGTGACATGTTTGATGTCTCGAATGAGTGGGTCAAGTCGTGGGACTTGCCGCAGAGAATAGCATATGGTGCTATTAGGTGAAACAACTAAGTTGTTTATGAGGCCAACATAAAATATGCATGTATTTGATGTATGTGAAGCATCGCATTTAAGCAGCTCAAATTAACCGATGTGTATGAAGCATCGTTGTTTTAGAGCTTGATTGAATAAGTCGCGGATAAGCATCTTAGAGGAGGTAGCATGATCGACCACCTTTGGGTGATTGTTTGGTAACTCTGGGTACAAGCCATTCCTTGGTCGATCGCTCCCTGTGAAGGAGGGGTGGCCGGTGATCATGGAGGTACCTCATCGATCACTTAATGTTTGATTCAAGCCGTCCGACCAAGCTAGCGAAGTTGGACGGACGAGATGGTCTGCGGCAGATATTTGCCGCCGTTGATTCAAATTAGGGTTTGTAAACCGTGTGGCCAACCATAGTTTGACTAATCGAACGCGGGCGCTGGGCATTAATTGGGGCAGGTCGATCGGTCATGCATGAAGACGAGCTGCTGTCGTGCATGCCAACATCTCCTGGATCGCCTAAAACTAGATCTAATCCTTCTGTTTCAACCGGCGAAGATGAGCGATCATGATCAATTTGCGACAGTAACTCGCTGCAGCAAACACAAATTAGGGTTTCAATGAAGCCACGTTCACTCTAGTTCAATCGAACGAATCAACGTGATATTGATTTCCCATGGGCAAGTCGACTGGTCGGGAATAATATTAGGCCTGCGGTGAACGCACTGACACCTCTTCGATCGTCTAAAACGCGATCTAAGCCGTCCAATTAGGCTGTCTAAGTTGGATGGTCATGATTGATTTGCGATAGTTGTATACTGCCGCAACTCGAATTTTAGGGTTTTAGAATAGCGCGTTTGCCCGAATTTGGCAAACGGTTGAGCGCCCTATAGGCTTGCCGCATGCAAGTCGATTGACAAAGGGGAAAATTGGGCTGCCAATGAACATGCCGGCACTAACTTAATCGTTTGTAGGAATATCTAAGCCGTCCAACTAGGCTGGCAAAGTTGGACGGTCGTAATGCATTTTGAGACTCTTTTTAACGGTCTCAGCTCGTTCGAGCTATTTTATACAGCGCGATCACCCATGTTTGGGGTCGGTGTTCGAAGCACTTGTGGCTAAGGGGAATGGGACTCGATCGACTAGGGCACTAGTGGGCTCGCCGGTGGTCACTACGGTGATTGCCTAGTTCTGCTAGGAGTAATCTATGCTTGTTAAATCGCGCGACCAAATTGTGTGGCCGTGATTATTTTTTGAGATTGACATGAACAGTCTAGATTTTCCTTAAGGAATTTAAACGCGTTCGAACACGCTATCTTTCAATTAAAGGCGTGTTAACACGCTAATCTCTTTGTCAGAGGGTGGTGTAGCCTATGTGGGTATTTCCATGCAGGTCTCAATACTAACACTTCGGGAGACTCATGCTACTCTGCTGAGAGTGAACATTTGATCGTCATGTCATGTCAATATTGGGAGTTCGGCTGGGAACGTAGCAAAATATCAGGTGAGTTATGTGACAGGTTAAAATTTATAGAATATCTGGGATTGATTCACCATTCTAATAAATTTCATAAATATGTCGAATTGATCAATACATATATAAGTAAAGAGGTATGAACTCTCATCACTTTCAAATGGCTTTTGTTCCTTTGCAGGATGACAGCGCATTAAATACAGGGTTTTATAATTTTGACCCTGAACTAAAAACCACCATCAACAATGCCATTTTATATTGAAAAGTGTGGATATAGTGCGACTGAATTTTGTATTGCAGTGACAATCTTGTTTATTTTTAATGCAATGGATGAAGTTGGAAGAAGTGAAAATAGGTTCCATCTTAAATCTATAATTGTCATAATTAAGCTGCTTTCTTTTTATCGAAATGTTAATTTGGTATACTGGTTTTGGAGTTAGGCTGTTTATGGACAAGTCTAGTTTTTTCATTATGGTTTTAGTTTGGAGGAAATGTTTGGTCCATAGGGTGTTGATGTCAAACTAGAAGAATGATGATAATCCAAAACTTTGAAGAACTGTTTCTTGTTTCGAAGCAGCACATACTAGTACAGGATGAGCCTGGAACAACTAGGAGAGCTTGGTTTAAATTAGTGTTTATATAGAACAGTAAATTCGTGTATCCATATGGTTAGTCATTATGTGTTATACTTGCATATATTGGTGAAATCTAACTTCCTAAATGGTTAGTCGATTGTACATCTAAACATCTTGACATAAGTCCCTTTGTGGAAAATATGCCTAGCGTTTGTGGAATGATAAAACTTTATGATATTTAATCCACTAACGATTCATAAGTCTTGTTCATCTTGCTTTACGTTTATGCCGTGATCTCACTGAGTTAAAATGCAAGATTATATTTTTATTTGTTTGTATAAGTACCCACTCCATAAGTTATTGGACTTATTCTTTCCTCGAGTGGGGGCATTCGAACACTTCGGTTACAACTGATAGTCTACACTAGATTGCAAATTTAGCATCTCCCCTTCGAGACTTTGATTAATGAGTGGACTACTTTCTTTTTTGAAGTTTGTATTTATAGTTTAAAGAAGGCCAGTTGAAGGTTTTGTTATTCATTGGGTAAGTGTAAGGTTGACTCTTATAATTTGTTTATATGGATTGAATGGATGCTATGGATTGTATGTTAACTTATTTGTTTGAAAGTACAATACTAGTATTTAGCGGATGTTCTTTTAGGGTAATGTGACTGACTGCTGCAAATTAAGTAGTTTGTAACTTGTGAAATGTCATGATAAATGAGTCAGCTTGTTACATAGGTGCTGGCAACAATGGTACTAATGAAGTATCGTAGCATAGTGGATTTCCTTGTCAGTTGTTCCAATAGTAGTACAAATTGTAATCTTTAAAGTGCTCTAGTTCTTTGATGCCACATTTTTCTAGTAATGAACTTAACAATGGAATTCTCGGTAACTATAACGTTGTTGGAGATGTGACAAGTTAGATATAGTTGTTGCTATGAAATTCATACTATCTATCATACACAGGTTATGATTGTTACTTACCAAAGTAGTTCATATTATCTAGTAAGAGATAGTTACTACCACCTTGGGGAGTTCATACTTTCTAAACATAAGTTGACGAACTACGGTCATGCTTGATCCCTTCGAAAAACGGAGAGAGTACGTAGGCAACCGCTATGCGGTTCAGCACAACTCTACAAGGTTGTTCGTATCGTTTGAAAAGATTTGGTTACTTCTTGGCAGTTCATACCATTTATTCAGACACGGTCGCAACTTGACAGTACATGTCGCTTGTAAGAGGTAGTTGTAGTACTGGTTGTTCATACTACCTAGGAAGGAGATGATTGTTGTTTTTCCAGTTCATATCATTTCTAAAGGATGTTCTGTTGAGCTTGGCTGAGTAATGTGAGTTTGCCAGGCCCACTGGGCCCCCCACCTACGGGTGGCAACCCGGAAGACCGTTAGATATAACGGTAGCTGGTATCTTACTACCCTGACATTGGAAACTGGCCATATGTCAGGCCTTAATTGGCCCCCCACCTACGGGTGGCAACCCGGAAGACCGTTAGCTGTAACGGTGGCTGGTATCATACTACACTGGCAAGAGATACAATGTATCCTCACAGTATAAAGATGGAAATCATTTATCCAATTCGATGACCCTTATGAAGTTGGGTAATCTTGTGGAATTTCTGAGTATTATGGTATGGGACATATGCTCAGAGAATCTGGAAAATTTGAAGGTTTTACTTATCAGGAAATTGGGGCTTGCCAAGTGGGTCGTAAACCGACCCATTCAGAGCAAAAATTTCTTGTTCTGTCACAGTATACCTCTTGTAAACCCTCCCGAGACTATAACTCGGACACTAGGGCCACCTAGGGGTTTAAAGGCTTGTTATACATGCTAAGTGTGACTGTATCCTCAATGAAAGGGAGTTGTATGTTTTAAAATTAGTTTAGGTTGATTTGCTCGAGAACTAGCAAAGTCTAAGTGTGGGGAAATTTGATAGGTGTCTAAAATACCTTGATATTTATCTATTGTTTATGCTTTCTTTGCTAAGTTTTCTTTTAGATTATGTATCTTATGTTTAATTTTGAGTTTTAGGTACTTTGGAGCAAAAGAAGAAGAAACGTCGCTTCAAAGAGCTAAAGTGTCATTTCATGTACAACTACTGTTGGGGGCGAATTATTTCTCATTATTTGCTTTTATTTCTTCATCTCTATCTGAAAAGCATGTCGGCTTCAGTGATGCAAGTTATGTCTGAAAAGCATGACAGTTTAGTGATGTAGAGAAATTGAAGAGAAGAAGTGGATCTGAGAGGTAAGAGACGGCTGCTGTTGGTGGAAGAATTCGAAGAAGTGGTGTATTTTTTGGCATTTGAACCCTCTGGAGAAAATACTGGAGGCACCCCAGAAATGCGTTAAAGGCACCCTGGAAGTATGTTGGAGACGTCCCAGAAAAAATACTATTGGCACCCCAAGAAGAATCACTAAAAACACCCGAAAAATTACTAAGGGCACTCCCAGAAACATCCCAGACGATGTACTAAAAGCACTCCGGAAATATGTTGGAGAAATAAAGTTTATTACGGAATTTCATTCATAAAATGGATGGAAATCAGAAGCTCGTCTCAGTTGTTGACATGGATCGATCCGAAAAGTCGATCTGATTATAACAATGAAAGCCCCGCAATACAAGTAATATATCAAGCCCGATAGCGAGTGCAATACTCTCAATGGAAAGTGAAATATTGACTCCCACCGTATCCGAAAAAAATAAAGAAATAAGATCTCTACATTGGAACCTATATAAGAAAGAAGGGAAACAAATGGTATATGTCGACAATATTCCATTTCTTTGGTTCATTCGAATAATAAAGGAAATCTGAGGTCAATATGATGAAGAGAATTAATTGTTTACTTTTTGTGCGACATTCAGACAAAAGAAGAAAGAGTAGTGAGAAGACATGGAGTTAGTACGATGTTAGTGGAGCCAATAAAAACAAAGTAATGGACACGCGACACTATTTCATTGGGTGGTGGACGTGGTGACATTAATTAAATAAGAAAAGTTATGTTTGAGACCTATATATATATATATATTTGGCAAGAAATGGAGGAGGAGGTCCTTGCAAGAATTGTTTCTTATACTTTGGAATCAACCACCGACAAAAAATTGAGACCACTAATAGAAATGATTTCTTATTCACCCCTTTTAAAGGGAAGAGGATACAAGGATAATCCGATTTAGAACCACAATGATGATGATCGCTTAGTCATTTCCTTTGTTAAAACAATATTATTGCCTCTGCTTGTGCTTAAAAGTATCTTCCAAGCGTCCAGATTGCTCCCAAATCTTCCGGTTAATTCTAATTTTCGCTGAGATTCCGGATGGATCAGCTAAATCTTCTCGATTTCCCTTTGCAAGACTCTCAAATGTCTTTTACTAGAGGGCAATAATTTTCAATGGAACCTCTAGAATACTTTCGAACGCGTTCTTTGGTATGCATGCAGTCCAATTTTTTTTTTTTTTTTTTTTGACGGTTTTTCCTTCTTTGTGAGAAAACTTCTCGTAGTTGCCTTTCTTCTTGAAAAGAGAAATTTACAATTGAACAAGAAGACCCAAGAGTTGTCTCGCGATAGATTATTAGAAACCGAACTCCCAAAAGGATAGAGTATCTACCTTCGAGCTCAAATCAAAGCTAAATAGTAATTTTCAATTCGTATCATTTGCTCTTTCTTTGTCCGACTATTATTTCAATGAATCCTAGCTTTTGAGACGATATATACAAGAATTGTTTCTTATACTTTGGAATCAACCACCGAAGAGTCTTGTCCTTGTGCCGTAGTGGTGGAGGGAGCTAAAGAAGAGTGTAATCATTCTTGAACTCGTGTAAGTTGTCAAAGTCCAATTAATAGAAATGATTTCTTATTCACCCTTGTTTCGTTATTCAATTTCCATGAGTAGCTAAACGTATACTCTAGGATTTTGGAAGAAGCTATTTTCGATGCGTAAATTTTAGTAATTATTTTTCATTGACTTATTTACTCCAATATTGTGCTTTTAATTTGTCTAAAAATTTTCTCTTCTTTATATGCTTCGTACCAATTGTTTTGGATAGTTTAGCTACCGATCATTTATAAGCAAAGGAAAATTAGGCCTTAGAATAGCGACGAGAGTCATAAAAAGAGCTTGTAACGCTATATCTTCCAAAGCGTGAGATTGGGTTCGAAACTAGTTTGATTAAAATAGGAGTATTCTATCAAAGAAATTGTTATTGAGTTTACAAATATTGGAAGTAGTGGAATCCAAAACCCTAGAATCATCTCTCCTTGATAAACCAAAAATCAATTTTAATTAGTTTGTCTTATTATTTTCTTTTAATAGTCAAAAACCAAATCTTTAAAAAGAGTCCGAGCAACGAATCTTTCTTACCACTTGTAAAAACTACGTTAGGATGCAAGTGTTACTCGATTTCTCGAATGATATTACTGACTTTGTATGGAGATTCTTCGAATATTTGGGGTTTGAATGTTGCGAAGATTCACTTGAATTCTTATGAGGCTATCCAATATGTTTAAGAGCAGTATGAGGTTAGCGAGCGCTATGCAAACATTCCTGATGCCGAATTTCACCAGACGAATTTCTTTATTGACGATCATTCATACTTATGTTTTTGATGTAAGTTTTGGTATCTCCTTATCTGAGGCTTGGTATTGAGCTTATCGCGTACTCTTTATATTTTCGCAAGTTGCTAAGTTCTGGAGTATTGTTATAGGCTTATGCAGTACTATCATCTCAAGGATATCGGGTTTAAGACGCGCCTTGACAAGGTCCTCATAAAGCGTCATATATCTGTATCTCAATTTACCAAAGAGCGTAAGAAGTCAATTTCCATTGATACATCAAAGTGAGAGGATGAGATCTAGAATCTTTAAGCTAAGCTGAATGAAGCAAATGATAAGTTTGCCAATGAGGAGAAGTCGTGTAAGGAGCTTGAGAAAGCTCGGCTGAGGACTTGATCAATCCGACTGGTATGCTCTTTTCTTTTATCCGTCTTAAATTTTCTTTCCTTCCTGTATATAAAGAAATCTATCTAGTGGTCAGTGGGAGATTTCTCTAACCCCGCGTTCTTCCGAAACGAAAAGCCCCATGCAACTCCTCAAGTTACCAGTCTTGAAGTTGAATTAGAACAACTAAAGACAAACCTAAATAATGGTTACTCTTTCTTCAAGAAGTTGCAACGGGAGTTTGCCGATCTTCAAACTAATTTCCTGTTTCTCGAGGATAAGCATCGTCGTTGTTGTATCGAGGCTTCGACCAATATTGAATGGAAGCACTCTTCAAATATTGAGTTGAATAATAAAATGAAATACTTGAAGTCGCGCAATGATTATCTTCACAAGAACCGAGATAACGCCCGCTCAGATACTCGTTTTTTTATCTTTCTCGAACCACGATCTCCGCGCTAATCTTCTTAGGGTTCAAGATAATAAGAGGTTTGTGGATGCTAGGCTTCATTCTTTCTATGGATATTGAAGATATCATCGATGAGCATAACAATCTTATTCACTAGTTGTCGATGCATGACGTGGAGATAAATCAACGCGAACTTGAGTATCATGACCTTTTTGTCAAGTGTCAACATGTTTTGGGGTAAAAACTGATTCTGCTGGAAATGGTAAATTTGAGGTGTGCCACCGAGAAACGAATCTAAACCCTAAACAAATGCAGTGCACGGGAGTACTTTATATTCGAGAGATCAATCTGTACAATTCTGGCCTAAACCAAGAAAAGGTTGTTCCAGCCTTGCTTCGGTCACAAAGTGAAGGAGAAGGGTTGATCTTAGGGAGGGAAGCGAAGAAGGTGTTAAGATCAGAATGGTTGACTCTGAAGGTGCGGTTGTTTTATGACTTGTATCAGAAAGGTGGAACTCGCTTGCGGAATGTAAGTTATGAGTTCTTTTGTGTTTTTCTGGATACTTGTGTTGGTAACCAAAAACTGTTGTTGGTTGAAATAGGTTGAAAACCTATTTATATAAGTCATAGTTGAAAGCACCCTGATCTCATAGGAAGTGGAAATAGTTGAGTGATAAAGAAGTGAGGATCGTGTAAAAATGTTGAAAACCACGTCTTGCTATGAGAGAAGACCGGTTGGTTTACACCCACTGCTTCTCTGCTGCCACTACCTGTCTGCCTTTCCTGACACTTTCTTATAATGGGCGTGTTGCACGCCGCACGCTGTAAACTGCCAGACCAATACCCTGATGAACATCCCCAGTTTGTGACATGTTTGATGTCTCGAGTATTTTCGCGTGTCACAAACTGCCTAAATTAGTCGCGGAGCTTAATGTCTTAAAAGGAGCGTAACCGACCATTTTCGGAAAGCTGCCAGGAGCCATTCACGCACGCCAAAAGGCAGGTCGGTCGGTCCTTATAGGAGAGTGACGGATGGCGATCACGGCGACATCTTATTGGTCGCCTAATATTAGATCTAGGTCGGTCAATTGGGCTAGCGAAGTTGGACGGCTGAGATGATTTGCGGTGTTAAGGGGAGAATAGCCACTTTCGGACGACCGCTTGGGGGCCATATAGGCAAGCCGCGGCTAGGATGATTGCAGCTTATGGAAAGGGGGTGGCCGATGATCATGGGCACATCTTGTTGGTCGCCTGAAATAGGAGTTAGGCCGGCCGATTCGACTGGCGAAGTTGGGCGGCCGAGATGATTTGCGGCAGTTAATGGCTGTCGTTGATTAAATTTAGGTTTTAAAATCCGTGTGGCCAACCCATTTTGGGCCAACGGTTTTTGTTGTTGGCGGCATGTCGTGGACCATTCGACCGGCCAGCGCTATAGCCGGGCCGCTAGTGAGCGTATCCGCGCTTTATCCTTCGATCGGAATTGAATCTAGGCCAACCAATTCGGATGGCGAAGCTGGACGGCCGAGATCTTTTTGCGGCAGCAATGTAATGCTGCTTAATAGAAATTAGGGTTTTGTAAGTCGCGCAGCCAACTAACTTTGGGCAATCGTTTAGTGTCTATGTTGGCGAGTTGAAGGGATCTGATTGGCCGGAGTATTATTGGGCCCACCGGTGTGCCTAATGACGCTTGTCCAGTTACGTAAGGGAGCGGCCAAGCTTGGTAAATCAGCCGGCCAAAACGGGTGGCTGTGATCGTTTTGTGACTCACATGGGCAGCCTATGTCTAATTCCTTAAGGAATTAAGTGCGTTGACCAACCAACTTCCATTTTTAATTAGAAGTGAATGTGGCGCTTTTAAAGCAATCTGATTGTTCGATGGGAAAGGGGGCCGGAAAGCAGCAACATGGAGCGTGGTCAGCAGGCCACAGGTGGCGCCTGCTGAAGCAAATCGGTCGGCCAAGTGGCGCGGCTGCGCCTCCTCTTCCCGTAGTTCCTCTTTATTTCTTGTTTTCTGATTTTTGGTAGGATCTTGCTCCTACTAGCTCCATGATGGATCAATTTCCTAGTTTGCCTAGGTTTAGTTTCGACCAATAGGGTTCGAACTATCGTGCAGGGCGCAAAAAAACCTAATTTTTGCAAATTGATAAAATTAGGTTAAAGAACTGAATTTTGCGGGAAAAATCAATCAATTTTTTGGTTGCTGCAAAATCAATCAATTTTTTGGTGAATTTCGTGTATTGATACAAAAATTACTAAGTTAATATCAAAGAGTGGCATAACTTTGCGTGCCTCTGATTGAGTACTTCTACACGCATCTTAATCCTGACACTTCGGGAGATTCATGCTACTCATCTGCGAGCGAACATTAGTCGTTATGTCATGTCAATATTAAGAGTTCAACTGGGGAATATGGCATAGAATAAATACTCAGAAATTTACAGAATGTTTGGGATTGTTGTTGCACGCACCATTCTGGATAAATTTCATATAAATATACTGAGTTGCTCAATACATATGTGAGTAAAGAGGCCTAGGCACTCGTTACTTTTAAATGGCTATGTTTATTTGCAGAATGACGGCACATTAAATACAGGGTCTTACAATTATAGCCCTGAACTAAAAACCACCATCAACACAACATTTTGAGAGATAGAGAGAGATGAAGTCGTGAAACTTTTAGAAGAGTCCAGGGCTCCTGCTAGAGGTATCCTTTAGGAGATTATACTTTATGCTACAGTCATTTCTATCTGACATTCTTCTTTCTTCGTGTCGTCCAGGTTTTGCTAATGAGCTTACATCTTCAAAGAATAAGTTCTCCACTTTTAGGTCTAAGCTTGAGGCTAAGGAACGTATTTTTCCTGAGAGTAATACTCGTGCCACCAATCTAGAAGATGAGGTTTGTCAATTGGAGGAAAAATGGTTCATGATGCTCAAAATTTCTAAGCGCGCCTTGAGAATGAGAAGAAATCTCGCTCTGAGAATTATACGCTTAAGTTATTTCCTTCAACGATGGCATGCTTCTTAGAATCGTATCTAGATGGCAGCGATCTGAGAATTTTCATCAAAATGTCCTTTTCAGGAATAGCCTTACCCAATGCAAAAGATGTATTAACAATTTCAGACACTTTGTGATTAAACTCATCAAAGGAATCTTCATCTGCCATACGAAGGTTTTCCCAATCGGAATTTAGGTTTTGAAGCCTAGCTTCCTTTTCACTGGTATTCCCTTCGAATACGGTTTCTAAATATCCCAAGCATCTTTAGATCGAGTGCACGTAGTCACATGGTGATGAAGATCTGGGGTAATGGCATGTATGATGGCATTCAAACCGTCGGAGTTTTGCTTTGCAGCAAGTATCTCAGCAGCGTCATATGCACCAATATCCTTAGGAACAGTCGCATTCCCTACTGCCACAACAGGAGCATCATAGCCATTAACTACATGAACCCATGATTGAAAATCACGCGCTTGAAGAAAGGCATGCATAGCAATTTCCCACCACAAGTAATTTGAGTCATCGAAGACTGGTGGTACGTTTATAGAGATAACACTTCTGTCCATATCAGATCGCTACAAACACAGACTTATGAGGTCTTTAATGTGTTTGCCTACTCTGATACCAATTGAAAATTTCGGGGGTCTAATAACCACACCCAACAATTCGTTTGGAAATCTGAGAGGACTTACTCCAATACACTTTCTAGAGAATCAACTAGACAGTCAGACTCAATCTAGAGTAAATTATATGTAGTTGCAGGAAATCCCACAATACATCCCTCACAAGAATTCATAATAATCAACACATCTTTAAGATCAACAATCACACTTTTTTCTAGACTTATCTCTCCTCGAAACTTTCTCTCCACTCTAAAAGATCTCTCCCTCACCTCAAGCTTGTGAGTTAAAGAATTTTATAAAGAGGAAATAAAATCACTTCTATCTCTCCTCAAAACTTTCTCTCCACTCTAAAAGATCTCTCCTCACCTTAAGCTTGTTCTGAAATGCTCTTTATATAGGATATTACATAGTGGGTGACAGCTACGAAGTAGAAGTGGTGGTTGCTGTCCTTTATTTTAGGATCTCGGATCTGGGACTGAGAGGAAGAAATCAAAGATATTCTGTTCGAGAAATTTGAGCTCAAGTATACAAGTGTTAGATTCATTGGTGGCTCGGGGCAAGGCGTGTGGTGTTGAGTTAAGTGGTGCGCACGGTCAAAGGAGGTGTCTAAATCTCGTAGGTCTTGGGGTGGGTTACACATCTTTCTCGTGTTTGGGGAGCAAGAGTGCGTCCACGGGGAGCTGTATTGTCTTGGAAGTGGAAGTGATTACGGCCATATGCATTTTATGTTGCTGATGCATGTCATTTGCAGCCCTTTCAGCCCGGCCCAGGTAACTGCATGATCGCGATATCTTCAAGTGTGTTGTATAAAGATTTTCCCGCGGAATTCATATAATCCCAGGTATTGATGTTGCTAGATATTCTAATCCTACATCTTGCCTCTTCTCATGTCTTCACATGATTATCGATTGTTTTTACTAATAGGAGTGATCTTAAAGACACTCATGATTGATTGATAGGAGAGAATGTCATGAGAATTAATGCTTCAAAATGCCGCAGGTGGCTTGGTGATTAGAATCGTTCATTTTTCCATATTCTTCTATATTTAATCATTGTTTCGTAAGAAGAAGGATTCCTTGATCTTCTCTCTCTTATTGCTTTCACTTTACCTTTTAATTGTTTTGTTTATTTTTATTTTGCTTTTTTCACCCCCCTTTCGTGACAACTTTTACAACTAGAATCTCGTGCTCCTCGTGGGAGACCTTGGCTACCCTATATTACTTGTTAATTAGGTAGTAAAGTATTAATTAATTTGTTGTGTACGACACGCATCAAATTTTGGCGCGTATTTATTAATTGAGTTAAAGAATTTTATAAAGAGGAAATAAAATCAAGAATACAACTATTGTTCTAGACTTTATCTCTCCTCAAAACTTTCTCTCCACTCTAAAAGATCTCTCCCTCACCTTAAGCTTGTTCGGCTCTTTATATAGGATATTACATAGTGGGTGACAAATAAGTGTCCTTTATTTTAGGATCTTTAATCTTGCAATATTCTCGCAAGTATACAAGTGTTAGATTTCGCAACGCTCCTAAATCTCGCTAGGTCTTCACATCTTTCTCGTGTTTAGGTCACGCATCGTCATTTCATTGCGTCATTTAGAAGAACTGGGATCAACGATATCTTCAAAGTGTGTTGTATAAAGATTTCGCAAAGGTATTGATGTTGCGATATTCTAATCCTACATATTGCCTCTTCTCATGTCTTCTATGCGAAGGAGAGAATGTCATGAGAATTAATGCTTCAAAATGCCGCAGCCGTTCATTTTTCCATATTCTTCTATATTGACATGATTCTGTACTTTACGCAGAATTTATTACACGTGTCTCTTCTTCCATCCATTTCTTGACACGTCTTTTTCAACCGCTATTTCTCAACCGTTCAAGTCTACTCTTCGCATTAAATGTGCTTATATTTTCGAGAACTCTTCTCTCTATATATATTCTTCTCTTCTTGTTTTTTACTTTCCTTCTTATCTTTCCTGTAACTTTTCTTCACCGTTTCTCCGTAAATTCGGCTCCTGCTGCAGTAAATTTTCTTGTTTTTACTTCTTTTGATATTTAATTTCTTCTTCATTCCCATACTGAAAATGGCTCCAGCTGGTCGTAAATATGAAACTTCTCTTGAAGGAATTCAGAAAGATCTCGAAGGGAGAGGTTTTACATTAGCCACCATTCCCGATCAAGGAGATAAATCCATTCTTTCTGCTAAACTGTTTTCTGATCATCATTGTGATGATAAAGAAATCATAATTTCTCTTGGTCAGATTCTCGCTGGCCTTCCCATTCCTCTCTATGATCCTAATCTTCCTTTGTTTTACGAAATTCTTGCTCATGCGAACTTCTCGCGAGCCATCTACCAATTGAGTGGGGACTGCATTCGTTTAATCCTTGAATTCGCTAACCGTGGTGCTGGTAAAGGGTCTCTTTATCAAAAAGAAGCTAGAGATCCAAATTTTAAGGATTTGGAAATATTCGCTGAAAAATATACAGTAGAAAGCTTCTTTGAAAATTATGAATTAATACCCATGAAGAAAGATAGTACTCGCTGGGGTGTCCGCTTGAAGAGAAAAGATAACATTGCTGATGATAAAGTACTTATGCAAGACATTGATTGGCATTCTGGAATAATACTCGTCGTCACTCTAAAGATGACAGATGGTGTGTCTTTCCACTTGTTTTGAAGGGGCCTTATATTTCTGGTTCAAATGTGTTACCTGCGAATCTCGCTGCTTATCAACCTTGGGTATTTAATTGGCCTGAGAAATAGAAAGAGGTATATTTCTTAAATTTCGCTCAGTGTAGTCTTCATTTCTCTTTATACCTATTAATCTTGCGAAAATTTCAGATTAACAAGCTGAGAAGAAGCTACAAAAGGACTAAGAAGGCAAGCACCCTAGCAGTAACTTCGTTCGATCACGGATGAAGTAATAAATACTTTCTTTTATTATTTTTAACAATATTGTTGCCTCTGTTTCTTATCTTCATTCGTGTGCGAAGGTTGGTGTTGTAGTTCTTGAAGAAGAAGGGTTTGGGGTTGCGAAGACCAAAGGCAATGGTAAAAGTTCTCTTCGCAAGGAGAAGTCTGCTGCTCCACCTTCAAAGAAGCGAAAAGTTCACTCTCCTTCTCCTTCAAATATTCATTCTAGCGAAAGTTCTGATGATGATGATGTTGATACTTCTTTCGCAAGAGAAGATTTTCCAGCTGAATCTTCTATGGCACAACTGTCTAGCATCTTCTCTGACTCCATGCAAGGGATTGGGGATAATCATCTCTCTAGCACATATAAAGCTCTTGCGAATATATGTGATGCCCCTTTACTGGATGATGGTGATTCTCTTCATGGAGTCTCCAGATCAGTGACTCCTAGTTTTCTGAATTCACTTAGTATCTTGGTATGCCTTCGTTTCTCTATTTCATAATTATGATTTAAAGTTATACTATATATTGACAATTTCTTCATTTTCCTTCGCAGACTGGGAAGGCTTCTTTCGCTGTTGCCTCAGATTTGGAAAAAAGACGTGGGATTCTTGAAAAGAAGAATCTTCAACTTCGCAAGAGGAATGAAGAATTAGAAGCTGAAGCTATTGCTCTTCGTGAAAAGAATAAACAATTACAAGCTGATTCTTCTACTCAGAAGGACAAAATATCTAGTCTTCAAGATGCCAATAAGCAACTTTATGGTATGAAATTTTTCTCTTTTCCTTTATTTTGTTTTCTCATTATCCTCCCTCATCTTAATTTATCATTTTCGCAGACATCTATGATCTTTTAATACCCTTCTTGAACACCTTAATAATTCTTTGAATAGTTTTTCAAATGACAATATTAAATCTCTTCCCATAAATGAACTCAGATCCAAACTTCGCCTCTTAGAAATTGACCATAGATCCATCTTGGGCTTAGCCAACAAATTTAAGCGTTTTTATCGTAACTCTAAAGAGAAAATCAATACTTTAAGAACCAAGATCAGTTATCTCATAGATGATAAAGATCGTATCGCTAGACAAGGTGCTCAAGCGTTAGCGAAATTCCAAAAAACTTTTCTTGAGGTTCAAATTGAACGAGATGATTCTAACCGCAAAAATGATATACTTAGCGAAAGAGAGAATCAAATTCGCTCCCTTCTTCTCAGAAATAATGATGATGAATTCGCTTGGGCTGCGAAAGTTCTAGATGACGCTAGAAATAACATAGGTGTAAATGTTAGTCTTCAAGCTGAGCACACGGCCTTGGTTAGGGATATGATTTCTGACAGAGAAGGTTGTTAATTGTTCTTCTTTATTAATTGTTCGTCTTTCATAAATTATTATCAAGTTGTTGACTCATTATTATATGTTCGCAGAAGTTGAAGATAGATTTCGCAAAAGAGTCGAAGAACTTGAGTCTGAAAAGGAGCATCTCGCAAAGGATCTTTCTTTTCGCAATGATAAATGTTCCAGACTGAAGAGTCAATTAAAGATTACTGTTGCGAACTTTAAGAATGATGCTATTCTTTTTCGCAATCAAACTATTAAGAAAGTCTGTGATGATAATAACATCATTCATTCCAAATACCCTTGCCTCTCAGAAGAAATTCCAAAGAATGTACCCCCTCGGATATCTCTGACAGTGATGCTAGCGAAGAAGAAGAATTTGATGAAGATGAAGAAGAAGAAGAATCAAACAAGAAGTAGTTCTGTTTTCTTCTTTCTCTTTTTGTAATATCTGTACATTCACTCTTTAGTCTCCTATTTTTGTAATCTTTTTCTACAAATTTCTTCAACCTTTAAATGCAAATTTCTTCCTCTGTTATTTGTATCCAAATGAAAGTTTAAGCAAGTTACTTTTGAATAGCAACATGTACTTATGCCTCAGTTTCGCAGCTGTTTCTGCAAAATCTTCGCAATTAGGTATTTCTTGGTTTTTCCCAAGATTTCATTCTTTCTGGTTCTCTTATGTGGTCTTATTTTGCCTTCCTAGTTAAAGGTCTTATTTTGCCACCTCTTGTCATTGCGACAAAATCGCAGGACGTCTTTGCACTTTCATGCAGAAATCCATTGATCTTTCCTTAACTTTTTTCTTTTATTATTTTTGTTGCGACAATATGACAGGCCTAAATATTCTTGCGAAAATAAAGCCCCATGACATTGCTGTCGTGCGACGAAATCGCAAGACGTCTTTACACTTTCATGTATTGACCCATTGATCTCGCCTTATCTTTCTCTTTTGTATTATTGCCTCTTCAGGATTGTCGCACAAATATGACAAGCCTAAATATTCTTGCGAAAATAAAGCCTCGTGACATTTGCGTCTTAAGACACTTATCAGCTCCCTAATGGAGGGTGCCGCCCTTATCTTCCCCCTGGTTTCCCCTTCAAGGAGGCGTACCTCTACCATACAAGGTTGGCTCCTCCCATCCGGTCTTAACAACAACCAGTTATTTTCGCAGCCTCTTATCCCTTTTGCCTATATGGCTTATGGTTACAAGACTGCACCCTAAGTGGGGTTTTCTTCGGGCCGAGTGCAGCATACGTCAAGACTTGCCAAGAATGGCCGAGGCGCTTCAAACGCCCCAGGCACTCTTGGCTCAACCGTGTACCTCGGCGCCTTGATCAGATGCCGCACTCCTTAGAAGAGACCCTCGGTCGTCCAACCTAAGTCATAAGCTTAGGTTGAAAATCCAAGGTACCTCTTCTGGATGGGCTTTATTGACCCCAAATCTCCATGACTCAGGTTCCAGGGGCGGTGTAACCTTTTCGCTGAGCCATGCAACAGGTACTCCCTTCTATGACGCACTTTAGGTCTTACATTTTCCTCTTGCGAAATTTTGATTTCACGAACTAAGGTGTACGCCATAGTAGGTTCGCCCCTTTCTGATTGTTTTGTTTCTTCTTCTGCATATTAGCTCTTTTGTAATTTCGCAATCTCATCTTTGTCATTCATAAAATATATTTTTTTCTTCTGCATATCAGCTCTTTTGTAATTTCGCAATCTCATCTTTGTCATTCATAATTTTTTTTTTAACAAACCAGTCACACATCTTTCTTTCTTCTCCCAATCTTACTTTTGCAGTCATAAAATCAACAAATACATTCACCCTTTAAGTCTCTTACTACTTTACTTTCTCGCCTCTGCATTTTTGAAATTTTCTCATTATTTTCTTATCCTTTGCGAAATCTTTGTCGCTTCTTATCTTCAGCATGCATTGGTTTCGCAGCGATTCTTCTTCTCTCTGTTCTACTGCATCTACCATCAATCTTTCACTTTTTTGTTTTTCTCTGATGTTATGTTTCCAATTATTCTTCTTCGCAGCTCTTTCTTCGCAAGATTCTACATCAATTTCATAACACTTCTTTCCTTCAATCCAATCTCCTTTTACTATGCCAATACCACTGGGATGAGGGAACTTGATACATTGATGGAAAGTCGATGCTACACCTAGAATCCCATGTAACCAAGGTCGTCCAATCAATACGTTGTATGGTGATTCCACATCGACTACACAGAACAGAATTTCAGAGGACAATCCTTTCAGTGGAATTCGCATATTGACTTCCCCTTTAGGTTTATTGGCAGTACCATTAAAACCATAGATCTTGTAAGTTGAAGGTATTAGATCTTCATCTTTTCCTCCCATAGTTTTATAAGTATGATAAAAAAGGATATCCACGGAACTTCCAGTATCGATTAAAATTCTGTTGATTGCCCATGAATTCTCAGCTTCATCATCTTCATCATCACTAGGTTTTGGGTTAATCTCCAGTCTTACCACTAATGGGTTATCGTGCATCTTGCCACCCTCAGGTACTTCTTCTGCGGTGAAGGAAATAGTCTGATTTTGCCATTCTTTCAGTGGCGATGCCTTCGCAATGTTCATTATTTCTCTATCATCGGCATCTCTTGCGAAGACCCTGCTGAGAGTGTTATCGTGAAAGTCTTCAATCGTTTTGTACGAATGTACAATAGAGTGACAAAACAGATTCTTTGCCTTTGCTCCAACTTCTATTACAAATGTTTCTCCTCCTTTTGTTGTATTTACTCTGCGAATTTCTGGCGGTGGTGGTAATGGTTGAGCCTGAGGTTGGTTTGTTAGAAAATGATTTAGTTTCCCTTGATCTATCATTCTGAGGATGATTCTTTTTATATTTCTTCAATCATTTGTTGAGTGTCCATGAAAATGGTGATAAGAACAAAATTCGTGACTTATGTCGCTTGGAGGTGGTTCACTCCCCATGTTCCATGCTGCATGTATGTTTTCCATCAAGATTATAGCTTCCCATATTTTCTCCACACTAGCATTCAGAGGTGGCATTTTGATTTCTTCCCATATTATCTTATGACTTCCCCGTCCTCTATGATGGTTTTGCCTCTGACCTCCATAAGTTTCTTGTGGCTGGTCAAGTCTTTGAATTTTGTTATTTCCACCACGGCTATAGAAGTTTCTTTCTCTCTCAAATTCTTCTTGATCACGACTTCCCATAGCTACTAGTTTCTGCTGACTATCTCCCATTATCCTCTCTTGTTGTCCTTGCGGTATGGGCGGAGAACCCTAAATTAGGGTTTGCGGCACATTACATGTGTCACAAAACAGTCTCAACCATCCATCTTCGCAGGTATAGATGGAAGGTGTAGATGTAGATTCAAAAGGCCTAGAGCATGTCAACACAATCACCGTGGGCCCGCCTACATACCTGACCAATCGGTCAGGACCAACCATGGTTGGTCATCCCAATTCGTACGCCCGAATAAAGCATGGTTACACGGCCGTGAAAGCCAAAATTAGGGTTTTGAGTATCACGAGCGTCCATCTTCTCCGGCACGAATGGAGGGCCCAAGATTAGATTAAGCAGGTCCGGTCATACCAACATGACCACCGTGGACCCATAAATCTCCTCACCTGGTCGGCCAAGGCATACCATGCCTGGTTATCCCAAATCGTCCGCCCAAACTAGCGTGAATACACTTCCCAATTGCAAACTAATCTCGACCGCTCAACTTCGCCGGACGATTTGAGTGGCTCAGATCACGTTTTGATGGGACAGTCGGGTATAGGCGTGAACACCAGCCTACCACCTACACGCAAAACCGATCGGCCAAGACCGACCAAGATTGGTCGTCTTGGAACGCGCGCCCGAAGTTGGCACGATGCGCGGCTTTGTTTGCACTCGTTTTCTGTCTCAAACTGATCTCGACCACTCGACTTTGTCGGACGAATTGAGTGGTCCAGATCACACTTTAGTGAGATAATAGGGTATGGGTGCCTACACCGTCATGCCTTCTACACGCATGTACGATCGGCCTGGCCAAAATCGTATCCCAAGCTTGGATTCGACCAAGCTGAAGAGTGATGCCTGCGCACCTCTTCAAAACCCTAATTCCATCAACGGTCGCAGATGAGTGTCTCAAAGATCATCTCGTCCGTCCAACTTCACCGGCTTGGTTATGCAACCCAGTCGGGAGTTAATTGGTCGGTGAGGCGTCATGGTAATCACCACCCATCACTCTACCACACCATGATGCGATACACAGCATAGAATACACATGATACTTCACAAGTATCGACTCCCTAAATAACTTAGTTATTTAATCTAGCATTACATGCAACTTTCTGTGGGTCCACGATCCACACACTCGAGATATCAATCATGTCACAAACTGGGGGATACATACTGGGGTATTGATCTGGCGGTTTACAGCGTGCAGCGTGCAACGCGCCATCACAAGAACGTGTCAGGAAGTCATGGACGGTTAGAGATGACAGGAGAAGTGGGCAAGACTGGTCATGTAACACCAACACACAACTCCACTACTCCATCACTCTACTTCCTCCACTTCCCACGAGAGACGTGAATAAGGCTCAAATGACTTGTATAAATAGGTTCTCCTCCCTATTTTCCAAACAGGAACAACAAGACAAGTCCAGACAACAGAGGCAAGTGTTGATATAATCGTATTCAAACAATGCGAACCGATAGCTTACACCTTGCAAGCCGGTTCAAACTTTACGATACAAGTCATTCATAGCCAACATATTCACATTCTCAACACCTTCTTCGCTTCCCTCCCTAAGATCAACCCCATCTCCTTCACTTTGTGACCGAAACAAGTCTGGAACGGCCATTTCTTGGTTTAGGCCGGAATTGCACAGATTGATATCTCGAATCTACAAGCACTCATGGCGCAGTGCATTTGTTTAAGGTTTAGACTCATTTCTCATCCACACACCCCAAATTACCAAAACCGGCAGAAATAGTTTTCACCCATAAACACCTGCAAATGGTTGAAAGATGTTATAGTATTCTTTGGCAAACCTTCAAACCATTTCAAGGCCTCTCCTGTTAAACTTGATGCAAAATATTTGCACAATACAACATCATGGTTTTCCCATTGTAGCATACATCTCACATAAGCTTTGATGTGTTGTACTGCACAAGTTGTTCCGTCAAAAATGCTGGTTAACGCAGGTAAATTGCACTTTGGGGTATTCCTCCTAATTGTACTTCTTGTGTGAATGGGGTTTTCGCAGCTTCTTCTATGGCTTCATCCAGTTGTATCCTACCTCCTTCTCTTTTATTATTTAATATTCCTCTCATTTCCGCTAGCTCTCTCAAAATTTGTTCATTTACACCAGAATTTGGATCCATTGGTCTTTTAACTTCACCTCTCTTCTTCTGCGTTCATATCTGTTTTGATTTTGTTGTTCATTACAAAGATCTTTAAGGAGCTTGGCATAAGCAGGCATTTTCCTAATTGCTTCTAATAACGGGATGTTAATGTTCACCTGCTTAAATATCTCTATTATTTCGTTGAAAGTCGACTCATTTTTTGTTGGTAATAATAACTGTGGATATGGGGCTTTAGGCACAAAATGAGATCTATTAGGAGCCGCATTGGCATCACTAGAAACTTTGTCATTCTCTTCAGCAAGTGGCTCCTCTTGGGAACTAGAAAGTGGATCTACAGTCTGTCCACTTTTAGGCATTGAAAAAGCGGGGGTCTAACTACCACACCCAATATTTTATTTAGGCAATCTGTATGGACAAACTCCAATATAATTCCAAGAGAATCAAGTAGACAGTCAGACTCAATCAATAGAAATATATCCAAGAGTTGTATCTTTGTTACTCAATGTAATCAGCAAATCAAACAGATAGAATCCGTGAGCCTGATTATTATGAGAAACAACTTGAACGGTACCAAAGACCAATGTTCAAGTGTCAATCAATTTATATCAACAACCAAAGGTTGGATTATCTAATTGATTGAACTATGCATAACCTATGATATTTCAATTATATAAACAAATATAATGCGGAAAAGAAATAACACAAATACCAGAAATTTTGTTAACGAGGAAACCGCAATTGCAGAAAAACCCCGGGACCTAGTCCAAATTTGAACACCACATTATATTAAGCCGCTACAGACACTATCCTACTCCAAGTTAACTTCGGACTGGAATGTAGTTGAGCCCTAACCAATCTCACACTGATCAAGGTACAGTTGCGTTCCTTACGCCTCTAGAACCACGCCGGATTCTGCGCACTTGATTCCCTTAGTTGATCTCACCCACAACTAAGAGTTGCTACGACCCAAAGTCGAATACTTGATAAACAAATTTGCTCACACAGAAAAGTCTATTGAATAGATAAATCTGTCTCCCAAAAAAATACATACGAGTTTTATTCCGTCTTTTGATAAATCAAGGTGAACATGAACCAATTGATATACCGAAATTATATTCCCGAAGAGCAGCCTAGTAATATCAATCACCTCACAATAATCTTAACCGTATGGTAGCAGAACAAGATATTATGGAATCACAAACGATGAGACGAAGATGTTTATGACTACTTTTTATCTTACCTATCGGAGATTAAATCTCGATCAAATCTTAGAGAAGATAGTACCCAATACGATAGAACAAAGTAAGATCAGAACACGCAACTACAGAGAAAATAGTTGGGTCTGGATTCACAATCCCAATGAAGTCTTTAAGTCGTTAACCTATAATGGTTTTAAGAAAAACCTAGGTTAAAGGAGAATCAACTCTAGTCGTAACTAGTATCACACAGGAGGTGTGGGGATTAGGTATCCCAGTTGCTAGAGTTCTCCCTTATATAGTCTTCAAATCAGGGTTTGCAATCAATGTTACCTTGGTAACAAAGCATTCAATATTCACCATTAAACGAAAACTTAATTAGACTCAAGCTAATATCTTTCAAACGTTAGATCGAACTTAGCTTGTTATACACAAATGAAATGTGACTTCATTTAGATATGGGTAACCGTACCTAAACGTGTACACTTGGTTGGCTCAACAATAGCTAACCGAAGTTAGCCATATGAACACTTTCATATCAACCTTGTTCATCTTAACATAACTAGTTCAAATAACTCAAATGAAACTAGTTATAGAGTTGTTCAATTGTTTATATTCTCATAGAAGTATACAAGACACAATTGAAGCAAAATCGATTTTGATTCACTCGAATCAATTCATGAACATTGTAGCCACGGTTTGCAAAAGATTGCATTCCTTATTTTATAAATGTATTTGTTCATGAACAAATCGATTTTAGAACTTAACCCACTCAAGTATGCAAACGTGTACGCATACCTAAGTAGCCGGACTTGGTCTGGGTTCGCCAGTATGCGAACTAGTACGCATACTGTCGTACATGACCAAACTCAGTTGAATTCCCGGACTTGAACTGTTAAGCCGGTACGCATACGGGTATGCATACTAAGTTCCCGGACTTCAACTATCAAATCAGTACGCATCCGGGTATGCATATTATGGTTCCCGGACATGGAATAACTTGCAACAGTTAGCATACAAGTACGCATACTGTGTTATATCCAATCAATGGTTAATTGTTCTAAACTTCTATTTCAATCATTGAAACATTCTTAGAAGACGACAATAGTTGTCTCACATAAACTATTATCTTCAAAGAAATTTTCAAGTGATCAAATGATCTACGAAACATTCCAAGTCTACACCAAATGATTGTCTCACACAAATCATATAAGATGTTACCAGGCTGATCATATTTTGACTTTCGTCAAGAATATAAGATGAACTTGCTTAAAGCGAAAACTTACCAACACATATTTCGAGAAATATGTAAGAGAGTTAAACTCAACTCGAAATATCAAATGTGTACAATTGAAGTCTATATAGCTATACGACTTTTGACTCAAATAGGATATAGAGTAGAAATAGACTTTTGAGTGATAGATGAGTTCAAGTCTCCACATACCTTTTGTTGATGAAGTTCCACAAGCTCCCCTTAGTAGTTCTTCGTCTTCAATCGATGAACGCCGTGAAGTCTAAAGCTCAACTACACTTTCTATCATAATCCGAGACTTAGCTATAAGTAGACTAGAAATCAAGACTTATAGTTTTGACAACTAAACTTGACAAACAATCTTGAGATAGCAACACTTGTGAGTTTGACTGAGCAATGCTCCAATAATCTCCCCATTTGTCAATTTTGGTGACAAAACTATCAATACATATGGATTACAAAATAAATAAACTTTGTAGCTTCTCATCCAAATGCTTGATTTCCTTGCTTCTTCAACATTACTCGAAATCTTCGTCACTTCCAAGTACTCCAGGACGCTGAACGTGTTCAACTCAGCATCATAGTTGTTGAAGATCCGTAGCTATAACAATATATAAAAACAAGATGTTTTTGTATTGTTATACAGTTTCATAGTATTATTACATAACATCAAAGTCTAATTGTATCGCAACTTTGACAGCAATACTATGGTGATATGTATCACTCCGCCTTACTCAATACTTCATTTCACAATGAAAACCACTCTCCCTTACAAAATGATCCGTAAACCATATGTATTTGTAGTGTGAACTACACAATAATTCTCCCCCTTTTTATCAATATAAATTGGCAAAGGTACGAAAACTAGTGGGATCATAATGAAATTCCCATAGAGATACTACATGACTAAAAGAGAACATATCAACTTTGTTTCGATGATTTCACATAGTCGAAACTTAGTGTATTCATCAAGGAGTTTTTAAAGATACAAGATAACTCATATAATATTCCACAGTCGTACTCCCCACAAAGATTTGGCAAATAGGCACAAGTCCAATTAAGAATTCTCCCCCATAAAATGTCATTCCCGAAAGAACAACAAGAGCAACCTTACTTTTACAAGAAAAGAAGGATTTCTTTGGACATTAACAAATCACATGAAACATGAATTTGTATCCAGAAAACTCAATTAAATTAACCACAAGAGAACCCATGATTAATTTAAGCGGAAATGCTCAACATAAGAAAACTTACGAAGCCGCACAGTACTTTCACATAGAAGTGGATCAGGGAAAGATCAATACTGCGGAATATACAAAGATTCATTCTATTTTCATCATATTTGCATAATGATACCATAGACTTAATCTTTTTCATCAAAAGTTCATTCCATTTTCCATCAATATTTGCATAATTAAATATAATAGACTTAACTTTTGACATATATGGGACAATCATAGTTCACTGACGTAAACACACGTATCCCATAAAATTACTTTTGCAATATATAAAACCAATAAAGATTAATACTGCAAAATCATCTTCCAAATAAACTTTAGAATTTAAGTAAATAAATCTAAGAACATTGCAAGATGAAAATCGTTGGCAATAGCTATGTGTACTCACAATAATTATTATTCCAAACCCTAGTTATCCTTCTTAAAACACAAGAATAAATTCTCATAAGAAGTTTCCTAGATATCGTAGAGCTTTCTCAGAGCATCTACTGGGAATTCCTTCTTATTATTGAAAACCCCATTTATTATGGGATCGTTCAATTCCTCCAAATCTTCAAAAATATTAGTTAACTCACTAAGTTCTCTTTTTAGTCCACACAAGGTGTTCTTTGTTAGAGACAACATATGTTCATAGTGAACTATCTTTTCTAAAGAGAAAATGATTTGAGATTTTAAATCATTTCTTTTGTTGTTGAAATCCTTCACCATACCCTTAAAGTTATTGTCAAAATGACAAATAGACAAAAGGCAGTTAGAGGAAGAACCTTCTTCATCATTTGTAGATCTCTCCTTCTTCTTTGAGGATTTGATTCCTTCACAAAGATACACATTAACTGCTTCAACTGCATCCCTTTTTGTGGTACCTCTAGTTATAGGAGCCATGAAACTCTATCTTTCAAAGATAAATGAGTGAAGGGAAATTTGATCACAAATGAATATAAATAGACCATTACCATCACTACCATCTACGATTCCAAACATATATGATGACATATTGTCATGCGGTTTCATCATCAAAACCATTTAATCAAACACCAAATGTACATAATTTAATCATGCTATCTTTCTCTATGTGAAATGATATACACAACAAAGAGTAATCAGCCTGCTTGGGATTCCAAGTTCTGACACATAGGGATCAAGGAATTTAGTTAATTTAGCATGTAAAATGTTGGATGGATACTTTTGTAAAAGTAGTAGTTCAGTAATAGCTACATCATGCCATCCATTTATACTAACACTTTAAGTGAATCTGCTAGCATCAAATTCATAGACTAACAAACACATTCAAATCATAAATAAGAATGATATATAAACCAATGAAACCAGCATAGTCTTGCCAGAAATCAAGCACTTTTGGAAGTGATTTCGTAATAAAATTGCAAGTTACAAGACCATGTCATCAACAAGAACACTAAAGAAGATAGAAACGAGATTAGCAAGTCTTCAATCCATTATTATTTATTAACTAATAACCAAACCATCTTGCTCAAGTAATATAAGACATGCAATTATAACTTGCAACTCTCTAACTTCCTTAGATACCAAAACAGGTCCATATGCTCACTACCCTCCATTAACCGGTGCATAGTATATAAACAAAACTACAACCGCTTCACAAGGTTTAGCCACAATATGTCCACACCTTTCATCAACAAATAGCAATGAATCATCTTGAAACCTACAAAGCATCTTCATAAATCAAGGTAACACAATATATTCAAAACAACTTCTGAAGTAGTAAAAATGACCTGATCCTCATGAAATTTATGTGGTACATTTATAACATAATAATTTACTGCATACTCAAATTGAATTACAATCCAACCATTGGATCTCAATATATCAGTAGAACAACAATAGTGATTCTAGGGTTTATAAATTCGAGTTACAACCGCACCATGCATATTTCTTTCCCAAAACTTGTTAGATATAAATAAAATAGAGAACAACATACCCACTTCATATTTTAGAAGAAGAATCAGGACTTTATTGCCCAATTTCATGGAGAGCCCTAATTTCCAAATTCTCAAATCAAAACATCAAACATGAAATTGATGCTATTTGCTAACTATCCATTGTTCTAAAACACATAAACTTCAATAATTCGTACTCAAGTCAAGCAAACCAGATCCAAATACAATTAAGACATATTCAAGAGAACTAGAGAAAGAGGAAGAAGTTCCATACCTTCATGCAACCACACCAAGATTAACTACAACGAATCAACAATTCACTAAGCTCAATTTCTTTGATTTCTCAAACAATTTTTTCATATAGTTATTTCATTAGAAAATCTCAAGAGAAACAAAATAAGAAGAAAAGTGTTGAAAAGGAAAAACCAAGAGCCTTTTCTATTTCTCTTTTTATTTTGGTCCATTGACCAAATTGCCCTTGACTGCTTCCTTGTGTAACATGTGTACACCTTGCATGGAGATATATTAAGGAACCTATATTTAACCTTGCTAAATTGGGGCCTATATCACTTAATTTGGGCCAGTGAATTACTTCAACCAACCTAAAGAGAAGGATATGGGGTGTCTAAAAGATAGTAAAATACTAAATTAACCCTTAAAGAAAATTTAATTATTCTAACACAAATACAAATACAAAATCATAATCACTTTATTAACAAATAAAAAAATTATTAATCAAAACTCAATTTTTTTTTCTTCAATTTCCATCAAAATCAAAACTAAATCCTAATCAATCCAAAACAACAATTGAAATCTAATTTTATTTTGGGTTTTGAAAAAAAAATCAAAAACAAACAATTCAAGTGATTGAGTTAAATCCCTTTAATCCATTCCTTCTAAGAGGTACTCTACAATGATTTACCTCTAAATCTTTGAAATTCACTCATCAAATTTTCTGAAAATCCACCCAGAATCGGTTTATGTGTGCACTATACTAGTCCGATTGTGGTAGCAATCGGTTTTTATTATGTACCTACATAACCCGATTCTGGGTGAACATCAACAACAATCGGTTTAAGTTAATGCATGCATTAACCGATTCCGGGTTCAAGTTCGGATTTGTAAAGAAATCAAGAATCGGATTATTAGTGCATACATATAATCCGATTGTGACTGTTAACGGCAATTTTTTGAAATTGAAATTATAGCCGTTGGTACTTTGTGTATATAAAGAGGATAGCTTATTCTCTTTCATACACTACCTAATCCAAAGAAATCTTTCTCCATTGTTAATTTTTTTTCATTTGAAGATGTCAAGTCCATCATCATCAACTACCAATCCAATCGAACACATACTTAGAAGATGCAAGCGAACAACCAAATCAATTGCGGCAATGGAAGAAGAGATACACAAAAGAAGCGAACAAACAACCACAAACGGGCAACCATACTTCAGGTCTATTAACTATAATCTTAAACGGGCAACCATAGTTCTTTGATTTAGTAATGTATTTCCTTGCCGTCTTCTTCACGTACGGTCAGTCCTTTGCCCAGTGACTTTCTTGCTTTCCACCTCTCTCACAAACAAGTTGCAAACGATCTCGACTTGAACGACGACCTAAAAATAATGTGCATTTGATCTCTATGCCCTTGTATATAAACCATTGCTTTGCATCGTTTCTTTCTTTCCATTCCAAATCGGTGAAATAGTGGGCAGAGGTATCAGGTCCCAGCAGAGATACGGCTTTGGGCTGATCTTCTTCAAACGCCACAACAATCTACAACAAATATCAACCAGTTGATGATATAGAATCGTTTTATATGTTACATTCGAGACAATCAATTGAAAGTAATCGGTTTATATGTGCAACAATAAAGTCCGATTATGGACTTAACGAAAAAATTTCAAAGTTCACAATCGGATTATTTACATGTATATGTAATCCGATTTTTGTTCTCATTTCTCCTGGAACTTTTTTTCTCCAAAATCGGATTAATATACACGTAAATAATCCGATTGTGAACTTTGTGTATTCTACGTGATTATTCAAGTGAAGAAATCGGATTATGCACATCACCAACAAAAACCGATTTCTGTCACGTACGCATCGCGCCCAAATTTTTAATACAATCGGTTTATATGGTGGCTAACAACAACCGATTGTTATACCCAATTTGGGGATTTTACCCTGAATCGGTTAATATGGTTCTATCGAATAAACCGATTCTGGGTTAAAGTTTTGAAAAATTTTCCCTTTTGGGGCGATTGGGACATGCAAATACATGTTTGTAGATCGTTACAACTCATACCTGTTCATTAGAAGCATTATCACCTTCTTCTTACCGACGATATTGTTCTTGTGCTTGAATAATATCCTCAAGCATTATTTGGTTGAAATTCTCTTCTTCATTCAACAAAATATCCAATTCGGTAGGATCGAAATCATGATAATCTGATGCACACACTTCTTCATCACTACTAGAGTCTTCATCATCACTATAAAGTTTCATTTTTGCTAAGAAAATCACAAACCCTAGTTTTTTCTTTTTTCCCTCTACTTCTTCTTTCCCTCCAAACCTGAAAAGAGGAAATGAATTTCTACTCTAATCCTAACACTAATTAACTAATACTAACTTAATTAATCATCACTAATTTAATAAGGGCATATTATAGGCATTAACATAAATAGTGGATAAGGGGTTTCTATGAATTATTTCTTAATGACCCTATTTTTTCATGTAGCTATAGGCCCCACTTAAGTGGCATAGGCCCCAATTTAGCGAGGATATTTAAGATTAAGGCAAACTTGAAATTTTAGAAAAAAAAAACTATCATCTCTTGTTAGGAAGCCCATAAATTGCTACTAAATTTTCAATTTTTTATCTTTAGCACACCTAGTGTAGAATTTGATTTTTAACTCTAATGGGTTTAGTTAAACCTGAGAAAAGGTTCGTACTGTTACATCATGTCTTCCTTTACAAGTCTTTTAAGTTTAGAAATCCCTGTAATCTTGAACTTATATATATACATATAATCTCTACAGAAAGAAGTAGAGAGTAAGAATTCTTTAATTAACTTGGTATCAGAGCAGGTTTCGATCCTCACCTTCTTTAGCTTTCTCCACTTTCCTTTCATACTCAGAAAACCCTAAACTTCTCATACATCATCTTCTTTTCTTTCTTCCATGGCTTCCACATCTTCTACTTCAATTATCACTAGTACAACCAAGACCCAACACCTTGTCTCTACCAAACTTGACTCTAGTAACTATATCATATGGCATGCCCAATTCGTTGCTCTTCTTCGCAGTCCGGACTCGTGAATTTTTTGATGGTACTCATCCATGCCCTCCAAATTTCTTGATGTTACGGGTACATCTCGAGGAAAAATTAAAGCTATTACGTATCCTTAACATTCTACTCTTTCTCCTCAACCCAATCGCCAATTTAACTACTTCCTCTCCATCGCCACAACATCCTCGTGGTCCACCACAAAATCATAATCGAGATAAAAATCAATCTCACCGTAACCTTTCTTCATCTATGTCGTGAAATTCTCTTCCGCCTCTTCCTACACATGACCCCCATGTCAACTTTGTGGTCTTAATAATCACCATGTGAAAAGGCGAGGGTACCCAAATATACCTCAAGCTAAAACTTTTCCTACCTATAAGTCTTTTCTCCGAAAGTGATTGTCTATGGACTGAGTCGAGACAATACAACTAATTGGTTCACACTTCGTGTGATCGTCTATGGATACGAGATCGAGACAATACAACAACGAAGTATGTTTACTTGATACAAAGGTTCGGACTTAACCAAACACAATAGGATTACTTATCAAGTAAATAGGAATTAACGTTTGTGTGATTTACTTTAATTATAATAAAACAATTATAATGCGGAAAATAAAAGTAAATGACACAACAAGATTTTGTTAACGAGGAAACCGCAAATGCAGAAAAACCCTCGGGACCTTGTCCAATTGAATACTCTCGATTAAGCCGCTACACAAAATTACACCTAACTTCGTATAGTTGAGACCAAGTAACTAACCCTATAGTTCACTTAGTTCCGTCTGTATTCCCACGCCTCCGACTTGTGAATAAGTCACGTACTTGGAACAATTCCTTTGGTTTGTATTCCAAACAGTAAAGGAACAACAAATCTGTTTGGTATCAACTCTATTCAACCAAGTGATATGAGTCGGACAAAGGCTCTTCTGTCTTAACATAAACTCCTTCGTCGGTCCTTAGATCTATCTTATGTTCAATCACCCAAAGGTAATCATTTAAGATTAAGCCAATATATACCTTTAATCACGAGGAAACGTATTGATGCCGATCTACTCAATTAATCAATCCAATCTACCACAAGGATAAACCGATTATTAATTGGATCCTGTTTTACCCAAACAAGTATTGTGCACACCAAAGATTATAAAACCCAAGTCGATCTTCAATATCTTCTTTGTCTTCAAATCTTCTTAAATCTTCAATAAAAACTCGCACACAATCACTTGAATCTCTTGTGATCAATCACGCACGTAATGAGTCCATTAACAATGGATTATCACAAGATCGTCTTTAGAACTAACAACAGATCTAAAGATCCTCGTCGAAACTACGAACTTTTTTGAGTGAATCTTATATCGAAGAGAAGATTCTCAAGAATAAACAAACTAGGTGCAATCAGATTTCAACCACCGTTAGTCAATCAAATCAATCGAAAACAAAGATAAACCGCAATTATCTAGTTTCCCACCAACGGGTCGCGCTAGAGCTTCTCAATCCCAAAGAAGACTTTAAATTGAGCGGCCGTAAGATATTTCGCCTAATTAGGTTACTCTCCTCTCCGAATAGGCGGCTACACCAGTAACAACAACAAAAGAGTAAATCTGTTGTTACGAAGGATTAGTTTGCTAGAAAGGCAAACTTCGTGTATTTATAGACAAGGAAGTTTGGACACCAAGGAATTTCCAAAACCAAAAATATTCTCAAGATATTCATAAAAGCACAGATTCGGTTTTCATAATTCCTGAATTGCTCATCCAAAAATAACGATCGAAATCTCTCGGAAAATCTAATTAGTAAATGCACATTACTAATTTTAATTTCCCTACAAAATGAAATTAATAACCTTAATTAAAAGATTCTTAACTTACTTATGTTTCGATCCCTGGGATTCTCTTCCCTTAGCCGTTAAGGAATATCTTTGAACAATTATAGAAATAAACATTCACAAAGACGTGTTCAAAGTTTGTCGACATCTTAACTTTGTAAGTTCTCTTTCACACTTACAACCTTGAAACCGATTTGCCACACTTCCAAACAAGTTTAGAATTGGTTCATCTGACTTTAAAGAACTATGTGATTGATCAAACCAACATTCAATCACAATCATGGGTTTACGGTTCTATCAAAACAAGTTTCGGTTCTGTGCATAGTCACACTAGCTTCCCAAAAGTTCGGTTGACTAGGTACTAGGATCGGTTCCTCACATATATATGGTATCTAAATTATATGTGTTGCACATGTCCATAGGATCGGTTCCCCTTTCTGCTATAAACCTTGATACACCCCATACAAGGATCGGTTCCCTTTGATGTACTGCACCCCTTACTAGGATTGGTTCCCTTTCCCTTACAAGGATCAGTTCCCTTTCCCTTACAAGGTCAGACATACAAAATCCGATCATACCTCAGGTGATTACTTAAGATCGATTTTACTAATAAAAGTTATACCAATATATAAGTCAGGCCTTTGTGAACAGTTCTACCAAGAACACAACAAGTTGTGAGCGGTTATACTCTATCACACATATTGGTTGTTCATAAGATATTCAATGAATAACAAAACCAATAACACCTGGAAATTTCCTTTTCGGTTCACAAACAAGTTTATGAACTTACTTTCTTAGAACACATGTAAACATTGTTCCCTAGGATGAAATCCTCACCTCATACCCATACATAATCACAATAGCATTCAAATGATTATGGCGATGTCTTATCTACAAATTTTAATGGTTAAGCAATAAACCTCGTTTTTTTTTTTCTTAATACTATGTCTATCTAGAGTTCAATATGCTTCGCAGTTATGTTTTCAATATGCACGACTTGAAAGATACGTTAGGGAATGAAACAGTTCAAGTCAAATATCACTAACCTCAAGTGAAAGGATGATTGTTGTCGTTGTAGCTCCTTGGTTCTTCACATCTTCAAGTCTTCGCAATACTTGTAATGTCTCATATCCTAATACTTTCAAGCTAACCTATACGAAGTTTAACTCTAGTACATAATCAAGCGACTCTTAACATGAGTTTTGATTCACTAAAATATGACAACCAAACTTGACATACCAACGCTTGGTGGGTTCAACCGAGCCATGCTCTAGCAATCTCCCCCTTTGTCAATTTTAGTGATAAAACTCTTACATCATATGGATAAATAAATTACAATAATTCATTACAATCCGCTTGATTCCCGATTGAATAACACAGTGAAACTGCTTACATTCAATCCTTGAAAATGTCGTTGTTGACATTATAATAACAAAGCTATTACTCCCCCTAAGGAAGATAGGTAGATATTCAATCCGCACATCTTTGTTATACCAAACATATGACATGTTACTCCCCCTTAGTCTGTGCTTTCACTCTTTCGTTAGATAAAAACATTCAAGTACCAATGTTCTTTTCCCTAGCGATGCCAATCAATATAAATATCAATGCCAGCATCACCTGTTTACTCCATATATTTCTCCCCCTTTTTGTCACAAAAATGACAAAGAACCGAAAAAAAGAACAACACGAAAAGAATCTTACAAATCTCAGAATAGACTTGCAAACCTGTAGAGTTAGGCACGAGGGTTCCACACATCATGTTCTGATAACCAATATCAAAACCGAAACTACAAGTAGTCTTATTTTGATATGTTACCAAGGAAACAATTGCCCGAAACAATTTTTCCAATTTAGTTTAGCAAACCAAAAACAACTAAGCATATTAGTCCCTTTGCTAAACTGATTGTCCAAAAACAACCGCTTAATTCGATAAGACCAAAATAAAGATAAACTCCATTTTTCTCATCAGGTTCTAATTATCCATAAACTTAGACCTTTCAATTTTAAACAAGACAAGTACTAGGTTAGTTAACTAGCATTTCTTGTTTAGGAATTCGATTAGACTTGAATAACCGAAACCTCACTTCGATAAGTGTAACTAAGATCAGAATTAACTTAGTTTCTTATCCGGAATCGAATTGGACTAAACAACTCATCCCGTACACATATTATTTCGTTAAGCCATAATACAAACCAAAATAAATCAACTTGCATAATTATTCACCTCAACCGGAAGCAATTGAAACAACATAGACATTATAAGCACCGCGATTGCACCGTAATTTTGTAAGCCTAAACGATTGATACCATACAAATGCAATATAACAATAGTTTTTCTTAACCGGAACCAATTGAATCACACACACACATCAATTGTAACGAAATCTTGTAAGCCTAAACAATTGATACCACACAATAAAGCAAGATAACAATAGTTTTTCTTAACCGGAACTAATTGAAACACACATCCACACACACATCATGGAATAAATATCAATTGAACCGAAATTTTGTTAAGAAAAAGAAACAAATATATATAATATAAACTCAGACTTTTCTTAAATAGGAAAACAATTAACTAACAAGATTGTTACCTCAAATTTCGCATCCACTTCTCCAATATGATTGCATCTTCGTCCAGAGAGAATTGATATCGAAATATCACCACATTGTCATCCTTATGCGTGAACAAAAGTATAACAACACACCTCAACCTTTACCAGAGAAAGGTTGAAAACCGGTTTTAACAATTGCAAGCAAAAGTTGAAAACCGTCGAAAAACATATGCTTTTATGCTAAACCAAAACCGATTCAACATATTGTGACTTTTTCACATATTGTTTCTATCAGAACCCCTCGTAATCCTTTGATAAAGCCTACCTACAAGGGCTAGAACTTAATCCCGCTAAATCAAAAAGTCACCCAAACCATGAGGGTTCACAATATATGAGATCGAATATTAAGGTAGTAAAACCGAAATCAAACATCTCATAAACATACATAGCAATAAGGTAAAAGCAATTAAGCACAGGCTATGTAAACCAAAAACTATCACAAGAAAAAATACTCAAACAAATAATTTTATTCATAATAGACCAATACAATCAATGAAAGAAATCAAAAATTGATGTCTATTAAACTAGATTAAGTATTACAGCAAATAACTTAATCTCTAGTAACCTTCCGACAGGTGCTTTTCAAAGGTCATCTTCAATTTCCTCAAATTTTTCAGGATCTTCATCAACAGCATCACGACTGATATCTCGGATTCTGCACACAATACCTTGGTTATGTTCACAGGCTAAAGTATTAATCTTTCGATTGATATTCCTAGTAAACTCTCTATTACCGATTCCAAGTTTAATCAATTTCCTTTGGTTACAGATAACAGTTCTTAGTAATGCTTCATGTCTATGATCAGTTTCGATGGTACCGAGGAGGACTTGTCGAAGATTGATAATATCAACCTTAAATAAATAATTCTGACAAGATTTGAAGAGATTTTCGCATCTTAATGTGTTAAAGAAACACAATATACTCCAAAGATATTTTCTCCAAAATAGGTATCAGAAGATACTAACTTACCCTTTTTACACAAGTTGTTGTAAGACAACCTTTCTACACTTAAATATTATTAATATATGCTTAAGGTAGATTGTGTAATCTCTCTATATTGAATAAGAGATATTAGTAGGATACCATCTGCCCATGTATGTGTGCTTCCTTACATCCGAATATTGGGAAAAGTAAGGATGCACATTCTAATGCGGTTACGCATTGGGATGAGGATAATCCTCATCATACATCACATGAGAAGATCTTTCTCCCTTTTGAAAATGATCATGTTATTCTTCGTGGGTTCTGAACACATCCTCTTTGTTAAGGGAATTATGAGATACAATATCCTTAATTACATCTTGTGCCCAGGATGGTATGTTCCTCGAACTTGAACCCATTTTGTCTAGATCTGCCAGTCGACAGTTTGCTAACGTCTCTTGTTTAAGACGTTCTATATGTCCTCTTAAGGTTTTCATTCCTTGCTGGAAATATTTTTCTAAACACTTGTTCAGATATACCTCCTGACGTGTTACAGTAAGGAGTTTCTCAATAAGGACCTTATTCCTTATCTGTGAGTGTTCCAGCGATTGAGTAAGAATTTCACACTCTTTAGTCTGTTGATGAAATTGATTGCATAAAGCTAGTTTTTGTTCCTCATAATCTATCAGATTATTTTGAAGACTAAATGTTTCTCGCTTTCCTTCACATATTCTTACATTCATTTGAACGATAAGTTCTAGGACATCATCTAGACTGTCAATGGATTTACCCTTTTCTGAATTTTTTTCAATATGTTTGAAAAAGCTTTCTATCACCTTACGAAATTCAGAACTTGGGCAGACAAGAGAATCGAATCTCTTTTCAGGCGATTTTTCATAATGAATTAGAGACGAGTCCAAACCATGTTTTGTGAGTTTCAAACTCACTCTTTCTCGATCGAAACCTGATCCGCAATCAAAATATTAGTCATAGACTTTTTCTTTGATTTTCGAAAAGACTTTCGAGACCAATTTCCATTGGTTTTCCTTGAGATCTTATTCTCATTATCTTGACTTACGTTAACTGAATCATCCTCTGGATTCATTCTTATAGGTTATATCGCACCAAACACAGATTGTTAGATCTTTTCGTGTTTGCCTGCTCTGATACCAATTGAAAAGGCGAGGGTACCCAAATATACCTCAAGCTAAAACTTTTCCTACCTATAAGTCCTTTCTCCGAAAGTGATTGTCTATGGACTGAGTCGAGACAATACAACTAATCGGTTCACACTTCGTGTGATCGTCTATGGATACGAGATCGAGACAATACAACAACGAAGTATGTTTACTTGATACAAAGGTTCGGACTTAACCAAACACAATAGGATTCCTTATCAAGTAAATAGGAATGAACGTTTGTGTGATTTACTTTAATTATAATAAAACAATTATAATGCGGAAAATAAAAGTAAATGACACATCTAGATTTTGTTAACGAGGAAACCGCAAATGCAGAAAAACCCCGGGACCTTGTCCAGAATTGAATACTCTCAGGATTAAGCCGCTACGCAAAATTACACCTAACTTCGTATAGTTGAGACCAAGTAACTAACCCTATAGTTCACTTAGTTCCGTCTGTATTCCCACGCCTACGACTTTTGAATAAGTCACGTACTTGGAACCATTCCTTTGGTTCGTATTCCAAACAGTAAAGGAATAAAAAATCTGTTTGGTATCAACTCTATTCAACCAAGTGATATGAGTCGGACAAAGGCTCTTCTGTCTTAACATAAACTCCTTCGTCGGGTCCTTAGATCTATCTTATGTTCAATCACCCAAAGGTAATCGTTTAAGATTAAGCCAATATATACCTTTAATCACAAGGAAACGTATTGATGCCGATCTACTCAATTAATCAATCCAATCTACCACAAGGATAAACCGATTATTAATTGGATCCTCTTTTACCCAAACAAGTATTGTGCACACCAAAGATTATAAAACCCAAGTCAGATCTTCAATATTTTCTTTGTCTTCAAATCTTCTTAAATCTTCAATAAAAACCTGCACACAATCACTTGAATCTCTTGTGATCAATCACGCACGTAATCTAGATCTGTTAACAATGGATTATCACAAGATCGTCTTTAGAACTAACAACAGTATAAAGATCCCTGTCGAAACTCTGAACTAGTTTGAGTGAATCTTATATCATAAGAGAAGATTCTCAAGAATAAACAAACTAGGTGCAATCATATTTCAACCACCGTTAGTCAATCAAATCAATCGAAAACAAAGATAAACCGCAATTATCTAGTTTCCCACCAACGGGTCGCGCTAGAGCTTCTCAATCCCAAAGAAGACTTTAAATTGAGCGGCCGTAAGAGATTTAGCCTAATTAGGTTACTCTCCTCTCCGAATAGGCGGCTACACCGGTAACAACAACAAAAGAGTAAATCTATTGTTACGAAGGATTAGCTTGATAGAAAGGCAAACTTCGTGTATTTATAGATAAGGAAGTTTGGACACCAAGGAATTTCCAAAACAGAAAATATTCTCAATATATTCATAAAAGCACAGATTCGGTTTTCATAATTCCTGGAAATGCTCTGTCCAAAAATAACGATCGAAATCTCTCGGAAAATCTAATTAGTAATTGCACATTACTAATTATGTAATTTCCATACAAAATGAAATTAATAACCTTAATTAAAAGATTCTTAACTTACTTATGTTTCGATCCTGGGATTCTCTTCCCTTAGCCGTTAAGGAATATCTTTGAACAATTATAGAAATAAACATTCACAACACGTGTTCAAAGTTTGTCGACATCTTAACTTTGTAAGTTCTCTTTCACACTTACAACCTTGAAACCGATTTGCCACACTTCCAAACAAGTTTAGAATTGGTTCATCTGACTTTCAAGAACTATGTGATTGATCAAACCAACATTCAATCACAATCATGGGTTTACGGTTCTACCAAAACAAATTTCGGTTCTACCTCCATGTGAGAACTGTGCATAGTAACACTATCTTCCCGAAAGTTCGGTTGACTAGGTACTAGGATTGGTTCCTCACATATATATGGTATCTAACTTATATGTGTTCCACATGTCCATAGGATCGGTTCCCCTTTCTGCTATAAACCTTGATGCACCCCATACAAGGATCGGTTCCCTTTGATGTACTGCACCCCTTACTAGGATCGGTTCCCTTTCCCTTACTAGGATCGGTTCCCTTTTCCTTACAAGGTCAGACATACAAAATCCGATCATACCACATGTGATTACTTAAGATCAATTTTACTAATAAAAGTTATACCAATACATAAGTCAGGCCTTTGTGGACAGTTCTACCAAGAACACAACAAGTTGTGAGAAGTTATACTCTATCACACATATTGGTTGTTCATAAGATATGCAATGAATAACAAAACCAATAACACCTGACAATTTCCTTTTCGGTTCACAAACAAGTTTATGAACTTACTTCCTTAGAACACATGTAATCATTGTTCCCTAGGATGAATTCCTCACCTCATACCCATACATAATCACAATAGCATTCAAATGATTATGGCGCTGTCTTATCTACAAAGTTTAATGGTTAAGCAATAAACCTCGTATTGTATTCCTTAATACTATGTCTATCTAGAGTTCAATATGCTTCGCAGTTATGTTTTCAATATGCACGACTTGAAAGATACGTTAGGGAATGAAACAGTTCAAGTCAAATATCACTAACCTCAAGTGGAAGGATGATTGTTGTCGTTGTAGCTCATTGCTTCTTCACATCTTCAAGTCTTCGCAATACTTGTAATGTCTCATATCCTAATACTTTCAAGCTAACCTATACGAAGTTTAACTCTAGTACATAATCAAGCGACTCTTAACATGAGTTTTGATTCACTAAAATATGACAACCAAACTTGACATACCAACGCTTGGTGGGTTCAACCGAGCCATGCTCTAACACCATGCTACTTGTCGTCGCCGTTGTTTCGATAGAAATTTTAAGAACTTCCAGCAAAGTTCTATCTTACCCTCATCTCAACCTCCATTGTTGCCAACTCCTCCTCGACCAAATCCTGCCTATATTTCTACTCAATCGTACCCAACCTACGTCGCTGCACCAACCTCATATAATAATGGCAACTGGATCCCAGGTTCCGGAGCCTCTCATCATGTTACTGGTGATCTCCAAAACCTCCACTTATTTGAAGAATATAGTGGCCCTGATAATATTCGTGTTGGCAATGGTCAAAATCTTCCCATAACCCATACAGGTAAAGCTTATCTATCTTCTGAGCATTCATATTTTTCAATAGATCATGTTTATTTCGTACCATCCTTAAAAGCAAATTTACTATCAGTGTCTCAATTTTCTAGAGCATATTTCTTAATTACCCTATTTTGTCATGTATCTATAGGCCCCAATTATGTGGCATAGGCCCCAATTTAGCCAGGATATTTAAGATTAAGGCAAACTGGAAATTTTAGAAAAAAAAACTATCATCTCTTGTTAGGTAGCCCATAAATTGCTAAAGGCACACAAATACTAAATTTTCAATTTTTTATCTTTAGCACACCAAGTGTAGAATTTGATTTTTAACTCTAATGGGTTTAGTTAAACCTGAGAAAAGGTTCGTACTGTTACATCATGTCTTCCTGTACAAGTCTTTTAAGTTTAGAAATCCCTGTAATCTTGAACTTATATATATACATATCATCTCTACAGAAAGAAGTAGAGGGTAAGAATTCTTCAATTAACTTGGTATCAGAGCAGGTTTCGATCCTCACCTTCGTTAGCTTTCTCCACTTTCCTTTCATACTCAGAAAACCCTAAACTTCTCATACATATTCTTCTTTTATGTCTTCCATGGCTTCCGCATCTTCTTCTTCAATTATCACTAGTACAACCAAGATCCAACACCTTGTCTCTACCAAACTTGACTCTAGTAACTATATCATATGGCTTGCCCAATTCGTTGCTCTTCTTCGCAGTCACAGACTCGTGAATTTCTTTGATGGTACTCATCCATGCCCTCCAGAATTTCTTGATGTTACGGGTACATCTGATGGAAAAAGCAAAGTTATTATGTATCCTTAACATTCTACTCTTTCTCCTCAACCCACTGCCAATTTAACTACTTCCTCTCCATCTCCACAACATCCTCGTGGTCCACCACAAAATTGTAATCGAGATAAAAATCAATCTCACTGTAACCTTTCTTAATCCATGTCGCGAAATTCCTCTTCCACCTCTTCCTATACAGGACCCCCATGTCAACTTTGTGGTCTTAATAATCACCATGCTACTCGTTGTCGCCGTTGTTTCGATAGAAATTTTAAGAACTTCCAGTAAAGTTCTATCTTACCCTCATCTCAACCTCCATTGTTGCCAACTCCTCCTCGGCCAAATCCTGCCTATATTTCTGCTCAATCGTACCCAACCTACGTCGCTGCACCAACCTCATATAATAATGGCAACTGGATCCCAGATTTCGGAGCCTCTCATCATATTACTGGTGATCTCCAAAACCTCCACTTATATGAAGAATATAGTGGCCCTGATAATATTCATGTTGGCAATGGTCAAAATCTTCCCATAACCCATACAGGTAAAGCTTATCTATTGATCGCTGTCGTATGCGTCAAAAATAATTTCACTTTCCTAAAGTATATGATAAGAAAGAGTTCGTTTCCACATAGAGGCAATTGTAGTTATTACGTATTCAATTTCCTAAAAATAACCAATTTGGGGGATTTCTGATTTTTAAGTAAGCAATAAAAGTAAATCAAAACACAATAAATTGTAGAAAGTAATCAATGAGAGAAAGATATTGGTCAAGGAATTCATGTTCAATCTTAGACATGTGCTTGAATATATGATTAGAATTACAATTTAATCTCTTTTATTATCAAAAGCCTAGAGAATCAAGAGAGCAAGATAATCTATTAATTTCCTAAGTTCATCAACACACACATTAGAGCTGCGTATGTAAATTCTACCTAAAGAATAACCTAACGCCTTGCGCTAATTAAGTTCAATTCCTAGGAGCATTAAGTTTCAGAAATAGGATAATCAATGCAATTGTCATACATTGCGCATAACAATTCGGACAATGGTCAAACTCTACATATGATTACGAGAGTGTATCACTACAAACCGTAAACATATTATGCTACTTGTATTCAGGGCTATCGCTCGATGAAAAACCCTAAAATAGCTATGGACAAGGATGCAAGTTCAATTAATTGGCCACTTAACAAACCAAACATCTTAATCCTATCACAATACATCAATCATGTGATTATTAAAAACAGTAGAGATTTAAACGATAATCAAGAGTGAAAACTAATACATAACTCAAGCACAAGTTTTAGAAATAGGACTACATCCTTAACCAATAATGAATAAATTAGCTACTCATAGCTATGGAGTTCATCACAAAAATATAAATTGAATAAAGAAGAAGATGAACAAAAGCAAACCCTAGTAGCGTAAACAAAAGCGGCTCTCTCCTTAGCTTCCAAGAATAATCTGTGATTTCCAAGTTGTAAAAGTCTTTCTTTTATATCCCTTTGCTTTCAAAAATTAGGTCAAGTCTCAAAGGTCCAATAGATAGAAGTCCACCAAGCCCATATGTGAGAAAAACCCATGTAGAAAATATGCCCCAAAAACTGTCGTCGGAAAGCTGGTATTATGGCTGGAAATTGGCCGGAGAAGTGACCGGAAAGTAGCTCAGGTGACCGGCAAAGTCCGCCCGATCACCGGTCAACGAGTCAGCTCGGTCGGGTCAACTGAGTCAGGACGAGCCATCGAGTCAACTCAGTCAGTACCGAGTCAGATGGAGTCTGGTTCTAACTAGCCTGACTGGGCTTGGCATGAGCCAAGACCATTGCACTGGCCTAAGCTTATGAAGCACAATCATTGTGCATCACCAACTCATATTCAGCCAAGATGGTTGTGCATTCTGCACTTCAGCTAATATTCACTTAATTCCAGTTCTAGCACTCAACTCATATATCTGTAGCTCAATTCATCCGTATTTCAGCTCATTGCATACACATAATCTCCTTGATGAGCTCAAACCTGAGCTGTAACTACCTCGAACTGCACCTGCAATAAGCAAACCACATTCTTATAAACTGTTCTCTTCATCCAACAGTACCAACAACACACACAGCTTTAGATATCCATTAGTGCCATTCCCTTTACTTCATTGCAGCCTCCACAGTTCTGCAGCTATCATCCCTTCTGCATCTTAGCTCCAATCCATCTTTTCCAATCAAACCCATTCAAATTTTTTCTAGAACCGCTTCAACACCTGCGACTCCATTACACCATCTCTGACTTGCACAACATCACCAGTTCTATGCATTCAATACTGTAAATACCGTGCCATAAGCTCCAACTCTGCTCACTTGCATCTACATATGTTTCTGAGCTAACACAACACCTGCATCATTTGTAGCTATAACCTAAGCATTCACTCTACCACAACCATTTTGTTATCACCATCCTCGGCGAGACCCATCAATTTCAGGCCACAATAATCTTTGTAGCATCTCAACTCTCAACTCCATTGTCTGCGGCAGCATCAGTTCAACACCAAGCTTAATATCGCCACCAACTGCTCATACATTCAACACCGCTCACAACATCAGTTCCATTGCAGCTTCTATAACTTCAGAATTCTTTACCAACTGCAGCTGCACAACTTTAGCCAGTCCTTTGCAAGCACCAAAGACCACTTCAAAGATAACACCACAATCTTCCCTGTAAACCACAGTACTACCACCACTATCCTCTCATCACCAACATCACCAGACCATATCACATATCACCACAGTTTACTTCTCCCAGCACATATAGCTTCATCTTGCAGTCTTATCATCACCTTCACTGCAATACATAGCACACACACCTCTATTTGAGCCGTAACTGCACCTGCAACGCCTCTAAGAGTATCGCAACTCCAGTCCCTTCACTGCAACTCTTCATCTTGATACCACCATCATAAACCCAGCTGTACCAGTTCATACCTTCATTTCATAACACCATAACCCCAGCTCAAACCCTGTAAAATAATTCACCAAATACACAACCACATCTCCTTACTTCCATCAGTTTCGTCTCCTTTAGAACCTATCTCCAAAACATTCACAGACCAGTCATAACATCATTTTCTGCCAATTCAAACTCGAGAAGAAACCCATTAATTCAGACATGAGATCCCCTTCTTCTGATTCTCAGAGCTGCAACTCTATCGAACCTCTATCTCAAATCTGAACCAAATCTAATTACGGCAAAAACCCATTTTAATCTTCTCATTTCAATCACCAGATTTTAGCAGGAACCCTAAATCGACTTCAGATCTCCTTCATCCTAAGCAGCAAACATCAAACCCCTCTTTAATTTGTCACTAATTCTGTAGCTTCTCAATCTTCTCCATCTAATCCTGGTTGTTGAATTCGATCTCAGAAACACTCAATCTGCTTCTTTTCATCACAGATACCCTTTTTCTTCCATGGGTTTATTATCACCACCAACTGACATCTTCTTATTCTTCTCTGGTTTTAGGAAACAAACCCAATTTCTCTGTGTGGTTCAATTGATCACCTGCAAAACCAAATCTTCTCTCAATTTCGAAGAACAACGACAGCTAATTTTCTCTTTCTCAGCTCTGAAATATAGGTTGAATATAATGAGAGAATATTTTTTTCTTGTTTTCAGGGTTGGATAATGATAGGAATTGTTATAGGCACCCAATAGATTAATACAGGCCACCACGGTTGTTTGTCCTTGCTTCTCTAGACTAAGCTGCAGTGGTTGTCTCCTATTGCTGGTTTGGATCGGTTCCAAGTGTCGCTCGCATGTAAATTGATCTCTTTGCTCTTTACGCTCCAAATGGATGTTTTCTACTTCTTTTGCTCATAATGACTCCAAAGTACCTAAATAACTCGAAAGCAAACATAAGATACATAATTTACAAGAAAACTCGCAAAGAAAGAATAAACAATAGATAAATATCAAGGTGTTTTACAACACCTATCATCTATCTTCTGAGCTTTCATATTTTTCAATGGATCATGTTTATTTCGTACCATCCTTAAAAGCAAATTTACTATCAGTGTCTCAATTTTCTAGAGCCCGTAATGTTTACTTTGAATTTCATCCCTCTTTTTTTGTTGTAAAGGACCGCTGCACGGGGAAAGTGGTGCTACAAGGCTTGCATAAAAATGGACTCTACTACTTCACCAATGCCAAAGAGTTTACTTCCAGTCTCAACAAATCTTTTGGTTTAGTGTCTAGCTTACTGTTGATGGTGGTTTTTAGCTTAGGGTTAAAATCATAAAACCGTACATCTGACATGACGTCACTATGACCACTAGCGCATTTATTGAATCAATCAGCATGCCTACGTAAGAATTACTAGGGTACCTTTTTTTTTATACATGTGTCATGTTCCACGACAGAACCCTTAGTATTGACCGACATCATCTTCGTATATACCAAACCCTAATTCTCTCACCACCGTGCCAATGGCAAACCATGCCAGCCACGTCTCCGCGCCAAGGCATGCCAACCGTGCCAATGGCAAAACATGCCAGCCACGTCTCCGTGCCAAGGCATGCCGACCATGCCAGCCGCACCACCGTGCCAATGGCAAACCTTGCCAGCCACGTCTCCGCGCCAAGGCATGCCGACCATGCCAGCCGTACCACCGTGCCAATGGCAAACCATGCCAGCCACGTCTCCGCGCCAAGGCATGCCTACCAAGCCAGCCACACCACCGTGCCACTGGCAAACCATGCCAGCCACGTCTCCGCGCCAAGGCATGCCAAACATGCCAGCCAAGTCTCCGTGCCAAGCTATGCCGACCATGCCAGCCGCACCACCGTGCCAATGGCAAACCATTCCAGCCACGTCTCCGCGCCAAGGCATGCCAACCATGCCATCCGCGCCACCGTGCCAATGGAAAACCATGCCAGCCGCACCACCGTGCCAATGGCAAACCATGCCAGCCACATCTCCGCGCCAAGGCCTGCCGACCATGCCAGCCGCACCACCGTGCCAATGGCAAACCATGCCAGCCACGTCTCCGCACCAAGGCATGCTGACCATGCCAGTCGCGCCACCGTGCCAATGGCAAACCATGCCAGCCACATCTCCAGGCCAAAGCCATGCTCGACCTTGGCTGCCAAAACGAAGGGTTGCAATAATCAAACCGCTACCCTTCCCTTTGAGATGCAGATCTCGACCGTCCAAGCTCGCCACCTAACGCATGGCAACTTGCGGCCCAAAGCCAAACATCACGGTTTGCACTAAACCCTAATTTTGGCCGCGCCTAACACATGCGAAAGCCATGATCGATGCTAGCTGCCAAAAAGAAGGGTTGCAATAATCAACGGCTACCCTTCCCTTTGAGATGCACATCTCGACCGTCCAAGTTCGCCACCTAACGCATGGAAACTTGCGGACCAAAGCCCAACATCATGGTTTGCACTAAACCCTAATTTTGGCCGCGCCTAACACATGCCAAAGCCATGCTCGACGCTGGCTGCCAAAAACGAAGGGTTGCAATAATCAACGGCTACCCTTCCCTTTGAGATGCAGATCTCGACCGTCCAAGTTCGCCATCTAACGCATGGCAACTTGCGGTCCAAAGCCCAACATCACGGTTTGCACTAAACCTTAATTTTGGCCGCGCCTAACACATGCCAAATCCATGCTCGACGCTGGCTTCCAAAAACGAAGGGTTTAATAATCAACGGCTACCCTTCCCTTTGAGATGCAGATCTCGACCGTCCAAGTTCGCCACCTAACGCATGGCAACTTGCGTCCCAAAGCCAAACATCACGGTTTGCACTAAACCCTAATTTTTGCCGCTCCTAACACATGCCAAAGCCATGCTCAACGCTGGTTGCCAAACGAAGAGTTGAGACAATCTACGGCTGCCTTCCTCTCAAGATGCAAAATCTCGACCATCGAGGGTCACCACCGAGCCGGCAAGTCTCCCAAGCTCAACTTGCCAAGCAACAGCAACATGCTACATGTTTTCCACGAAAACACTCGAGACATCAACACATGTCACAAACTGGGGGATGCTCATTAGGGTATTGGTTTGGCGGTTTACAGCGTGCGGCGTACACTACGCCCGTTACAAGAAAGTGTCATAAGAATGAGTCAGTTAGTAAATACAAGGAGTAATGGTGAAACGTTTCTTTTATTATGGAACATCAATTCCAGCCGTTACCCGTTACCACCTCCTTCCACTTTACTCAGCCGTTTCCATTTCTTACGAGACCAGAGTACGTTTTGTTACGACTTGTATAAATAGGTCTTACCTATTTCCACCAAAGAACAAGTTTTGGTCCGGAACATACAACACTCAGAAATCATCGGTTAGCTTCCACATTGCTAGCGTTTCACTTTCTGATACAAGTCGTCAAACAACTACTCTTCCAGAATCAACTATTCTGGTCTCAACACTCTCTTCGCTTCCCTCCCCAAAACCAACCCTTCTCCTTCACTTTGTGACCGAAGCAAGTCTGGAACGACCATTTCTTGATTTAGGTCGGATTTGTACAGATTGATCTCTCGAATCTAAAGTACTCCCATGCAGTACATTGTTTAGGGTTTAGACTCGTTTCTCACCCACTCACGCGAAATTACCGTAATCAGCAGAAACCGTTTTCACCCTCAAACACTTACATAAAACAACCTTACTTGATGTGTGGCATCAAAGATTATGCCACCCTATGCTTCGTACAGTCCGACGGATTGTTAACGAATTTTCTTTTCCAACTATTAGTGATAAAATTTTCACATTGTTCTTCTTGTCTGGTTAATAAAAGTTCAAAAGTTCCATTTACAGATAGCCTTACTCGTTATTATTCTCCTTTGCATTTAATTGTCTCTGATTTATGGGGAGCATCTCTTGTAGTATCTCGTGATGGATTTCGATACTATTTACTACTCATGGATGTGTATAGTCGCTTCGTGTGGATTTTTCCTTTACATCGTAAATCTGATGCCTTACCGGTATTTATTAGTTATAAGAACAAAATCGAAAACCTTGTAAATTCTAAAATAAAGATTTTTCAATCTGATAACAGTACTGAGTATCGAAAATTCACTTCTTACCTTGATTCTCAAGGTATATTTCATCGTTTTTCCTGTCCTCATACCTCTGAGCAAAATGGCCTTGCGGAGAGGCGTCATCGTCATATCCGTGAAACTGGTACCTCTCTGCTCCATCACGCGTCTCTTCCGTTTTCATTTTGGGTAGATGCGTTCCAAACCTCTTGTTATCTTTGAAATCGTTTGCCGTCACATGTTCTAAATAATCGATCTCCTTACCAAGTTCTTTTTGGACATGATCCAGACTATAGATTACTCCATGTGTTTGGGTGTTTATGTTTTCCTCACTTACGTGCTTATAGTGAGCACAAGCTCGCACTACGATCGCTTCCGTGTGTTTTTCTGGGATACCATTCGTCGTATAAATGTTATGTGTGCTACCACATTACATCTAAGACACTATATATATATCTCGGCATGAGAGGTTTGTGGAGGACGTCTTCCCATTTGCAGCTGGTGTATCACCATCTACTCCTCGAACGGACGGTAAGTTCAAACCAACTAGCATTCTACTTAAATTTTCTATTCGAGCACCTCCCATATCTCCTGAAGTCATGCCTTCTTCACCCCACTAATCAAAATATTCCTACTTATCCTTCATTTTTCTCTCCATACAGTACCACTACCACTGATCTCTTTAATTCAACCCCATTAGACACCATTATGACCAATGCTACACAATCTTCGGTCTCTACTCCAACACCTAATTCAACAACCATACAAATACCCCACCTCCAGGTTCCAGTCCAATTCCTTTTCCTTCTGTATTTCCTTCTCAAACTACTTCACCTCAACCACCTTCCGCAACCTGTACTATTTCCGTCTGTATTCACCAACTGTACCTAAACCACAACTTCAACCTAGTGGCACTCTAGCTCCAACTCATCCCATGAAAACCTGTGGTAAATCAGGTATATTCAAGCCCAAGATATTGGTTACTACTCATCACCCAATTTCCACAATTGAACCTTCTTGTTATTCTCAAGCTTCCTTAGTCAAAGAGTAGCGTGAGTCTATGGATGCTAAATATAATGCTTTAATTCGTAACGGAACGTGGATACTTGTTCCTCCCAAACCAGGCTTCAACATCGTTGGATGTAAGTGGGTTTTTCGCATAAAAGAAATGTCGATTGCTCTATTGATCGATATAAGGCGCGCTTATTTGCCAAGGGATTCCACCAACGTGAAGGTATTGATTATAAAGATACGTTCAGCCATGTAGTTAAATTCTGCACCATTCGTACAGTTTTAACCGTTGTTTTATCTCGGAACTGGCCTATTAAGCAACTCGATAATGCGTTCCTTCATGGAAACCTTGAAGAAGAAGTTTATATGAAACAACCACCAGGGTACACTGATCCAAAACACCCAAATCATGTATGTCATCTTAACAAGTCTCTATATGGTCTGAAACAACCTCCGCGCGCTTGGTATACGAAACTTAGTTCATTTTTGTTGCAAAATGGGTTTAAGATCTCTAAAGCGGACATCTCTCTCTTTATCAAGCTGACGCCTTCAGAAACTTTATACGTTTTGGTGTATGTTGATGATATATTAGTTACAAGTTCTTCTCCACAAGGTGTTTAAGCTCTAATTTCTCTTCTCAACATATCTTTTGCCATTAAGGTTTTGGGTTTGTTAAACTACTTTTTAGGAATTGAAGCTGCCTTTACGTCGTCAGGTTTATTTCTTTCGCAATGCAAGTACACTACTGATCTATTGATAAGAAGTAAAATGGATGGGGCAAAGCCGGTTTCCACTCCCTTAGATTCTAAGGTGGTCTTATCCGCCTTTGATGTCGAATGACTGATCCTACTACATACTGCAGCATCGTGGGAGCTCTACAATATCTCACTTTCACTCGTGCTGATATCTCTTTTGACATCAATAGGGTATGCCAGTTTATGCAAGACCCTCGTGAGTCACATTGGGTGGCTATAAAACGTATTCTGCGGTACCTCAAAGGGACTATCGATCTAGGTTTGTCTCTCCATGCTACTACTAATCTTAATCTTTGTGCATATTCGGATGCCGACTGGGTTGGGTATCCTGATTTTCGTCGTTCTACTAGTGGGTACTGTGTATTTTCGGCAATACTCTCATTTCTTGGAGTGCTAGGAAACAGAAGACGGTAGCTAAATCGAGTATACAAGCAAAATATAGGGCTCTTGCAACTGCTACAACTGAACTTATATGGATCCAGTCCTTATTGCATGAGTTAGGCATCAATATTAACACACCAGTATTATGGTGTGACAACCTTGGAGCGACATATCTTACAGTCAATCCGGTTTTCCATGCTCGCACAAAACACATCGAGATTGACTATCACTTTGTTCGTGAAAGGGTTGCTCGACATCAACTTGTTGTTCGTTTTATCGCTACCAAGGACCAACTGGCTGATATCATGACTAAATGTTTGGGTTCTCAGCGTCATGATGATCTTCGCTTCAAGTTGACCGTTAGACCGCTCAACTTGCGGGGGCGTGTTAAGGATACGTAATAGCTTTAGCTTCAAGATCAAGTCTTTCCCTATTTGTATTTTCTTATGTATAGCATGTCTTCATGTACAAGTCTTTTAAGTTTAGAAATCCCTGTAATTTTGAACTTATATATATATACATATCATCTCTACAGAAAGAAGTAGAGAGTAAGAATTCTTCGATTAACTGTGATTGATGGAGTCACTGTTACCTGCTGCCAGCAGGAATAAAATGGAGAAAGATTTGACTTCCTGCGTTGACAAGAACTCGAGCTTACAGAGAGGTAGATGTCATTGACTGTGACGGAGATTGATATTGGAGGTTGAGCTCGAGAGAGTAATAACAGAGAGAGCTCGGGTAAGGCAGCGACGGTGATATGGAATATGAAAAAGAACTCGAGCTAGGATCCAAACCAGTTGGGACTCGATAGTTGTTGCTAAATAGGGACGGGCTGGCAGTGCATGGTGATGGTCCGATAAGATGAGGAGGAAGCGTACAATGGTTCGAATTCATTAAATCTTGGGTCTGTTTCCATCCGAGAAGATAGAAGTCGATGGTATAAGTATGAGGTAGTGATATTTGGTTCGAGTTTGGAATAGTGTGGCTGTGATAGGCTCGAGCTGGAGGAGAAGAGAGAATACTGGGAGAGGTCGAGAAGTCGGGGAATGATGGAATTTGAGTGGGATACAAAGACTAGGTTTCAAAATGAGATAAACTAAGGCGTGTAGGCAGCAGTGTATATTCCGTGTTTGCTTCGAAATTTCAGTTGGTCAGTGGATGAATCCATGTCTTGTCCGTGAAGTTGGTGGCGGTGACTTGTGTATAAAAATGGTCGAACAGACACTGAATGTACGAGAAAAAAAAGTAAAAAGAGAGAAGAAAGGTTTTATTCCATATTTTAGGGTTTATCCTAAAAAGGGAAACCAATCTATTTTCTTCTTCTTATTTCATTTTTTATGGGTTTTAGTGAATCCATGTGTAATCAATTCCATTGATTAAGGATGAATTCAATGTTCTAATTGTGAATCTTTATTAGTTATATAAGTTTGTTTGGAGTTTTTATTATCATCGTTTGTTTTTACTATATTTAGGGTTAATGAGTAATTCTTAAATTGATCTATTGATTGTTCTAAAGCTAATGGATGTTAGGGGATAAATAACAGTCTCTTGACTCTTTACACAAGTAGAAATCGCGAGACCTTGCGGAGTGATTCTGTGGAGCAATTGCGAGTGAAGGCAACATTAGAAAGTGGACCTTGATCTAAGAGTTTAAGTATTGGGATTAACCTAAATTCACAAATATTAAAGCATTCGATTGGGTTACACCTTGAGTGATCTACTACTTGGTGGTTCGGTTGAATAGAAACTGGTAGTCGAGAACTTCTGTATCCAGTGAAAGAAGGAGTTTTGGGGATAACACTAATCTAGCTATTATTCTACGGTTGGTGATGAATGATTCTAACGAAAGATAAATAAGTATACTAACTCAGTTATCGCTTGGTAACGACGAAAGATTCTTCGATCATCTCTTTCCTTTCTTATTATATTTTTATTTACTTTAATCTAACAATCCTCCTTTGTCTTTTATTTTATTTTGCTGATTCAAATAACCTATCAATTACACAGCTCCATGTGGGAACGATCCTTACTACCGCTATATTACTAGTTAATTAGTGAAAAAATATTAATTAATTTGTTGTGGTTACGACACGCATCAGTACCTAGTTCAGACTTAAACACCACACTGTATTAAGCCGCTACATACTCTAGCCTATTACAAGTTAACTTCGGACTATAATGTGGTTGAGCCCTAACCAAGTCTCATATCGATTAAGGTACAATCGCGTTCCTTACGCCTCTTGAATCTCGCAAGACTCTGCGCACTTGATTCCCCTTGATGGCGTCCTTTACATCGTAGAAGTTGCTACGACCGAAGTTGAAGACTTATAAACAAATCTGTCTCCCACAGATAATTCTATTCCATTTGTGATTTCCGTCTTAACATAAAGATCAAGGTGAACTGGAAACACAACTAATAATCCGGTCTTATACTACCGAAGAGCGGCCTACAAATATTAGTCACCTCACAATAACCCAACTGATATACATAAAAAGTTATTGCGGAATCACAAGAGTCTGAGACGAAGAAACTGTTTTGATTACTTTTTATATCTTACATATCGGAGATAAATCTCGAGAAAACCTTAGAGAATATTAAAATCAATACGATAGAAAAAGTAAGATCATGATACGCAACTACAAAGAAAATAGTTGGACCTGGCTTCATGAATCCCAAGCGAAGTCTTTAAGTCGTTAAACCTAGTAATGGTTTTCAGAAGAACTGGAAACCTAGGTTAAGAGAGAATTAACTTTAGTTTGCAACTAGGACACACGAGATTGTCAGGATTATATTTCCCATATGCTAGAGCTTCTCCTTATATAGTATTTCAAATCAGGGTTGCTTACAATCAAAGCTAAGATAGCTTAGTAACAAAGCAATTAATATCTACCGTTAGATGAACTCCTGATTTAAGATTCAAGCCAAGTTTGCTTAGAAAATAAGCAATCAATCTCCACCGTTAGATAGTTTAGCTTGATACACACAAACGAAATATACTTATATTCAGATATGGAATGACCGTACCTAAACGTATATAACAAGTTGGCTTAATAACAGTCAATCGAAGTTAGCCATATGAACACTTTTAGCTTAGCTATATTCATCTAACACTTCTAGACTCAATCTAATAATCAATCAATCATGATAGATGATCAAATGTATCTAAATGTGTTTAAGAGAGTTGTTCAAATGTTCACTATATCATAGAAATATCCATGAACCATTTGAAACATATTCGATTTGGTTTTGTAAAAAAAAGTGTACAAAGTACTTATACAAGAATCAATTCCTGAACATAATTCCACAGTTTGCAAACCGAGTTCGCATACCTTAAAGCATTAAGAATCCAGGGACTTTCATTCGCAAACGAACCTGAGTTCATGAGTATAGAAAATAGTTAGCATACAGAGTATGTGAATAAGTTGTCATACTTACTGATTTTTGAACCTAACCACTGAGTTCGCAAACTGAGTTCGCGACTCACCGTTCTGGACCTTGCCTAGTTTTTCCGTCAGCAAACCACAGTTTCGGACCTATCACAGATAAACTCGTTCGCAAACAAGAGTTCCGGACCTGAACTAGCACTTCACGGTTCGCATACTGGGTATGCATAATGTGTTGTATCCAGACATTGGCAGTAGTTCTAAAACTCTCGTTAATCGATTTGAAACATCCTTAGATGACGACAATGGTAATCTTACACAAACCAATAACTTCAAGTAATTTTCAAATGATTATACGATCAATACGAAACATCCCAAGTTAACATCAAATGATTGTCTCACACAAATCATGTAAGATGTTCAAGGTAATTTTCACATGATCATCTTGACTTAATATTTAGTTTCCAACAAATAAATTGCTTACAACTAAAGTTGTCAAGTAGATGATGAAGCATTCTGAGCTTTAAACTCGTATTTCGAGAATTATATAAACGAGATAAACTTGACTCGAAATTTCAAATGTGTCTAACACAAAGTATATATAGATATACGACTTAGTCTCATTAGAAGATATAATTGAATCGAATTCTGAGTGATAGATAAGTTTTAGTCTCCACATACCTTTTGTCATCGAAGTTCCTCCAAGCTCTCCAGTAGATCTTCTTCTTCAATTGGTTAACGCCGTTGTAGTTGCAGGATTTCCTACAACACACCCCTTATAATATTTTCTAGATCTAAATCTATTTCATAATCAAAATAAAGATTAAAGTGCTAAAATTATAAAATGGACACAAGGATTTTTTACATGGTTCGATCAATGTGATCTACATCCATGGTTCTTCACTATGATTGTTGAGGATACATTAATATTACATTTAGAATCTCCATTAATGGATATTTGATAGAGCTCTAGATCTAGTTTTGGGGAAGAAGATAATAAAGAAAATAAAGTCTCTCTCTCCTAATTGTGTATCTTCTCTCTCTTACAAAATTGTGTCCATCCTCCCTTTCTCTCTCCTGCTCTCCTCTTTATATAGGTGTTTACATAGTGGATGACAGCTCATACATAGTGGATGACAGCTCATATTCCACTTCATTTTCGGATCCCCTGCTACGTTCTCTCAGACTCTCTTTATAATTTCGCAGGCTCACTTTATAATTTCGCAGGCTCTCTCTCTCAAGCATTCTCGCAAGCTCTGCTATATTCTCGCAAGTTAAGGAAATAATTGAATCTCGCACGCTAAGAAAATATGTTGTGCGATATTTGAATCCTACATCTTGCCTCTTTTTTCTTGAATATTGCTTGAAGAGCGATCTTTAAGAAAAAATCCGTTGTTGTAGTAGTCTTTGATCTTTGTTGATGAAGGAACGAGCGAAAGAATATTGGACTTGAAAAGTACGTACTTGCCTCTATTCTTTTGTGAAGTTCCGAAAACTTGAGAAGTAATTAGAAGTATCATCTTTTGAAGTATGCGAAGTATGAATTATCCTTGAAGAAGTATAAGAAGTACTCAATCCTCGAAATATAAGAAGTATTCGTCTTTGAATGAGAATAATAAGTATTGCCTCTATTCATGTGAAATTATTACTCCATTTTTGGTGAGGATTCTTGTTGTTCATTAGTGAACGTCCACTTTGGAAATGATTCTTGCCGAGAAGATAAAGAACATAAAATATTTTCTTGGTAATCCATAGTTGCCTCTGTTCTTTATCTGTGAGGGTAGAATCCTTGAGAAAGTGTTGAATGAGCGAGTTGTTTCTTCATTCTTATCTTGCCTCTGTCTCATGTTTTGTGCTCATGCGATAGTATAAACTCTTCCAGTTGCTTGTAATTTTTCTTATAATCGAGCGAAATAATTACATCCTGCGAAATAATCATATTCTGCGAAATTCTGACACATTTTGCGAAATCCTGAATAATCCTGCGAAATTCTGAATACTTGTGCTAATATAATGCTCATGTGATGATTATGTTATGAAATGTGTATACGATGTGTATACCATGAAATGCTTATGCGATGCTTTCATGATGCAAGTGTGATGCTTATATGATGAGAATGCTTATCTATTGCAATGTATAGCTAATTTTTGTGTTACTTAGCTCATTTTGCCGCGTTAAAATTGATGTAGCTTTAAATCGTTTCCATTCTTCATTTCTCTGACTTTGTCTATATGCATTCCTCTTCGCGTATTTATTGTTCCTCGCGAGTTCTTACTTGTGCTTCATCTTTCCTTATTCCTGCACTATTAGTATCTCAGAATAATATGATCATAATATCAAGTGTGCGGCATTTTCATTGCCTCAGTCTCATTATCATGTACATGTTCGCAAGTTTATCATGTAATCATTTTCTCAAGCTCGCAAGCTTATCACGTAATCTCTTTCACAATCTTATCATATAATTTTTTTCACAAGCTTATTTGCTTACTCATTTTTGCAAGCTTATTTGCTTACTCATTTTTGCAAGCTTATTTGCTTACTTTCTTATGTGGTCTTATTTTTCCTTCCTAGTTAAAGGTCTTATTTTGCCACCTCTTGTCATCGCGACAAAATCGCAGGCCGTCTTTACACTTTCATGTAAAGACCCATTGATCTTGTCTTATCATTTCTTTAGTATTATTTCCTCTGCAGGATATTTTTCATGCGACAATATGACATGCCTAAATATTCTTGCGAACATACAGCCCCATGACATTGCCGTCTTGCGACGAAATCACAGGACGTCTTTACACTTTCATGTAACGACCCATTGATCTCGTCTTACCTTCGCGTTTTGTATTATTGCCTCTTCGGGATCATCGCACAAATATGACAAGCCTAAATTTCCTTGCGAAAATAAAGCCTCATGACATTTGCGTCTTAAGACACTTATCAGCTCCCTAATGGAGGGTGCCGCCCTTATCTTCCCCCCTGGTTTCCCCTTCAAGGAGGCGTACCTCTACCATACAAGGTTGGCTCCTCCCATCCGGTCTTAACAACAACCAGGTTGTTTTCGCAGCCTCTTATCCCTTTTGCCTATAGGGATTATGGTTACGAGATCGCACCCTAAGTGGAGTTTTCTTCGGGCGAGTGCGATACGTCAAGACTTGCCAAGAATGGCCGAGACACTTCAAATGCCCCGGGCACTCTTGGCTCAACCATGTACCTCGGCGCCTTGATCAGATGCCGCACTCCTTAGAAGAGACCCTCGGTCGTCCAACCTAAGTCATAAGCTTAGGTTGAAAATACAAGGTACCTCTCCTGGATGGGCTTTATTGACCCCAAATCTCCATGACTCAGGTTCCAGGGCGGTGTAACCTTTTCGCCAGCCATGCAATAGGTACCCCCTTCTATGACGCACTTTAGGTCTTACATTTGCCTCTTACGAAATTTTATTCGCGAACTAGTGTGTACGCCATAGAAGGTTTGCCTCTATCTTTTTTCTTTGTTCATTCAATCTTTGACTTTCTTTTGTTAAAGTCATAATTTCTGCGAAATTATCGCATTTCTATTATCTCTGCGAAATTATTGCATGTCTTCATTCTTTCATTCATTCCTTCATTTATGTCACTTCTTTCACTCATTCTTTCATTTCTGTCATTTCTTTCATTCATTCTCATAATATCATATCATTTGAAGCAAAGTAAATATTCAAGAGAACTTCTAATACATTGTAATTCTGAAATCTTTGTTGTTGTGAAATCTTTGTAATTCTGCGATTGTAACGCATTTTGTAAATCAAATCAAAAATCTTTTATTTTCTGTCAAAGAAATATTCTAGATAAATATATAAATTGAATTTTCTCGGTTTTCTGTAATTTTGAAATCTCGAAATCTTTGTAATTTTGAAGTCTTTGTACTCTTGAAATCTTAGTAATCTTTATAATCTTGCGATTGAATCGCTTTTTGTAAATCAAATCAAAAACCTTTTTATTCGTTCTTAGTATAAAGTAAAGTGTTCAAGGAAGTGGTACTTATCTTTCATGTGAGTCGTTGTTGTTATTAAGGAAGTGAATAAATGCCTTGAAATGTATGAATTCCGCGCAGCAAAAAGAAGTGTGAGAAATGAGATTTGAACCCTTGACCTGCCTGTTGCATATTCTCGCACCATACCAACTGTTCTAACCCTCTCTTGCGAAATTAATTTGCGAAATAATCATCAACTTTCTTCAGTGCGAAATAATCAAAGTCCGTGCGAAATTTCGCGTAACAAAAATAAATGTGCGAGAACCAAGAATTGATCATGCGACCTGCTACTTGCATTCACGCCTCCTGACCAAGCTTCTTCTTATGCGAAATTATCGCACACTTGTTAAAACTTGTCTTCCTCTGGTAGTCTAAAAAGATGCGAAAATTTCGCAGGAGATAGGAATTGAACCTGCGTCCTCAAGCTCATTGTCTCCACCTCTGACCAACTTTGTTGGCTTCTGTTTGCGAAATACCTGTGCGAAATAATCACTTACTTTCTTCTGTGCGAAATTCCTTTGTGAAATATTCATGCGAAAAATATACACGTTCGTTGGTATTTGAACACGCGACCATGAACTCATTAACTTCGCAGATAACCAACTGTGCTGCCTCTTGTTTGCGAAATAATGAAACAATATTTCGAAATTATTCATTTTTTCGCCCTCTGTAAAAAGAAGAAAACTATGCTCGCAGGCGAATTCGAACTTGCGACCACGAACGCACATATCTTGTTCTCTTGACCAACTGTTCAAGAACCTCTCTGCGAAATTAACGCACAACTTTTTTCTTTATTCTTTTATTCGCCACTGAAAATGAGAAGAAAATGAAAAATATGTATGTGTGCGAACTCGAACCCATGACCTATTGATTATTCGATCCAACTAAAACCATTTGTGCGAATTTCTGTTTGTGATAGAAATCACAGCGTCTGCCTCTTATCTTCTCTTCGCTTTCCTTTATTTCCTTCAACAATTTTCCTTTTGCTTTTTCTCCTGAACATGGAAATCTTCCATTGAAACTTTAGTTTTCTTCCCTAAATTTCACCACATCAACTAATTTTTTTTCTCTTACTCTTTTCATGTCTTTGAATTGTTTATGATGTTTACTCCCTGAAAGTGTGATTTCTCCCATGAAATTTCCATTTTTGAACCTAAACTTTGTAGATCTAGAAAAATATAAATAGTAATTAATCTTCATGGAAACTTCTTGAACCAACAAATTACAGGAAGGATAAATCCTTTACTCCTCCCTATTTCTAGCGCCAAAATGTAGTTGCAGGATTTCGTACAACACACCCCTTATAATATTTTCTAGATCTAAATCTATTTCATAATCAAAATAAAGATTAAAGTGCTAAAATTATAAAATGGACACAAGGATTTTTTACATGGTTCGATCAATGTGATCTACATCCATGGTTCTTCACTATGATTGTTGAGGTTACATTAATATTACATTTAGAATCTCCATTAATGGATATTTGATAGAGCTCTAGATCTAGTTTTGGGGAAGAAGATAATAAAGAAAATAAAGTCTCTCTCTCCTAATTGTGTATCTTCTCTCTCTTACAAAATTGTGTCCATCCTCCCTTTCTCTCTCCTGCTCTTCTCTTTATATAGGTGTTTACATAGTGGATGACAGCTCATACATAGTGGATGACAGCTCATATTCCCCTTCATTTTCGGATCCCCTGCTACGTTCTCTCAGACTCTCTTTATAATTTCGCAGGCTCACTTTATAATTTCGCAGGCTCTCTCTCTCAATCATTCTCGCAAGCTCTGCTACATTCTCGCAAGTTAAGGAAATAATTGAATCTCGCACGCTAAGAAAATATGTTGTGCGATATTTGAATCCTACAACGTGAAGTCTAATGCTCTACACACTTCTATCCTAATACGAGACATAGTTATAAGTAGACTAGAAATCAAGATACTTCCTCCGTCCTAAATTAAGAGTCCGCTTTGACTAAGTCAAGATATTAAGGAAATCCTATAAATTGTCATGACTAGCCCCTGACTAGCCTATTTAATGTTATATTATTACCAAAACTAAATTATTAGTGTTAAAATAAGTAGAAGTTTATTAGGAATTTTATAACTATTCATAAATGTTTTTATTTAAAAAAAAGGAATGACAATTAATACAAAGATATTGAGTAAGTTTTTTTCCATAAATATGGTGATATTATTTAAGATTGGGATATTAAAAATGATTTTATGATTATAAAAATAAAGGGTATATTTGATAGTTTAAGGGAAAAGTATGTCTATAAACAGAGTGGACAGATAAAAATGGACATACCAAAGTAGAAATTAGGACAGATAAAAACGGACAGAGGGAGTATAGTTTTGATCAACTAAACTTGACAAACAAGCTTGAGATAGCAACACTTGCGAGTTCGGCCGAGCAATGCCCTAACAATTGTCAATCTCCAACCATTAGGCAAAGGAATCAGTGCTGTGATAATCTAGATTTGCCTATAAATTTCATACAAAGCCCCTTAACAATTGTAATGATTATCAAAAGGATAACTTTGTAAAGACAAAGACAAGATCCGATGCTCCCAATTGGAAAAAGATTATCCTAAAAAATAGTCATTTTGATTCTGCTTCAAGAAATCTTGATGAGAATAATGAGAAGAAGAGGATGCTGAAGAAATTTGTCTCAGAAACACGTAACGACGCAGTTTTGGACCTTCAGACAAGGGTTGATCATACGATTTCTGAGCTCAGAAAACAGATTATCCAGTTGAAATATCAAAGGAGGGCAAGTAGAAGGCTGAATACAGGTATAAATTCTACATCCTCTTCCCATAGTAATATAAACTGTGTTAAAGACATTACAGGTACAAACTATGGAAGTCTACCAAAGAATCTTGTTGTTCATGATAGGCATTTAACGAATACCTACCATAACGTAACTTGATTTTGGTATATCGTGCCTCCTCCTGGAGCATGAAAAGGAGGAAGCACAATCTGCTCAAGAATGGTATCAAACTCCTTCTTGACACATGATGTATTTGTTTGTGCACCTTATTTTTAGTTTTGAATTTCACTAATGTGATTCATCCTTGGTTATTTTGTGTATCCTAATGGAAAATATCAACTACCTCATGTGCTCTAGATTTCTATCTATTGAGCTAAGAACAAGGTTGAGTATATTGTCTGCTTAAATGAATCCGGACACAATTCGTATGCTCGCGGGCCCATATGCGTTAAGTTCCGAAATCGGCTTGTACCTATGAAAATAATGAGTCATAAACTCTTCAGAAGATTCTAGAAAGAATCTCTCTTCCCTCAGTTTTCTCAACCTAGAAACTGTGATTTATATATTCAAGGTACGCCTACCTTGTATTATATGCAAAGTGCTGGAATAACTCACAAACGTTCACAAACCATAGATGCTCATAAGTTTACCAATCGCACATATAAAGATAACAAGAAGATGGGGGATGATGGTTCCACATGAATTGTTGAGTTTTACGATAATTCTATCACCATATCCCGTTACTTTGCTCAAGAACATACAGGGTCAAGACCGATTCAGATATCCCGAGATTTGGTTGGAAACATTATGAGTGACATCAAAGTTGTGTTCGAACAATTGTCCGCTGCCAAAAGGGATCTCAAGCTTCTTAATTCAGAACTGGGAAAAGCATCTGATCATCTTGATTTTCTCAAAACGTTGCGGACTACATATAAATTATAGTTCTTCGTATTTTGTTTTCTATTTTTCTAGGAAACTTCTCATAAGAACTTATTCTTACTTTTAAGAAGGATAACTAGGGTTTGGTATAGCAAAAATTGTGATTACACAAGCTATTTCCAACATTTTTTCATCTTGCATGTTTTTAGATTTATTTATTTAAATTCTAGAGTTGTTGGAATATGAACTTGCAGTATGTAATCATTATTGGTTTAATTATTGCAAAATTCTTATAAAATATATGTGCCTTTACGTTTTTCGTGAATCAAGCTGATATTTCATATATGCTCAAAAGTTAAATCAATTATGTTTTTTATAAACGGAAAATAGAACAAACTCTTTGAGAATTTTCTCACAGTATTGATCTACTCGTGATCACAATTCTGTGTTTTTACTGCTTGACACGCTCCATAATATTTTCTTATGTTGAGTCATATCGATTAAAATTATCTTTTTGTCTGTAACTGGCGTTGAGGTTATTTTAAAGTCGATTTTCCGGATACAAATCCATATGATTTGTTAATGTCCTACAAAATCCTTCTTTTTCATAAAGCAAGGTCACTCATGTTGTTCTCTTGGGAATGACATCTAATGGGGGAGAGTTCTTAAATGAACTTGTGCTTAATTGCTATATCTTTGTGGGAAGTGTGGCTGTGGAATTAAAGAGGATGCTTGTATCTTATATCTCTTAGATGAGCGCTAATTATTATGTAGTATCTCTAACAGCCCCACGATTTTCGTACTTTTGCCAATTTTATTGATAAATAGGGGGAGAATTATTTAGTAGTATCGTACTACATACATATGGTTTACGGATTATTATGTAAGGGGGAGTGAATCAATATATAGGTTTCACCTATTGTGTAAAAGATGTAAGTATTGATTAAGGGGGAGAAACATATCACCGTGGCATTACTTCAAAGTTGGGATACAATTGAACTTAGGAGAAGATAATAATATTATGTTTTTGTATAACGACGATTGAAAATATTTGTTTTTGATGTTGTTATTTCTACTGATCTTCAACAACAACGATGTTGAGTTGAAAGCGTTCAAATCATTGCGACTTGAAATAACGAAGAGTTTTTCAAGGAGTTGAAGAAACCAAAAAAATCAAGCATGATGGATTCAAGGAGTTTTCAAAGATTTATTTTTTTATCCATATGTATTGATAGTTTTTTCATAAAATTGACAAAGGGGAGATTATTAGAGCATTGCTTGGTTGAACTCACAAGTGTTGCTATTTTAAGCTTGTTGTCAAAACTATATCTTGATTTCTAGTCTACAATTAGTAAAGTCTCGGACTGAAAATACGAGGGTACCCAAATATACCACAATCTTAAACTTTTCCACCTATAAGTCCTTTTACCGAAAGTGATTGTCCATGGACTGAGTCGAGACAATACAACAAATCGGTATTCACACTTTGTGTGATCGTCTATGGATACGAGATCGAGACAATACAATAATCAAAGTGCGATTACTTGAGAATAGGTTCAGACTTAACCAAACTCTATAGGATCACTATCAAGTAATACAGAGTTAACGTTTGTGTAATTTACTTTAAATTATAATAACAACAATTATAATTACGGAAAGCAAAAGTAAATGACACATCAAGATTTTGTTAACAAGGAAACCGCAAATGCAGAAAAACCCCGGGACCTAGTCCAGAATTGAATACTCTCAGAATTAAGCCGTTATACAAAATCACACCAACTTCGTATAGTTGAGACCAAGCAACTAAAACTATAGTTCACTTAGTTTCTTCAGTATCCCTGCGCTTCCGACATTCAATAAGTGCACGCACTGGATCAATTCCTTTGGATGTATTCCAAATAGTAAAGGAACAACAAATATGTTCGGTAACAACTCTATTCAATCTCAGTGATATGAGTTAGACAAACGCTCTTCTGTTTAATCCAATAAACTCCTTTGTCGGGTTTAGATCAATATATCCAACAACTACCAAGGTAGCAGAGTTTAGATTATGCAATCAATAATAGGATCTACCAAGATACTAAATATTGATGCCGATCTACGCAACTAATCAATCAAATCTATCAAAGATAAACCGATTATAGTTAGATCCCAGCCGATCAATTTTTGTGCACACCAAAGATTATGAACCCAAATAAGAAATCTTCTTCGTCTTCAAACCTTCTTAAATCTTCAATAAACACCTGCACACCACAACTTGAATCTCTTGTGATCAATCACGAACAGAACAGTGTCTGTTAACAATGGATTATCACAAGACGTCTTTAGATCTACAAACAGTTTTAAAGATCTCGTCGACACTTCGATCTAGTTTGAGTGAATCTTATATCAGAAGAGAAGATTCTCAAGAATAAACAAACTAGTTGCAATCAAAGTTCAACAACCATTAGTCAATCAAATCAAATCGAAAACTAATAATACTGAAATTATATAGTTTCCCACCAACGGTACTCGTAGAGCTTCTGGATCCCACAGAAGTCTTTAAATGAGCGGTCGTAAGAGATTTCGCGTAATTAGGGTACTTTCCTCTCCGAATAGACGTCTCCACCAGTAACAGCACAACAGGGTAGTTTTGCTGGCTCTTAGGATAGTTTGCTCAAAATGCAAACTTGGGTATTTATAGATCAAGGAAGTTTGGACACCAAGGAATTTCCAAAACCAAAAATATTCTCAAGATATGCAATATATTTCCAAATTCGGTTTTCATAATTCCTAGAAATGCTATGTCCAATATTAACCGAAATCCTGCTAGAAAATCTCCAATTAGTAAATGCACATTAACAGTTTTTATTTTCCAGAGATATGTATTTTAATTGCTGGTAATTAAAAGCATATAAAATTAACAACCTTAATTAAAAGATTCTCAACTTATTTCGGTTTGGGATCTCCTTAAGTTATTAAGGAATATCTTTGAACAATAAAAGATAAGAGTTACTGAACATGTTCGAAGTATGTCGACATCTTATTCCTTTTTTATATTTACAATCTTGGAACCGATTATACCACACTTCCAAACAAGTTTAGAACTGGTTCATCTGATTTCCAAGAATTATGTGATTGATCAAATCAACACACTAATCATGGGTTTACGGTTCTACCAAACACAAGGATCGGTTCTACCTTAATATGGTTACTGGGACCGGTTACATCAATTACCAAATTGGTTACATCAATTACCAGGACCGGTTACCATATTCTCATGGTATTACTTGTGATCGGTCACACCAGTTAGCAGGATCGGTTACACCAATTACCAGGACCGGTAACACCAATTACAAGGATCGATTACACATTCTTTTGTGATTGGTCACAACAATTACTAGGATCGGTTACACCAATTACCAGGATCGGTCACACCAATTACAAATATCGATCATACCATCTTAGGTGATTACTTAGGATCAGTTACACTAATAAAAGTCATACCAATACATAAGTCAGGCATCGGACTAGTTTTACCAAGATACATAACAAAATATGATCGACTCTACTAACTCACACATATTGGTAATCCAAAGATATGCAATGAATACCAATACCAATAAGCCTAGCGATTTCCCTTACGATTCATAAAACAAGTTCATGAATGTACTTCCTTTAAACGAATGTAAACATTGTTTCCTAGGAAGAAATCTTCACCCATACCCATACACATAATCACAATAGCATTCATACGATTATGTTGATGTCTTTGAAAAGATGAGGATACCCAAATATACCTCTATCTAAAACTTTTCCACCTATAAGTCCTTTCTCCGAAAGTGATTGTCTATGGAGTGAGTCGAGACAATAAAACTAACCGGTTCACACTTCGTGTGATCGTCTATGGATACGAGATCGAGATAATACGATAACAAGATAACTTGTGTGATTGACTATGGATACAAGATCGAGACAATACAACAACGAAGTATGTTTACTTGATAATAGGTTCGGACTTAACCAATGACAATTGGATTTCTATCAAGTAAATAGTAATTAACGTTTGTGTATTTTACTTATAATTATAATAAAAACAATTATAATTGTGGAACTAGAAAAGTAAAAGACACAACATGAATTTTTTAACGAGGAAACCGCAAATGAAGAAAAACCCCGGGGCCTTGTCCAGAATTGAATACTCTCAGTATTAAGCCGTTATACAAAATCTAAACCAACTTCGTATAGTTGAGACCAAGCAACTAAACTTATAGTTCACCTAGTTCCGTCTGTATCCCTGAGCCTCCAACTTGCAATAAGTCACCCACTTGGAACAATTCCTTTGGTTCGTATTCCAAACAGTAAAGGAACAACAAATCTGTTCGGTAACAACTCTTTTCAAACAACGTGATATGAGTTTGACAAAAGGCTCTTCCGTTTATCCCAATAAACTCCTTTGTCAGGTTCTTAGATCTATCTCTCAACAATTACCAAAGTAATTGTTTAGACTATGCAATCAATACTTCGAATCACAAAGAATCGTATTGATGCCGATCTACTCAACTAATCAATCAAGGTTATCACAAAAATAAACTGATTATAGTTGGATCCCCAGCCGATCAAGTTTTGTGCACACCAAAGATTATGAACCCAAATCAGAAATCTTCTTCGTCTTCAATTAGATCTTCAATAAACACCTGCACACAATCAACTTGAATCTCTTGTGCTCAATCACACACAGAACGGAGTCTGTTAACAATGGATTATCACAAGACGTCTTTAGATCTACAAACAGTCTAAAGATCCCCGTCGAAACTTCGATCTAGTTTGAGTGAATCTTACATCAGAAGAGAAGATTCTCAAGCATAAACAAACTAGGTGCAATCAAAGTTCAACAACAGTTAGTCAATCAAATCAATCGAAAACTAATAATAAACTGCAATTATCTAGTTTCCCACCAACGGTACTCGTAGAGCTTCTCAATCCCAAAGAAGTGTTTAAAACGAGCGGTCGTAAGAGATTTCGCCTAATTAGGGTACTTTCCTCTCCGAATAGACGGCTCCACCAGTAAAAACACAACTAGGTAGTTTTGCTGGCTCTGTGGATTAGTTTGCTCGAAATGCAAACTTCAATATTTATAGACCAAGGAAGTTTGGACACCAAGGAATTTCCAAAACCGAAAATATTCTCAAGATATGCAATATATTTCCAAATTCGGTTTCCATAATTCCTGGAACTGCTTTGTCCAAATATTGACCGAAATCTCAGTAGAAAATCTCCAATTAGTAAATGCACATTACCAATTTTTATTTTCTAAAGATATTCATTTTAATTGCTGGAAATTAAAAGCATATAAAACTAAAAACCTAAATTAAAAGATTCTCAATTTATTTCGATCCGGGATTTTCCTTTAGCTATTAACGAATATCTTTGAACAATAAAAGATAAGAGTTGCACATGTTCAAAGTATGTCGACATCTTTACTTTGTAAATCCTTTTTCATATTTACAATCTTGGAACCGATTTGCCACACTTCCAAACAAGTTTAGAATTGGTTTATCTGACTTCCAAGAACTATGTGATTGATTATCCTATAAAATGACCATTAATGGGTTTCACGGTTCTACCAAAACAAGTTTCGGTTTTACTCCATGTGGGTACTAGGATCAGTCACACTAGCTTTCCAAAATTTGGTTGACTAGGTACTAGGATCGGTTACTACATATTTATGGTATCTAACTTGTATTCGGTTGCACAAGTCATAGGATCGGTTACCAATATCTAAGACTTGTTGTACCTCTTACAAGGATCGATTCCCCTTGCTTGGGATCGGTTGCACCTCTTACTAGGATCGGTTACCCAATGTCTAGAGTTGGTCATACCAATTACAACATATCGATCATACCATCTCAGGTGATTACTTAAGATCGGTTTCACTAATAAAAGTCATACCAATACAAAAGTCAGGCCTTGTGAATAGTTTTACCAAGATACATAAACAAGTTATGAATGGTTATACTAAACACACATATTGGTAATCCAAAGATTTGCAATGAATAACAATACCAATAAGCCTAGCGATTTCCCTTTCGATTCATAAAACAGGTTTATGAATTGTACTTCCTTTAAACGAATGTAAAACATTGTTTCCTAGGACGAAATATCACCCATACCCATACATAATCACAATAGCATTCATACGATTATGTCGATGTCTTATATACGAAGTTCAAAAGATAGACGTTATACTTCGTATTGTAATTCCTTAATACTATGTCTAACTAGAGTATAATCATTTACAGCTTCTCAGTTATGTTTTCAATATGCACGACTTGAAAGATACGTTAGGAATGAAATAGTTCAATTCAAATATTACTAACCTCAGGAGGAAGGATGATGTCGTCGTTGTAGCTCTTTACTTCTTCACATTCTTCAAGTCTTCACGTAATACTTGTAAGTCTCATATCCTAGTAACTTTCTAGCTAACCTATACGAAGTTGACTCTAGTAAATAATCAAGCGACACTTTAAATGAGTTTTGATTCAATAAAATATGACTACCAAACTTGACATACCAACGCTTGGTGGGTTTAACCGAGCAATGCTCTAACAGTCTTATATATGAAGTTCAAAAGATAAGCGTTATACTTCGTATTGTAATTCCTTAATATTATGTCTACTAGAGTATAATTATTCACAACTTTGCAATTATGTTTTCAATATAACACGACTTGAAAGATAGGTTGGGAATGCAACAGTTCAAGTCAAAATATTACTAACCTCAAGAGGAAGGATGATGTCGTCAACGTAGCTTGTTACTTCTTCTTCAAGTCTTCGAGTAATACTTGTATGTCTCATTATCCTAATCTTTACAGCCTAACCTATGCGAAGCTGTCTCTAGTACATAATCAAGCGACTCTTTAATTGAGTTTTGATTCACTAAAATATGACAACCAAACTTGACATACCAATGCTTGGTGGGTTCAACCGAGCAATGCTCTAACACGGACTAGGATAGAAATGTAGTTGAGAAACATTGGATCACGGAAGTCATCATTGCGTTCTACCGTTTGAAGGCGAAGATCAACCGAAGCTTTTGGAGAACTTCATCAACAAAAGAGTGAAGACTGAACAACCTATTTCTCAAGTTATATTCATCTTTCTATATATGAGACGATGTTGCATAAATAATTAGACTATTATAAGCATATTCAATAATTTCGAGTTAAGTTTATATTGATAATTAGTTCTCGAAATATAATGACTAAGCTTAATGAACATTTGTTTATACTTGATGAATTTCGGTTTAACGAAAATTTATTGTTCCCAATCAAAATCATGATTCAAGTTTTGTCGTTCGAAAATAGGCTGGAACTTTGATAAGTGTCATTGATGTTATTCGGGAATGTTTTGAATCGATTTAGAGAGAAATATAGATCTATTATAGGTGTGGATATAAGACAGTGTTATCAGTCTTACAAACTGGGAAAACTGTTATAGGTCTGAAGCCGAATTACATATACTCGTACCTTCATTTAGATATGGGTACCCATACCTTCATTTAGATACGGTTACCCATACCTTCATTTAGATATGGGTAACCGTACCTAAACGTGTATATTGAGTTAGCTCAATAACAGTTAACTGAAGTTAGCCATATGAACACTTTTGTATTAACCAAATTCATCTAACATTTCTAGATCAAATATGATGATCAATCAATCATGAAAGATAATCACGTGAATCTAATTATGTTACTCATAGAGTTGTTCAATTGTATATATCTCATAGAAGTATATAAGAAACAATTGATGTGAAATCGGATTGATTAGTAATCGTACAAAGTACTTATACCGAAATCAATTCATGAACACTAAGCCATGGTTTGCAAAGATTGCATTCCTTAATTTGTTAATGTATTTGTTCATGAGTATGAAAACATAATCAACTGATTTTAGAACTTAACCAACTAAGTTTGCAAACGGGTACGCAAACTATAGTTCCGGACTTTGGTCATGTCCAGCAGTTTGCAACGGTATGCATATTGTCGTCCCGTACCTTAACTCGGGTAGAACCGTTCGCATAATGGTATGCAAACTTGGTTCCCGGACTTTAACAGTTAAAACTATTCGCATACTGGTATGCAAACTTGTTTCGGACCTGAATCATATCACAACAGTTTGCATACTGTGATGTATCCAGACAATGGTTAATTGTTCTAAACTCCCATTTCAATAATTGAAACATCCTTAGAAGACGACAATAGGTGTCTCACACAAACTATTAGCTTATAAGTAATTTTCAAGTGATCGAATGATCAATACGAAACTTCCCGAGTCGACATCAAATGATTGTCTCACACAAATCATGTAAGATGTCTCAAGGAAATTTTCACATGATCATCTTTTGACTTATTATTTGGTTTCCAACAAATAAATTGTTTCCAACTAAACTCGTCAAGAATAATGATGAACGTAGTTAAAGCAAAAAGCTTCCAATACATATTTCGAGAAATATATAAGCGAGTTAAACTCAGCTCGAAATATCAAATGCGCATAATATAAAAGTCTATATAGCTATACGACTTAGTCTCATTAGGATATATAATAGAATAGACTTCTGAGTGATAGATAAGTTTTAGTCTCCACATACCTTTTGTTGATGAAGTTCCTCCAACCTTTTCTCAGTAGATCTTCGTCTTCAATCGATGAACGCCGTGAAGTCTAAAACTCAACTACACATTATATCGTAATCCGAGACATAGCTATAAGTAGACTAGAAATCAAGACTTATTGTTTTGATCACCTAAACTTGACAAACAAGCTTGAGATAGCAACGCTTGCGAATTCGACCGAGCAGTGTTCTAAAAATCTCCCTCTTTGTCAATTTTAATGACAAAAATATCAATACATATGGATTACAAAATAAATAAACTTTGTAGCTTCTCATCCAAATGCTTGATTTCCTTGGTTCTTCAAAATTCCTTGAATTCTTCGTCACTCCAAGTACTCCAGTGATTCTGAACGTGTTCAACTCAGCATCATAGTTGTTGAAGATCCGTAGCCATAACAATAATTACACAAGATTGTTTCCTTATTGTTATACAAAGGTCATAGTATTATTACACAAAGATCAAAGTTCAGTTGTATCACAACTTTGACAATAATACTACGGTGATATGTATCACTCCCCCTTAGTCAATACTTCATCTCACAATGAAAACAACATAATGATCCGTAAACCATATGTATGTAGTGTGAACTACAAAATAATTCCCCCCTTTTTGTCAATATAAATTGGCAAAGGTACGAAAACTAGCGGAATCATAATGAAATTCTCAAAGAGACTATTCATGACTAAAAGAGAACATATCAACTTGGTTTCGATGATTTCACATAATCGAAAATTAGTGTATTCATCAAGGAGTTTATAAAGATACAAGATAAATCATACAATATTCTACAGCCACACTCCCCACAAATATTTGGCAATTAAGCACAAGTTCAATTAAGAACTCTCCCCCATAAAATGTCATCTCCGAAAGAACAACAAGAGCGACCTTACTTTTACGAGAAAAGAAGGATTTCTTTGGACATTAAAAAATGCCATGAAACATGAATTTGTATCCAGAAAACTCGAATAAATTAACCACAAGAAGACCTTAATGATTAATTTAATCGGAAATGCTCAACATATGAAAACTTACGGAGCCATACAATACTTTCACATAGAAGTGGATCAGGGAAAGATCAATACTGCGAAATATTCAAAAGTTCATTCTATCTTTTATCAATATTTGCATAAAGACATAATAGACTTAACTTTTGATTTGACATACATGAGATAATCATAGTTCACGGACGTAAACACACATATCCCATAAAATATTTTTGCAATATATAAAACCAATAAAGATTAATACTGCAAAATCATCTTCCAAATAACTTAGAATTTAAATAAATAAATCTAAAACATTGTGTTTGTATGGTAAAATATTTCAACCTCAAACACGAATCTGATGTTGATTAGGTCGATGATCGGACTGCTGCCTTTCTCTCCACATGAACAGTGATTGGGGGGTACCTGCAAAAAACCCTCTGATGCTTAAGTTAGCTAGAGTTTTTCACAGGAGTTTGTGTAGAGAAGATTGCGTACCTTTTAGGGTTGTGAACCCATGTATTTATATGTTGCAAATTAGGGTTTAACCCTAATTTCGAGATAAGCATAATTGTGTTTACTTGCCCTTCAAGTCATCCGGAATATTCAAGAATATTCCCTATGTGACGTGGCCAACAATCCTTCTAGATAGTTCCAGAAACTCATTCTAGGGTTATAGAATTAACCAAGCAAGATGATGCAAAGGATTGGCCCAAACAAATGAGTGTAAGATGCCAAGCCCAAGAAGAATAATTTGCTTAAGCCCATAGTAGGGTGGAAATATCCAGCAGAACAACTGACCTGGGCTGATTAATCCTAGCCTAACGAATCAGCAGGCTTGTGACTCGGCTCGGCTTGGCTCGCTCCCAACACGGTCTGGCTCGGCTAGCTGGGGCGTAAACATTCTACTGTTTTAACTGACCGGGGCATAAACATCCGGGATGTATTGAAATAGGATACACCACGAAGTACAGGAACCTAGCTGATGATGCCGGACGAATTTGTCTGCCGGAAACAGTCATCGGAAGTTGGCTAGGCAGATCCGCCGGGGTTTTCCGGAACCTCTGCTATTGTTGCCGGAAAAGATGAACACGCCGGAGAAGATGACTGAGCCGGAGAAGACGATGACGTCGTCATGCTGACGCAATGCTTACCATTAACGCCGTTAAAACCCCGTTATTTCTTATCGGAATTTGCTTGACGTTAACGGAATATCCTGACAGCGTCATAACCTTCACGGAATATTTCGCCCTGATGATGCAAACATGTTTGCTGACGTGGCACTAGAGCTTTTGACGTGGCAAACCGAAGATGACGTGGCAAGATGACATGGCAAAGTATTGCTGACGTGTCACACTCTTTATGGTGACTTGTGCTGACGTGGCAGGTGCCGTGGCTACAGGATGCTGACGTGGTAAGATGACGTGGCGGCGACAACATGGACCCTCCTTGCCTTGACTTGGATCTTTGCACATGGGCTTCTATGTATAGTGCTTGTGAGGCCTAGTGATCCATACTTGACTAATAAGAGGTGCAAATTAGGCCTAATAAGCCCACTTCTAGTGTAAAATATTAGGGTACAAATCGCCCCCTCTTAATCCATAACTTGTTATGGGTTAAGAAGTTCGGGTTCCCTAATAGTGTCTGCGACTGAACTTTGCATTGTTCTGGAGTGTTACATAACTCTCCCCCTAGTGCATTATGAAGTGTTATGCAACTCGCCCCCAGGTATTGTTTTGTTTGTGAAGTGAGGTGTTTTATATCTCGCCTCCAAGTGATTGAGGTGATATAAAACTCGCCCCCAGTATGTAATTGTGTCATGCTGCTCAATGCTCGCGCAAGGGTGCACATCCTTACTGCATTTTGCTCGCGCATGGAATGAGAATTTGTGTTTTTCTGCTATCTTGAATTCGCGCAGGGGGCCAATCCTACTATTCAAGATGCGCACAGAGTTGAGATGTGTACACTTTCCCATGCCTGGACAGGAGAAAATGTTCGCCACATTTGTTGACGTCCCATATGATGGGGGTACGTTTGGAATAGGACAAAAATGCTCGATCTGTGCATTTACCCTATTTGCGAGGTGTTGGAGTACCAAAATAATGTTGAATTAAATATCTGAATAAGAGTAACAAGATAAGTACCTACTGCCCGACAACAGCTGCCTCGTTAAAACCTTTGCGTGGAAAACCCAGTGGGATAAAACTATCATAAAGGAAAAAGAGTGCAGCACAGTAGGATTTGAACGAAACTACTCCTATGCGAATTTAGCTAATGGTAAAACTTCTTCAAGTGGAACGAATTTCATGGCTTCCATGGTTTTGAATCTTGAGTTCCATCGAGGTTCCTTAAGTAGTACGAGCCACGAGATGTGGGCCTATCTACTATGTATGGAACTTCCCAATTTGCTTCGAGCTTTCCACAGTTTGGTTCCATCGTGACTGCTCTAGTTTTCTTTAAGACATATTCCCCTGGTTTGAATGATCTTTCTCTGACTTTACGATTATAGCTCAGCTTGATTGCCTGCTGGTATCGGACCAACTGCTGCAAGGCTATTTCTCTTTGTTCTTCCAACAACTCTTTATCCAAAGCCATTATGCTGTCATTGTTTCCAGATTTGACAACACGGGTCTTGGTAGTCTTCAGGTGTGCCTCAGTGGGTATAACTGCTTCTGTCCCATAAGCCAGTATGAATGGGGAAAATCCAATGGATCTTTTTGAGGTCATTCGGTAAGACCACAAGACTCTTGGGAACTCTTTCGTATATTTCCCCTTTGCCTTCTCCAGCCTTTTCTTGAGGTTGTCCATAATAACACGATTTTTCAATTCTGTCTGTCCATTGCTCTGAGCATAATACGGAGTAGAGAAGTTGTGGCGAATGCTCAGGTTCTCGCAGAATTCTTTGATCACTCCAGAGTCGAACTGCTTTCCATTGTCTGACACTATCTCGTGTGGGATTCCGAATCTGCAGACGATGTTCTCCCATATGAACCTTTTTACATCATGTCTGGTAACATGTACCAGCGCCACTGCCTCGAACCATTTGGTAAAATAATCAGTAGCAGCCAAAACGAATTTCACTCCTCAAGGAGCTTTAGGGAGTGGTCCGACGACGTCTAGTCCCCACTTAGCGAATGGCCAGGGACTTAAAACTGGATGCAATTCTTTGGCGGGCCTTCTAGGAATTGGAGCATGCTCTTGACATGGCACACACTTCTGCGTGTACTCTTTAGCATCTTGCTGCATGTATGGCTAGAAGTACCCCTGGGTAAGTATCATGTGTGCGAGACTACGCCCTCCAAAATGGTTGCCACATATTCCTTCATGAGCCTCTGCCAATATCTGTTGTCCTTCCTCGGCTGATATGCATCGCAAAAATGGCTCCAAAGCTACAGATTTGCGGCATATCTGTCCCTCAATCATCGAATATATCCATGCATTCTTCTTCACTTTTGAAGCGAGATGCTCATCTTCTGGGAGTTCACTGGTTGTTAATACCGAATATATGGTTGACGCCAGTATGAAGCGTTTTCAGCAGGATTGTCGGAATTGTCTATCACTAGACTATCAACATCCATATTGTTGTAAATGTTGCCGATATCTTCATGTACTGATGTAGTTACTCTCTCGCCCCCACTAGCGTGTTCGAGAGCCATAAAAAAGTGGCTGTTGGAGATGCTAGGTAACTCTTGGAAATCCACTACAACGAAACGAGTGGTGTCGGTATCGACTGCGGAATACAGATATGCTAAAGCATCTACGTGCCTATTTTCCAGTCGGGGTTGCTGCCCAATAGATAATTGGTCGAACTCATCTACCAGTTTTCTCATGCAATCCAAGCATAAGGCCATTCTCTCGTCTTTGGCTTTGTAGGTGCCCAAAAACAGATTGACTACTAGCATAGAATCAGTGACCCGACTTTACGTTCTTCGCATCTAATCATTTAATGACTTTTTAAACCGATAATTGATGCTTCATATTCAGCTTCATTGTTTGATGCGTGAAATCCCAATCTAGTTGCTTTCTCGATCCTTGAACCTTCGGGAGTAAGGATGACACTACCAACACCATCTCCACCAATATTTCATGACCCATCAGTAAACACGGTCCACAAAGTGGCTGCAGTGTATCGACTTCCATAGTGGACTCGCCCTTGATCGATTAGTGGTTGACTCTTCAGGTTTGTTCAACAACTCTTCTTCTTCGGTAACTGTTTCTATGTCGTCCACAGGGAAATCTGCTAATAGTGTAGCCAGTGCGTGTCCCTTCTCTGCAGTTCTGGTTTCGTACTTGATTTCATACGCCCCCAAAAAATTTGACCATATTTCCAGTCGGCTGGAATCATCAACACGCTCCAGGATTCTCTTCAGCGGATATTCAGAGTAGACTACGATATGTCTTCCCTGGAAATACGGCTTGAGGCGACGTGATGCATGCAACAGTGCAAGTGCTATTTTTTTCAATCTTTTTATACCGTGTTTCCGCCCCCGTCAAAGATTTACTGACGAAGTAAACAGGTTTTTCATGTTCTTCAGTAACAAATAGTACTGCACTTACAGCATTCTCCGTTGCAGCCAGATAAACTCCGACAGGTTGCCCAGTTTTTGGACTCACCAATACTAGGGGAGTAGATAAATATAGTTTGATTTCATCGAAAGCTCTTTCGCACTCTTTTGTCCAACCAAAGTTCACTGCCTTCCTCAAAACGTCAAAGAATGGCTTGAATCGATCTGATGAGCGGGAAATGAAACGACTTAAAGCTGCTAATCGCCCTGCTAGATTTTGGACCTCCTTCTTCATTTTTAGGGATGGCATATCTATGATGGCTCTGATTTGCTCCGGATTCGCCTTGATTCCTCTATGCGTCATCAAGTATCCAAGGAACTTTCCCGAGGATAGCCCGAATGAACAATTTTGCTGGATTGAGCTTCATACGATATCACCTCAAGATATCGAACATCTTCTGTATATCGAGAAAATGAGACTCATTTTTCTTAGATTTTACAACCATATCGTCGATATATACCTCCATCGTCTTCCCAATCAGATCTTTGAACATATCATCTACCAAATGTTGGTAAGTCCCTCCTTAGTTCTTTAGACCGAACGGCATCACAGTATAGCAGTAAACTCCTCTGTCAGTCACAAAGGCAGTATGCTCTTGATCTTCTTCGAACAAAGGTATCTGGTTATACCCCGAAAAACCATTCATGAATGACAGTCTCACGTACCCTGAGGTCGCATCCACCAAATCTCTAATCCGTGGAATTAGGTACAGATCGCTTGGACATGCTTTATTTAAATCAGTAAAATCGATACAGACACAAATTTTACCATTCTTCTTTGGAACGGGCATGACATTAGACAGCCAGCGAGGATACTGTACAGGTCGAAGAAAGCCTGCTTCCAACAACTTCTCGACTTCTGCAGCAACTCCATCTTTTTTTCTTTGCGCCATATTCCTAACTTTCTGACGAACTGGATGGAACTTCTCATCGATATTTAGCCTGTGACAGGCTACGCTTGGATCTATTCTAGGCATTTCAGCAAAACTCCATGCGAAAACGTCAACGTTTGCCCTTAATAGTGTAATCAGACCATCGCGTTCGTGCGTGGGTAGATCTGCCCCTATGAACGTGGTTTTATGCTTCTCATCCCCAATCTGGACCTCGATCAGTTTCTCGACTTTTGGGGGTTCCACCGCATCCTCTCCCTTATATGATTCTGGAGGGAGAGGACTCTGTAATTGCTATTTTTGCTCGGCTCGAAGGATATGGTTCCCGCTGACTTCTGATTTCTGGTATTCATCCATGGCATTATCGTGACACTTGTGAGCTGCCATCTGGTCGCTCCTCACTTTCACGACCCCTTCAGGTGTAATAAACTTCAAGCATTGGTGATACGAGGATGTGACTGCACCGATCGCATGCAGCCAGTCTCGTCCTACGATCGCATTATATGGAGCTAGACAATCCAGCAACAAGAAGTTGTCTAGAACGGACTTGTCGGCTCTCATTATAGACATCTTTGCTTTCCCAATCGCCTTTGTAACTTCGCCGCTGAAACCGATAATTGGATTTTCATCCTCCTTGATCAACTCGTACGAGAGATTCATAGAGGAATAGGCTCCTGAAAATAGCACGCTTACAGAGCTTCCTGTATCCACCAGAATACGGTGTACACGGAACATGCCAATTCAGGTTGTTATGACGATAGCATCATTGTGGGAAGCGTATACACCTCTCATGTCTGCTTCGGAGAACTCGATCTTTGTGCACCCAAGCTCCAGAATTTCTGCTCCATTTCCACTAACAAAATCGATGTGATTTGTCACGTACCATTCTTTTAATTACCTGAGCTTTCTCCTGGTCTCGTCTTCCGATGCCCGTCTGGTCATTAAATGGATCCTGGCATGACTGACATTAATCACATGTGATGTGCCCAATTGTCCCGAACCTTTCCCAAAATCCTTTTTCACGTACTCTTGTAGTTTTCCAGCGTCGATCATTCGCTGGACTTCGATCTGTAAAGAGCGACAATTCTCGGTCTTATGACCGACGTCTTTATGATAATTGCAGTATTTGCTTTTGTCACGTTTATCACGCGTCTCCGATGGAAAAGGACGAGGGGGGCTCAAATCCTTGCTTATTTTATCATACAACTCTGTAAGCCGTATGTTCAATGGTGTCAGCTTCATATCATGATGTTTCTGATATCCAGTTTCCATTCGTTCCCCATGATGTTTCTCTCGTACTTCACCTCGATCATTATGATGTCCACTCGAATGGTTCTTCGACTTGTCTTTCTTCCCATCATTTGGATGATTAGATGATCTGTTAACTTCTCTTCTTTCTCGAGCTTTTGAATTATCCTCAACTCGAGCGTATTCTTCGGCTCGATCATACAGTTCTTCCATAGTCTTTGGTGGTCTCTTGACTATGGAACCGTACACACCTCTTTGATCATATTGGTATGCCTGTTTGTAAGCCTCGATGGAGACTTGATTGCTAGCCCCATCGACATCGGCCAACTCTTGCTTGAAGCATCGAGTAAATTGTCTGATGCTTTCCTCTTTCCGAATACCCAGTAGGAACAATGAGTGGCATCCCTTTCGATCACATCTGTTGTGTTTATAGTTAGGGATGAACTTTTCAACCAGCTTATGGTAAGTCCCGATCGACCGTGCTCGGAGCTGATTGAACCACGTAATTGCTCCTCCCGGTCGGTGGATCACGGAAATATCTTGCACATCAACTCATCATTTGTGATGCCACAGGGTCATGGAAGTTTCATAATGTAAAACATGCTGATCTGGATCATCTGTTTTCTCATCGAATTCTGGCAGTTTGGGAACTCAGAAATTCATTGGCGGCCGGAATTCTCTAATATTCAGTTTGAAGGGATCTCCAGCGGCTCAGTGCATCCTGTCCATCTTTTCCTCTCTGAAGCGATTTTTCGACATCACTTTCTCGATCATATTGCAAAGACGAGCATCTCTTATTGCGTTCACATCGCTATCAGAAGAACTGTCTTCCTGCTCATAATCTCGTTCATCTGGAACTTCGACTCTTGATCTTACTCTTCTTCTTTGATGATCTGTAGATTCGCTCCTGATTCGGGTTCGCTCCGAACGAGCGTAGTATTCATGCGAAAGCTCTCTCTCGTCGTACCGATCTCGTACCACTTCTTCGTCATCTCTGGGGAGTTTTGAGCGGGCGATGGTTCTGGCTGTACTCTGCTGAGTTGTAGCTGGCTGCACACGGGCATCTGCTCGTTGGTCACGTACACGCCTCCGTCTAGCTAGATCTCCAGTGACCACCTGGTGGTTTCTTGACGGATTTTTTTTCTGGTTCATCCAGTTCGATAACCTCTCTGGGTTGGTCAGCAGCATGCGGGTTAACCCGATTTCCGAGGCATTCCCACACAGATCGACCTTTTCTGTTACGATCAAAATTTGTCAATCAATCTTGACCTGTTCAGATCAACAGTCCTTGATCGAGACTGGCTCACACGTTCTAGTTTCTCCACCTCATGTAGTTGCTGGCGCAACAGATCTTCCTCCGTACTAGGGGTTACGGTTCATCCATCTCGCAGATCAGCTCTGTCGTCATTCCTCCTTGACGGGATTCCGAACACCAGTTCTCTGTTAACTCGAGCTCGCGGGTTTCCTCCATCAGGTATGGAGTCAACATCCATCTCTTCGTTTTCGATCATCGGTTATTTTCTGCTTCTCTGATTATTCAGATCAGGGGCTATGTCACGAACTCGATCTCTTCTGTTTCCAGTAGGAACATCGGGTGCTGATTGAACCTCGTTTGGTTCAGTCACTGTGCGTTGCGGATTGCTAGCAGAAACGATCCTTCGTGTAGTTAGCTTCACTTTTTCCATAACTCGATTCGGAAAATCACGATCTCTTTTATCGAATCCCCTAGGAGCGTCGCCAATGTTTGTATGGTAAAATATTTCTACCTCAAACACGAATCGATGTTCATTAGGTCGATGATCTGGACCGCTTCCTTTCTCTCCACGTGAACAAAGGATTGGGGGTACTTGCAAAAAACCCTCCAATGCTTAAGTTAGCTAGAGTTTTTCACAGGAGTTTGTGTAGAGAAGATTGCGTACCTTTTAGGGTTGTGAACCCATGTATTTATATGTTGCAAATTAGGGTTTAACCCTAATTTCGAGATAAGCATAATTGTGTTTACTTTCCCTTCAAGATTTCCGAAATATTCCAAGTATTCCTTATGTGACTTGGCCAACAATCCTTCTAGATAGTTCCAGAAACTCATTCTAGGGTTAGAGAATTAACCAAGCAAGATGATTCAAAGGATTGGCCCAAACAAATGAGTGTAAGATGCCAAGGCCAAGAAGAATAATTTTCTTAAGCATATAGTGGGGTGGAAAATCCGGCAGAACAACTGACCTAGGCTGATTCATCGTAGCCTAACGAATCAGCAGGCTTGTAACTCGGCTCGGCTTGGCTCTCTCCCAACAGGGTCTGGCTCGGCTAGCTGGGGCGTAAACATCCTACTATTTTAACTGACCAGGGCGTAAACATCTGGGATGTATTGAAATAAGATACACCGCGAAGTACAGGAACCTAGCTGCTGATGCCGGCCGGATTTGTCTTCCGGAAACAGTCGTCGGAAGTTGGCCGGGCAGATCCGTCGGGCATGGCCGTCAGGGTTTGCCAGAACCTCTGCTACTGGTGCCGGAGAAGATGAACACGCCGAAGAAGATGACTGAGCCGGAGAAGTCGATGACGTCGTCATGCTGACGCAAGCAGATGACGCAATGATTACCATTAACGCCGTTAAAACCCCGTTATTTCTTAACGGAATATGCTTGACGTTAACGGAATATCGTGACAGCGTCATAACCTTCACGGAATATTTCGCCCTGATGATGCGGACCCGGTTTGTTGACATGGCACTAGAGTTGCCGACGTGGCAAATCGATGATGACGTGGCAAGCTGACATGGCACAGTATCGCTGACGTGTTACACTGTTTATGGTGACTTGTGCTGATATGGCAGGTGACGTGGCTACATGATGCTGACGTGTCAAGATGATGTGGCAGTGACAACATGGACCCTCCTTGCCTTGACTTGGATCTCTGCACATGGGCTTCTATGTATAGTGCTTGTGAGGCCTAGTGAGCCATACTTGACTAATAAAAGGTGCAAATTAGTCCTAAGTAAGCCCACTTCTAGTGTAAAATATTAGGGTACAAACACATTGCAAGATGAAAATCGTTGGCAATAGCTATGTGTAATCACAATATTTGCTATTCTACAACCTAGTTATCCATCTTAAAACACAAGAATAAATTCTCATAAGAAGTTTCCTAAACATTAAGATTCTTGAAAAAAATTTATCGTCCCCGAACTCCTTGTCGTCAACAAACATTGGAACATAAGGTTCATGAAGAAAGTAGTCAATTCCAACGAACCTTCTAGACAGATGCCGAACCAGGGCCTTCTAAATTTCAAGATATCTTAGAACAATAGCCTTTATTTGTTGCATCTCCATCCTTGTTTCTTTCAACTCTTCAAGAACACCCGAAATTTACTCAAGATTTGAGGGGTAACCCTTGGTTTCTTCATATTCTTCCTTTTTCTCTTCAAATTGGCCGAGGCATGGGATTTACCTTTTTCCTTTATGATTGATGGCTTAACAATCATGTTAACATCTTTTCCATCAAAAGATATGATGCTTGGAGTCTCCATCAAGATATGGAATTGTGAAGAAAATACACAAAACTAGCTCCACAAGCAATCTTTTGATAAAAAGAGTTTTAGAGAAGGAAAAAGGAATGTAGGGTTACAGAACCTATATACAGAGTAAGTAGGATTTACGTACAACCAACTCATAACCCTAAAAAAAATAGAATTGTCCATTTTAACCCCTTTTTAAAAAAAAAAAAATCAAAACAGGGTAAACCTTTTCAATATCAATTATGAAAAGGTCAACAAAATTCCATAAAACAAAAATTTTGTTTTCCGAAAACCCGATTGTGCATAACTCTTGTCTCTTTGAATTTGGGAACATGAGACAAGATGCACCTTCAACACAATTAAGTTATGTTGGGTGAACAATAATCTGTACACCATACGATCCTTGTACGGAATTCTTAATACCATTTTGTATAGATTGTTTAGACCTTGTTATTTTTTGTAGAGGTCTATCTTTTTCTTTAGAAATTAACTTCTTCGGGGATGAGTTAAATTTACATACCTCAGATGAATTCGACTTCTGAACAAGTTTGAGCTTGTTTGCTAATCGATTTGCTCTCCGTTGAAGTTTGTTGACATATCTTATTTTATGTTTGTACTTGAAACAATTGGAGAGTTCATGACCCATAAAAGTACAATAAGAACATGTCAATGTGGAGGACGATTCAGACACCATAGCTGAGCATGCCGCTAAACAAATTGAGGTACCTGAAACATGTGAGACAGAATTTTCAGTAGACATGGAAAAATCTATTTTATCCTCCAAAGTGGTCGAAGAAGTTTCTCCAGGAAGAATATCAGGATCGATGTACATATTGCTACAATTATCAAAGATAATATTTTCGCCAAGGAGTGCTACACTTGATTTTTCATCTTCATTTGAATCATAGTGATCAGAAATTTCATCAAGAGTATCAACAAGACCTTTGTTTCCAGTGTATTTTCTACAATTTGGACACTCATTAGAAAAATGACCAAAACCTTTACACTTGAAGCACTGTGGCATGTCCTTATCATCAGTGTCGACAATGTCCCTGTTTTTAGGAGGGGCATGATCATGAGGTTTGACTGATGACCTGGGTTTATCTCTGATAAACCGTTTACTTCTCTTTAAAAGAAGATCTCTAAACTGTTTTGTGATCAGTGAGACTGAGTTGTCAAGATCTTCATCTGATGAATCAGTCTTTATAGGATCAGGATCAACTACAGAGTTTCCAACACTTTTACTTTTATCAAGTAATTTAGTGTTATTTTGTGCTTTGAAAGCAATATCCTTTCCATATTTGGATGTATGCTCATGATCAAAGATCTTTAACTTCCCAACAAGAGTATTTCTGGAAAGTGTTTCAAGGATTTCCCTCAACGATGGCATGTTTCTTAGAATCGTATCTAGCTTGCAACGATCTGAGAATTTTCATCACGATGTCCTTTTGAGGAATAGTCTTACCTAATTCTAAAGATGCATTAACAATTTCAGACACTATCAAATGAATCTTCATCAGCATACGAAGGTTTTCCCAATCAGAATTTAGGTTTTGAAGCCTAGCTTCCTTTTCAGAGGTATTCCCTTCAAATACGGTTTCTAAGATATCCCAAACATCTTTAGACTTATTGCATGTGGTCACATGGTGCTGAAGATCTGGGTAATGGCATGGATGATCGCATTTAAACCATTAGAATTTTGCTTTGCAGCGAGAATCTCGTCAGGTTCATAAGCACCAATATCCTTTGGAGCAGTTACACCGTTTATTGTAACCATGGGAGGATATCCATTAACAACACGAACCCATGATTGAAAATCACGCGCTTGGAGAAAGGCACGCATAACAATTTTTCACCATAGGTAGTTTGAGCCATCGAAGACTGGCGGTACGTTTATAGAGATAAAACTTCGGTCCATAGAGTCAAATTGCTACAAAAACAGACTTATGAGGTCTTAGTGTGTTTGCCTGCTCTGATACCAATTGAAAAAGTGGGGGTCTAACAACCACACCCAATATTTCGTACGGCAATCTGTATGGACAACTCCAATATAATTCCAAGAGAATCAACTAGACAGTAAAACTCAATCAAGGAAAGATATCCCAGAGTTATATCTCTTTCTCAAATCAATCAGAAAATAAACAGGAATGAATCCGTGAACTGATTGGTATGAGAATAACTTGGACGGTACCAAAGACCAATGTCCAAGTGTCAATCAACAACCAAAGTCGGATTTACCAATTGATTGAACTATGCACAACCTGTATTTTTTTTTTTTAATAAGAAACAAATTTCGTTCAATCAATTATTAAGTAATACAAAGTTCTCCTCTAGTGAGGACTCTAACTAAGTCGGGACATTAGCATCCCATAAAATAGACTTGGACAATAGTCTGGCATTTTTTTGCTAGTTCATGAGATACACTATTTGTTTCTCTTGGAACATGAGAAACAAACCACTTATTGAAAATTTTTAAAAGTTCATGACAATCTCTAATTATTGAATTTGTTGTCCACTTTATAGATCCTTGAGTTCCATTCAACGCACTGACTATATTAAGGCAATCTCCCTCCAGATGTAGGTTTAAAATCCCTTTCCTCTTTTCCATCTTGATTGCTTCGTATGCAGCTAATGCCTCGGCTTGCTCCTCATCTTCAGCTACTGATGGTATACTCTTTTCCCCTTGCATCCCACCTGCATCATAAATAATTATTAGTCCAGTTCTCATTCTTTTAATCAATTTAACGAGGCATCAAAATTAATTTTAAAATATACAGATTGAGGAGAAGTCCGTGGTATCTCATTCACAAAAGAACTAGTCAGACTTCTGTTTGATATTAATCTTCTTTTATTCTCTTTCCAATCCAATGTATTCTTCTTTATTCTTGTCACTAGATTATCAACCTGCACTTGGGCATTATCAAAAATAACGGCACATCTCATCTTTCATATGTGCCAGAGAGTATATCCTGCAGTAAGTATCATTTCATACATATTCCCATTAGCATTACCTGCAATTTCATTGGTTATCCAACTTACAATCCAGTCATTCAAGGTAGACATGTTAAACTGTGACAAGAATAAGGAGTTCATAGCAGTTCAAACCTGTTTTGAAACATTACAGTTCAGAAGAAAGTGATCATGTGTTTCAGGCACACTATCACATAAAGCACATTTAGAATCTATGCTACTAACAAACCTTGATAATGCGGAAAACAAATAACACAGACACCAGAAGTTTTGTTAACGACGAAACCGCAAATGCAGAAAAACCCCAGGACCTAGTCCGATTTGAACACCACACTGTATTAAGCCGCTACAGACACTAGCCTACTACAAGTTAACTTCGGACTGGAATGTAGTTGATCCCTAACCAAGTCTCACATCGATTAAGGTACAGTCACGCTCCTTACGCCTCTGAATCCCAGCAGGACTCTACGCACTTGATTCCCTTAGATGATCTCACCCACAACTAAGAGTTGCTACGACCCAAAGTCGAAGACTTATAAACAAATCTGTCTCCCACAGAAAAGTCTATTATGATAGATAAATTTGTCTCCCACATAAGTACCTATGAAGTTTTGTTCCATCTCTTGATAAATCAAGGTGAATAGGAACCAATTGATAATCCGGTCTTATATTCCCGAAGAACAGCCTAGAACAAATAAGATCAGAACACGCAACTATAGAGAAAATAGTTGGGTCTGGCTTCACGAATCCCAAATGAAGTCTTCAAGTCGTTAACCTATAATGGTTTTGGAAAAACCTAGGTTAAAGGAGAATCGACTCTAGTCGTAACTAGGACACAGGTGAAAAGGAGAGGGTACCCAAATATACCTCAAGCTAAAACTTTTCCTACCTATAAGTCCTTTCTCCGAAAGTGATTGTCTATAGACTGAGTCGAGACAATACAACTAATCGGTTCACACTTCGTGTGATCGTATATGGATACGAGATCGAGACAATACAACAACGAAGTATGTTACTTTATAAAAAGGTTCGGACTTAACCAAACACAATAGGATTCACTTATCAAGTAAATAGGAATTAACGTTTGTGTGATTTACTTTAATTATAATAAAACAATTGTAATGCGGAAATATAAAGTAAATGACACAGCAAGATTTTATTAACGAGGAAACCGCAAATGCAGAAAAAACCCCGGGACCTTGTCCAGAATTGAATACTCTCAGGATTAAGCCGCTACACAAAATTACACCTAACTTCGTATAGTTGAGACCAAACAACTAAACCTATAGTTCACCTAGTTCCGTCTGTATTCCCACGCCTCCGACCTATGAATAAGTCACGTACTTGGAACAATTCCTTTGGTTCGTATTCCAAACAGTAAAGGAACAACAAATCTGTTTGGTATCAACTCTATTCAACCAAGTGATATGCGTCGGACAAAGGCTCTTCTGTTTATCTTAACATAAACTCCTTCGTCAGGTCCTTAGATCTATCTTATGTTCAATTACCTAAGTAATCATTTAAGATTAAGCCAACAACACTATTAATCCAAATAATTGTGTTGATGCCGATCTACTCAATTAATCAATCCAATCTATCACAAAGATAAACCGATTATTAATTGGATCCTCTTTTTACCGAAACAAGTATTGTGCACACCAAAGATTATGAACCCACAAATCAGAAATCTTCAAACTCTTCTTTGTATTCAAATCTTCTTAGATCTTCAATAAACACCTACACACAATCACTTGAATCTCTTGTGATCAATCACGCACAGAACAAAGTCTGTTAATAATGTATTATCACAAGATCGTCTTTAGAACTCACAACAGTCTAAAGATCCCTGTTGAAACTCTGAACTAGTTTGAGTGAATCTTATATCATAACAGAAGATTCTCAAGCATAAACAAACTAGGTGCAATCAAAGTTCAACCACCGTTAGTTAATCAAATCAATGAAAACAAAAGATAAACCGCAATTATCTAGTTTCCCACCAGCGGTACTAATAGAGCTTATCAATCCCAAAGAAGACTTTAAACTGAGTGTCCGTAAGAGATTTCGCCTAATTAGGTTACTCTCCTCTCCGAATAGGCGGCTACACCAGTAACAACACAACAAGAGGAAGTTTGTTGTTACGACGGATTAGTTTGCTAGAAAGGCAAACTTCAAGTATTTATAGACAAGGAAGTTTGGACACCAAGGAATTTCCAAAACCAAAAATATTCTCAAGATATTCATTAAAACACAAATTCGGTTTCCATAATTCCTGGAAATGCTCTGTCCAAAAATAATGATCGAAATCTCTCAGAAAATCTCTAATTAGTAAATGCACATTACTAATTCTTATTTTCCTAAAAATGAAATTAATTACCTTAATTAAAAGATTCTTAACTTATTTATGTTTCGATCCTGGGATTCTCTTCCCTTAGCTATTAAGGAATAACTTTGAACAATTAAATAATAAACATTCATAGCACGTATTCAAAGTATGTCGACATCTTAACTTTGTAAGTTCTCTTTCACACTTAAAACCTTGAAACCGATTTGCCACACTTCCAAACAAGTTTAGAATTGGTTCATCTGACTTTCAATAACTATGCGATTGATCAAATAACATTCAATCACAAATCATGGGTTTATCGGTTCTACCAAAACAAGTTTCGGTTCTACCTTCCATGTGAGTATTGTGCATAGTTACACTAGCTTTCCAAAATTCGGTTGACTAGGTACTAGGATCGGTTCCCCATATATATATGGTATCTAACTTATATGTGTTGCACATGTCCATAGGATCGGTTCCCCTTTGCCTAAAAACGTGTTGCACATGTCCATAGGATCGATTCCCATTTCTACTATAATAAACCTTGTTGCACCTCATACAAGGATCGGTTCCCCTTTGTGATGTACTGCACCTCTTACTAGGATCGGTTCCCCTTTCCCATATTTGGTCAGACATAAAATCACAAACCCGATCATACCATCTCAGGTGATTACTTAAGATCGGTTTCACTAATAAAAGTCATACCAATACATAAGTCAGGCCTTTGTGAATAGTTTTACCAAGAACACAACAAGTTATGAACGATTATACTAAATCACACATATTGGATGTTCACAAGATATGCAATGAATAACAATCCCAATAACGCCTGGCGATTTCCTTTTCCATTTACAAACAAGTTTATGAACTTACTTCCTTAGAATACATGTAAAACATTATTTCCTAGGATGAAATCCTCACCTCATACCCATACATAATCACAATATCATTCAAATGATTATGGTGATGTCTTATCTACAAAGGTTAATGGTTAAGCAATAAACCTCGCATTGTATTCCTTAATACTATGTCTATCTAGAGTTCAAATATGCTTCGCAGTTTTGTTTTCAATACGCACGACTTGAAAGATACGTTAGGGAATGAAACAGTTCAAGTCAAATATCACTAACCTCAAGTGGAAGGATGATTGTTGTCATTGTAGATCCTTGCTTCTTCACATCTTCAAGACTTCGCAATACTTGTAATGTCTCATATCCTAATACTTTCAAGCTAACCTATACGAAGTTAACTCTAGTACATAATCAAGCGACTCTTAACATGAGTTTTGATTCATTAAAATATGACAACCAAACTTGACATACCAACGCTTGGTGGGTTCAACTGAGCCATGCTCTAACAACATGAAAGTGTCCTGGATTAGGTTTTCAAGTTGCTAGAGTTATCCCTTATATAGTCTTTCAAATCAGGGTTTGCTTTCTAAGATAGCTTAGTAACAAAGCAATCAATATTCACCATTAGATGACAACCTGATTTAAGATTCAAGCTAAGTTTGCTTAAAACCAAAGCAATATATCTCCACCGTTAGATGGTCTTATCTTGTTATACACAAATGAAATATACCTTCATTTAGATATGGGTAACCGTACCTAAACGTGTATATTGAGTTGGCTCAGTAATAGTTAACCGAAGTTAGTCATATGAACACTTTTGTATTAACCACATTCATCTAACACTTCTAGATCAAATATGATGATCAATCAATCATGAAAGATAATCAAATGAATCTAATTGTGTTACTCATAAAGTTGTTCAATTGTATATATCTCATAGAAGTATATAAGAAGCAATTGAAGCAAAATCGGATTGATTCGTAATGTGTAAAAAGTACTTATACCGAAATCAATTCATGAACATTAAGCCACGGTTTGCAAAGATTGCATACCTTAATTTATTAATGTATTTTTTCATGAGTATGAAAATATACTTAACCGATTTTAGAACTTAACCAACTAAGTTTGCAAACGGGTATGCAACCTATAGTTCCGGACTTTGGTCATGTCCAACAGTTTGCAAACCAGTATGCATACTGTTGTCCCGGACCTTAACTCAGGTAGAACCGTTTGCATACTGGTATGCAAACTTGGTTCCCAGACTTTAACAGGTAAAACCGTTCACATACTGGTATGCAAACTTGGTTTCCGGACCTGAATCATATCACAACACTTTTCATACTGGTATGCATACTTTGCTGTATCCAGACAATGGTTAACTGTTCTAAACTCCCATTTCAATCATTGAAACATCCTTAGAAGACGACAATAGCTGTCACACAAACTATTAGCTTATAAGTAATTTTCAAGTGATCAAATGATCAATACGAAACTTTTCGAGTCAACATCAAATGATTGTCTCACACAAATCATGTAAGATGTTTCAAGGAAATTTTAACATGATCATCTTTTGACTTATTATTTAGTTTCCAACAAATAATTTGTTTCTAACTAAACTCGTCAAGAATAATGATGAACGTAGTTAAAGCAAAAAGTTTCCAACACATTTCAAGAAATAGATAAGCGAGTTAAACTCAGCTCGAAATATCAAATGTGCATAATATAAAAGTCTATATAGCTATACGACTTAGTCTCATTAGGAGATAGAATGGAATAGACTTCTGAGTGATAGATAAGTTTTAGTCTCCACATACCTTTTGTTGATGAAGTTCCTCCAAGCTCTCCTCGGTAGATCTCCGTCTTCAATCGATGAACGCCGTGAAGTCTAAATCTCAACTACACATTCTATCCTAATCCGAGACATAGCTATAAGTAGACTAGAAATCAAGACTTATAGTTTTGTCACCTAAACTTGAAAAACAAGCTTGAGATAGCTATAAGTAGACTAGAAATCATTCTTTGTGATTCCACAATAGCTTCTTCTACTACCATATAGTTAAGTTATTGTGAGGTGATTTATATTTCTAGGCTGCTCTTCGGGAGTATAAGACCGGATTATCAATTGGTTCCTGTTCACCTTGATTTATCAAAAGAAGGAATAAAAACTTCATAGGTACTTTTGTGGGAAACAGATTTATCTATCAGAATAGACTTATCTGTGGGAGACAGATTTGTTTATAAGTCTTCGACTTTGAGTCGTAGCAACTCTTAGTTGTGTGTGAGATCAGCTAAGGGAATCAGGTGCGCAGAATCCGGCGTGGTTCTAAAGGCGTAAGGAACGCGACTGTACCTTAATCGGTGTGAGACTGTTAGGGCTCAACTGTCCAGTATTCCGACAAAATGGTGTTCAATCGGGACTAGGTCCGAAGTTAACTTGTAGTAGGCTAGTGTTTGTAGCGGCTTATAGATTTAATATTTGTGATAGGTGTAGAATACGTAGTGGTGTTCAATCGGGACTAGGTCATTTTACAGGCGGGGTTTTTCGCATTTGCGGTTTCCTCGTTAACAAAATTTTTGGTGTTTGTGTTATTTCTTTTCCGCATTATATTTGTTTATATAATTGAAATATCACAGATTTAAGTGCATAGTTCAATCAATTGGTAAATCCGACCTTTGTTTGTTGGATATAAATTGATTGACACTTGGAATGGAATGGGTATCATTGGTCTTTAGTACCGTCAAGTATTTCTCACATCAATCGAGGCTTATAGATTTATATTTTGACCGTCTGTTTGATTTGCTGATTGATTTGAGAAAAAGAGATATAACTCTTTGATATCTTTCTTGGTTGAGCTCGCTTTATAATAATAATACTGGAGTTAGTCCATACATATTTCCGAACGAATTATTGGGTGTGGTTGTTGTACCCCCGCTTTTTCAGTTTGTCCATACAAATTGCCTAAGAAAACGTAGGTGGTGTATTTTGGTACCCCCGCGTTTTCAATAGAAAATCCTATGCCAAGTTTAAAAAAAAGAAACGTCATGTTAAAACTAATGATGTTGTCTTAAAAGATTGTTAAACATTCTCTTTAAGGAATGCAATAAAAAGAGGTTTTAGATGAAGATATCTTTTTAGCTTATGAAAAGACTTTTAAATTCTTGGAACACCTTGCATTGATCTTGAGAATTTTCCTTCGGTGTAGAGAACTCGGACACGTCAAAAAATCTTGCACGTTTATTGCAATGATACTGACTACTCCTAATGTTTATGGAATAACATCTCTTGATCACGACGAAGAGGAAGAAAAAAAACGAAAATACTATCTGGCCAAGATGGTTTGTGAGTATTTTGGTCACCCAACCTCTTGTTAACAAGATCTTGGCATCACCCCATCATGTAATTTCTTGAGATGGGGCAAACAGTTGTAAAGTTTGTTTCTGTTTGTACTATATTTAGTTCTGTGATATAAACATCAAGTATATGAGATCCTGATAGTTTGGTAATTGACTCTGGATAAAGAAAGGTTCTTAGTAACCAGTTGTTTATGGGTAAAAATCGTTTCCGCCGATTTTGGTAAATTCGGTAGGTGAGTGAGAAACTAGTTTAAACCCTAAACAAATGTGTTGCACGTGAGCAGTTTATAGATTTGAGAGATCAATCTGTACAAGTCCGGCATAAACCAAGAAATGTTCCAGACTTGCTTCGGTCACAAAGTGGAGGAGAAGGGTTGATTTGGGGAGGGAAGCAAAGAAAGGTGTTGAGACCAGAATAATTCTAGGAGAGTAGTGTCTCGACTTGTATCAGAAAGTGAAAGCTTAGGAAGCTTGCAAGAGATGAAAGCTTTTTGGAGAGCTTGCAAAGTTTCCTTTTCTGAGAGTGTTGTATTTTTCTCCTGACCGAGACTTGTTGTCTGGTGGAAATAGGTAAGACCTATTTATACAAGTCGAGATTGAAACGTACCCTGGCCTCATGAAGAAAGAGAGTAAAGGGTGAAATAATGGGAGGAGGTGGTAACCGCAAGGTGTTTATGTGTGAAAACGTTTTCACCATTATTTCCTCATTTATTTGACCGCTTTATTCCTATTCACGCTTTCTTAATGTGAGCGTAGTGTACGCTGAATGTTGTGACCGCCAAACCAAGACCACGGGAAAGCATCCCCCAGTTTGTGTTGATGTCTCGAGTGTTGGTTGCATCTTGAGTGCAAGTGGTGCTGCTAGGGCGCATGTGGCATGTGCCAATGGCATGTGCGGAATGCCTTTGTTGCGAGTTGCACCTCGGCGCAAGTGGTAATGCCGAGCTGCTAGTGGCGTGTGTGGCATGTGCCAATGGCATGTGTGGAATGCCTTGGTGGTAGGTTGTACGTTGAGTGTAAGTGGCAATGCATAGAGCTGCTAGTGGCGTGTGTGGCATGTGCCAATGGCATGTGCGGAATGCCTTGGCGGTAGGTTGCGCGGTTTGCAAGTTAGGCTACCCGGCGTGGGTTTTGGCATGTGCCAATGGCGCGTCACGGCCAAGTTGGCCTAGGTTGCACGGCTTGCAAGTTGGGCTACCGACATGCGTTTTTGCATGTGCCAATGGCATGCGTGGCCAAGTTGAATCATGGCCGTGTTTAGAAAAGCTACCGGCGAGCGTGTTGGCATGTGCCAATGGCATGCTCGGCCATTAGGGCCACGTCCTGGTAAGAAAAGCTACCAGTGATGCGTGTTAGCATGTGCCAATGGCATGCTCGGCTAGTAGGGCCACGTCATGGTAGGAAAAGCTACCAGCGATGCGTGTTGGCATGTGCCAATGGCATGCTCGGCCATTAGGGCCACGTCCTAGTGAGAAAAGCTACCAGCGAGCGTGTTGGCATGTGCCAATGGCATGCTCGGCCATTAGGGCCACGTCCTGGCAAGAAAAGCTACCAGCGAGCGTGTTGGCATGTGCCAATGGCATGCGTGGCCAATTTTGGTCGCGCCCTGGTAGGAAAAGCTACCAACGAGCGTGTTGGCATGTGCCAATGGCATGCGTGGCCAATTTGGGTCGCGCCCTGGTAGGAAAAGCTACCAGCGAGCGTGTTGGCATGTGCCAATGGCATGCGTGGCCAATTTGGGTCGCGCCCTGGTAGGAAAAGCTACCAACGAGCGTGTTGGCATGTGCCAATGGCATGCGTGGCCAATTTGGGTCGCGCCCGGTAGAAAAAGATACCAGCGGCGTGTTGGCATGTGCCAATGGCATGCGTGGCCAATTTGGGTCGCGCCCTGGTAGGAATAGCTACCAGCGAGCGTGTTGGCATGTGCCAATGGCATGCGTGGCCAATTTGGGTCGCGCCCTGGTAGGAAAAGCTACCAGCGAGCATGTTGGCATGTGCCAATGGCATGTGTAGCCAATTTGGCCTAGGTTGCATGATTTGCAAGCCTAGGCGTGGCGCCATTTTGGCATGGCGTGGCTAGGGCCAAGGTAAGGGTGCTTGGCTTGGCGTGGCGTGACTAGCGTAGCTAGGGCCAAGGCAAAGTGCGTTTGGCATGGCGCAGCTAGCTCGGGCTAAGTGTGGCTGGCATGATTTGCCATTGGCACGGAGGTGCGGCTAGCATGGTTGGCATGCTTCGGCGCGTTTGGTATGGCTGGCATGATTTGCCATTGGCATAGAGGTGCGGCTAGCATGGTTGGCATGCTTCGGCGCGTTTGGTATGGCTGGCATGATTTGCCATTGGCATAGAGGTGCGGCTAGCATGGTTGGCATGCTTGGCGCGTTTGGTATGGCTGGCATGATTTGCCATTGGCATAGAGGTGCGGCTAGCATGGTTGGCATGCTTCGCGCGTTTTTGGTATGGTCGGGCATGCTTTGCCATTGGCATAGAGGTGCGGCTAGCATGGTTGGCATGCTTGGGCGCGTTTGGTATGGCTGGCATGATTTTCCATTGGCATGGAGGTGCGGCTAGCATGGTTGGCATGCTTGCTTTTGGTATGGTGTGGAGGTGCGGCTAGGGCTAGGTGTGGCTGGCATGATTTGCCATTGGCACGGAGGTGCGGCTAGCATGGTTGGCATGCTTTGGCGCGTTTGATGTGACTAGCATAGCTAGGGCCAAGGCAGAGTGCGTTTGGCATGGCGCGACTAGCTTGGGCTAGGTGTGGCTGGCATGATTTGCCATTGGCACGGAGGGGAATTAGGGTTTTGTTCGTTGTAACCCTAATTTGAAAAAATACCCCCCTATTAATTATTGACTACATGCATTAAATGTCCTAATAAATGTGTCACCGGTGACATTAGGTTATTTGGGGTTTTACGATTTTACCCTTTGTTTAAAAACCACCATCAACATTAAGTCCCCTGCTTAGCTCGGAACAGGAGCTTTGTTCCAAGGTAAGCATAAGATGGTGACAAATTATCAACAGCAAATCGTAAAGAGGATTGAGGAGGCTTGTCTGACCTTTTTTATAAATAGGATTTGGAATCCTTGCCTCTGCAGCGATTTTGCGCAAATCGGGAGAGGTCGGCACAATTGGGAAGTTAGCGTCGTGAGAGACGGGAAGTGGGCGGCATTGAAAAGTTGTTGCGAGTTGGGAAACTGAGCGTGCTAGCTGGTGGGACCGGCGCAAAAATGGGAAGCTGATCGTGCTAGCTGGCGTGACTTGAGTTGAGAAACTGAGCGTGCTAGCTGGCGAGACCGGCGCAAGGTGGGGAAGCTGAGCGTGCTAGCTGGCGTAACTTGGGCGGCGTTGGGAAGTTGGGCGCAATTGGTGGGACCGGTGCAACTTGGGCGACGTTGGGAAGTTGGGCGCAATTGGTGGGACCGGTGCTACTTGGGCAACGTTGGGAAGTTGGGCGCCCTTGTGGGCCCGTTCCTTATATGCACGATTTTTGGTATAGGGAATTCCTTCCCTATTTCGAGAATCTCACGCCCATATATATATAAAATCCCTTTCTCTCATCTTTGTTCTTCCATCTTTTCATACTAGCGGCGAGTCATAAAGAAAAACCGGTTTCCAGGTATGTCTTCCAGTAATTCTCTTGTTTCCCTTTTCATGTAGGTGCAAACCCTAAAAGTAGGCGTTTTATAATCCTTGCAATGATATTGCGCATATGATTTCTTGGCGTGCTTCTTGTAGAAAATATTGTATATATGTACCCAAGGGAAATACTGTATATATGATTCGAACCCGTAGAAAAACGCTCCATATATAATTTTGAATCCGAAGAAGGATACCATGGACGCATTCGATCCCGTAGAAAATACTGCGTGCATGGTCTTGAACCCGAATAAGGATACTGCAGACGCACTTGAGCCCGTATAAAATACTGCGTATATAATTTTTTGAACCATGAAGAAAATACTGCAGACGCACTTGAGCCCGTATAAAATACTGCGTATATAACTTTTTGAACCCTGAAGAAGATACTGCGTGTGCATTTTCGAACCCGTAGAGAATACTGTATATGTGCTTCATATGACTTCGAACCCATAGGAAATATTGCATATATGAATTTCGGACTTGAAGAAAATACTGCGCGGGCAGTTTTGAATCCGTAGAAAAATGCTTCATATATAATTTTGAACCCGAAGAAGGATACCATAGACGCATTCGATCCCGTAAAAAATACTGCGTATATAGTTTTGAACCCGAAGAACGATCTGTGAGACGCGCACTTGAGCCCGTATAAAATATTGTGTATATAATTTTGAACCACTGAAGGAAATCTGCGTGTGTAGTTTTGAACCATGAGAGAATACCGTATATGAATCCCAAAGAAGAATACTGTTGTTTATGAATCCCGAAGAAGTATACTGTCTATGTGCTTCATATGACTTCGAACCCATAGGAAATATTGCATATATGAATTTCGGAGACTGAAAAAATACCGCGCGTGCGATTTGAGCCAATAAAGAATACGCCCTCTTTTTTTATTTCAGGTTTTCCTTTTGTTGGGCGCGGTTATGTGTCAGGGAGATAATTTTGTTTTTCTCCGTGTGCAGATATCTTGTTACTAAGTTGTTATGAAGAAATCCGAAAAGATGTTACTTGAACAAAATTTCGCCTCATCGAAGGATGTCCATAGTTCCAAACCAAACACGGATGATGAATTCTTCGCCAAAAAACTTGCCTCGGCTCGGAAAAAATCACCCAGGTTTCGTGCCAATTTTGTTAACCGGTGGTGAAGATGAAAAGAAGACACGTTCGGTTCGCCCAGAGAACACCATACAGTTCTGTCTTCATAAAGGGGTATATTCCACTTCCAACATTGATTTCAGGATGTGTCAAAGCCCATTGCGTTCTTTTGATAGATGGGTTGAATTCATGGTGAGTAAGGAGCACATAAATACCAACTTGACTCGAGCGCAGATTATTGATGATTGTCGGAGCTTGATAAATCTCCAGTTAGGAAGGACATCCGGGCTTGGTTGCTTTCATCTCCAGATGGTGTTCGGACACCCATACGATCATATGTAGATGGGGTGAGATAACTTTCTCCTTGGAGAGTGTGGCTCTCTTGCTGAATCTTCCGGTAACTGGGAATCTTAACATCCAATTATCTGAAAGTGAGGGGAAGATGCGGGATGACCTTGCCGCTAAGTTGGGAGATTTCGCTCGGAAAGACTTCACTGCGAAGTCGAAGGATTCTGTCCGGAAAGAGGATGAAAGGTGCCTTTACAGCTGGTGGATATCTCAATGGTTTCCGGACGAGCTGGAACCTAAACGAAAAACGGTGATCTTCACGTTGCGGCGTTTTTGGCTCTCTGGTTGTCTAGAGACATTTTTGACGACGGTTTTGGTAAGAAGGAGATAAGACCCGAGTTGCTAGTGATTCTTTGTGAAGTTGGCAAAAGGCGAAGTTCTTCCCATTGGCAAGCTATTTCTTGGTTCCCTGTATGTGCATCTGGATCACCTAGTTGCGAACATGCGAGTTTCGAATGGTTTTATGAAAGTGGATTCATATGTGCACGTTGCTTTCCTGCAAGCCTGGTTATGGGAACACTTTGAGAAGTATGCCCCGAAACCGTTGTCTTCGATTCCCGCGAGTTGGGGGGGGTTCCCGAATTCTTCGATGGGTGAACAGGCGTCCAAGAGTTGGCATGAGCTTGGTTAGTCTTCTCGATAAGTCGTATGAAATCAGTTTTCGCCCATGGGAGCCGGTCCATAGGTCGGTAACTCAAATTGACACCTTTGCTTCTGCTCCGGTCATGTCTTTGTCTTCTGATGGCAATTTGAGCGTTGGTGAAAACTTGTTCATTCAAAGTTGCATGTCCGGTTATATGCCGTCTTTCTTCATGGGGTCTTTCCAGATAGCTGCTTACAATATTGGCCGTGCGGCTCGTCACATGGGTTTCGATCAAGGGGTGCCTCTTGCTTACCAGCCGGTGATTCCTAAGGATTCATTGCGTGCCGCCCTCAATGCCGGTGCCCTCGGCGGGTATCCGCCTTCCCTTCTTTCAAACGGGAAGAGTAACTTCGACGACCTTTGGCTATAATGAGTTCTGGTGCGATGAGTTTATTATGATCCAAGATTTTGTAAACAGCGTGGTGGAGAATGTTCGTTGTAAACCTTCCCCAGCAGTTTTGAAGAAGTATCCAATGTTGAGAGATCTCAAGCGAAAGTTGCCTAGCAACTCGGAAAGTCCCTGTGCCAAGGAACGGAGAACGAAGAATCGTGGCTTTGGCGGGTTCCGGCGATTTCAAAAGATCCTCCCGCAGCTCTCGTGTCTTTCGGTTCTTCCAATAACCAGGTATGTGTCGCCTCCTTGTTGGTTTGTCTCAAAATACGTGAATTTCTGCTAAAAACATGTGTCTTGTTTCTTCCAGGGCTTCGGTAGTGTTAATGCTTTCGCCGCCCTTGCACGTTGCCAGGAGACGGCAATTTCTTCGAAGAATTCCGGCAGCACTGAGCCTTCTCATAGCGGTGATGAGTCAGAGAAAGAAGAAAGTTCGGCAAGTGAGAGTGATTCCTCCGGTAGCACTGGTTCTTTTTCGGGAAGTGTTTCGGTGAGTTTCGCGCTTCTTTTCTTTCTTCTTCCGTTTCTTCTTTTGAAAAATGTCTAACTCAAGTTCGCAGGAGGAATCCGGTTCGGAGGACGATTCTGGGGTGGAGCCACACGAAAACTTGTCTTTGGTGACCACTGTCGGTGACTCGGGGACGGGAGCTAGCCAATCGCTAGGAACAGATGTGGTTCAAACGGTGGATGATTCCCTGATGGTTGCTGTCGTAGACATGGAAAAAGACCCTTTGCGGGTCGTGAGGCCAGTTGCAGGCGCCATTTTTGATCCCCCATACTTGGTTCCTTATCCGAGTCATGTCTTTGGTTGGCGGTTTCGAGTCTTGCTGGCTAAGTATGAGGCGTTGTACACCAGAATTTGGGAGAAGTACGGACATATGGCCACAACCAAGAAGGTCACTAGTCGATTTGCGCTGGTTAAGCGTGTGGAAGAGGCTTTATCTTCCATCGAGGATATGCGTGAGGTGACTGGTCACACCGTTTCTGAAGACGTTATTTCCGACTGGGAGCACCATCGCGACGTGTGCGTAGAAAAGGAGTTTAACGCTTCGTGGTTTGTCGAAGGCCTTGCTGAGATCCAGAAGTTGAAAGACGCAGCAACCGAAAGCCTTTCTGCAGAGGAGATTGCACGACATGAGGTAGAACTCGAAAAGCTTTCCAAGATGTTAACTATGAAGAGAGCGGCTCTTGATGACGCAAAGTTAACTTTCTCCAAGAAAAGCAGACCTCTGTTGGATGATTTTCCTTGAATGTTTCTCTGTTAAACTTTCATTTAGGTTCTTCTTCTTCTTTTTTTTTTTTTTTTTTTTTTTTTTTTTTTTTGAAAAACATACTGGATGTCTGGTTCAAGGTTCGACTAGTTTGATAGACAGCTGGTAGCTTTTGAGGATATTGGATTATTTCTGGGATGAATGGTTTTGATAATATAACTCTGATTATGTTTTGTGAAAGGAATATTGCTTTTATGAAAGTGTGTGCTAGCAATAGGCACAAGACGCAGTAGTATGACGGTTTTATTAAAACCTAAAACAGATCGTATATCTTGCCCAGTCTAAATTTACTCACTTCATAGGTTTTTGCGAACACGCCCCTCTCCATGTAAAAGGCGGCTTTGCTGGTAGCATCGCCAGCAAGTCCCCAATCGTTAGTAACATCTTCAACGAGTCCCAGTGTAGTTTTATACAACCGGTAACCACGGCGATTGAGTCGGATTGAGTCGCGGGTTGTCGGCGGTTGAGTCGGATTGAGTCTCCTTCTCCTACCATCTTGACATCTGGGGTCGAAGAACGAGATCGACAGTCTGACATTGTAGCCGATAGATCAATCCTCCCGCTGTGGTCGCCAATTGTTTATGGGTAAAAATCGTTTCCGCCGATTTTGGTAAATTCGGTAGGTGAGTGAGAAACTGGTTTAAACCCTAAACAAATGTGTTGCACGTGAGCACTTTATAGATTCGAGAGATCAATCTGTACAAGTCCGGCCTAAACCAAGAAATGGCCGTTCCAGGACTTGCTTCGGTCACAAAGTGGAGGAGAAGGGTTGATTTGGGGAGGGAAGCAAAGAAAGGTGTTGAGACCCCGAGAATAATTTTGGGAGAGTAGTGTCTCGACTTGTATCGAGAAAGTGAAAGCTTAGGAAGCTTGCAAGAGATGAAAGCTTTTTGGAGAGCTTGCAAAGTTGCCTTTTACGAGAGTGTTGTATTTTTCTCCTGACCGAGACTTGTTTTCGGTGGAAATAGGTAAGACCTATGTATACAAGTCGAGATTGAAACGTACCACTGCCCTCATGAAGGAAGAGAGTAAAGGGTGAAATAATGGGAGGAGGTGGTAACCGCAAGGTGTTTATGGGTGAAAACGTTTTCACCATTATTTCCTCATTTATTTGACCGCTTTATTCCTATTCACGCTTTCTTAATGTGAGCGTAGTGTACGCTGCAAGCTCATGACCGCCAAACCAAGACCACGGAAAGCATCCCCGGTTTGTGTTGATGTCTCGAGTGTTGGTTGCATCTTGAGCGCAAGTGGTGCTGCTAGGGGCGCAGTGGCATGTGCCAATGGCATGTGCGGAATGCCTTTCTTGCGAGTTGCACCTCGAGCGCAAGTGGCAATGCCAGAGCTGCTAGTGGCGTGTGTGGCATCTGCCAATGGCATGTGTGGAATGCCTTGGTGGTAGGTTGTACGTTGAGTGTAAGTGGCAATGCATAGAGCTGCTAGTGGCGTGTGTGGCATGTGCCAATGGCATGTGCGGAATGCCTTGGCGGTAGGTTGCGCGGTTTGCAAGTTAGGCTACCAGCGTGGGTTTTGGCATGTGCCAATGGCGCGTACGGCCAAGTTGGCCTAGGTTGCACGGCTTGCAAGTTGGGCTACCAGCATGCGTGTTTTGCATGTGCCAATGGCATGCGTGGCCAAGTTGAATCATGGCCCGTGTTTAGAAAAGCTACCAGCGAGCGTGTTGGCATGTGCCAATGGCATGCTCGGACATTAGGGCCACGTCACGGTAAGAAAAAAGCTACCCGGCGATGCGTGTTGGCATGTGCCAATGGCATGCTCGGCCATTAGGGCCACGTCACAGTAGGAAAAGCTACCGGCGATGCGTGTTGGCATGTGCCAATGGCATGCTCGGCCATTAGGGCCACGTCCTGTAGGAAAAGCTACCAGCGAGCGTGTTGGCATGTGCCAATGGCATGCTCGGCCATTAGGCCACGTCCCGGTAAGAAAAGCTACCAAATGAGCATGTTGGCATGTGCCAATGGCATGCGTGGCCAATTTTGGTCGCGCCCTGGTAGGAAAAGCTACCAACGAGCGTGTTGGCATGTGCCAATGGCATGCGTGGCCAATTTGGGTCGCGCCCTGGTAGGAAAAGCTACCAGCGAGCATGTTGGCATGTGCCAATGACATGCGTGGCCAATTTGGGTCGCGCCCTGGTAGAAAAAGCTACCAGCGAGCGTGTTGGCATGTGCCAATGGCATGCGTGGCCAATTTGGGTCGCGCCCTGGTAGGAAAAGCTACCGGCGAGCGTGTTGGCATGTGCCAATGGCATGCGTGGCCAATTTGGGTCGCGCCCTGGTAGGAAAAGCTACCAGCGAGCATGTTGGCATGTGCCAATGGCATGCGTAGCCAATTTGGCCTAGGTTGCATGATTTGCAAGCCTAGGCATGGGCGCCATTTTGGCATGGCATGGCTAGGGCCAAGGTAAGGGTGCTTGGCTTGGCGTGGCGTGACTAGCGTAGCTAGGGCCAAGGTAAGGGTGCTTGGCTTGGCGTGGCGTGACTAGCGTAGCTAGGGCCAAGGCAAAGTGTGTTTGGCATGGCGCAGCTAGCTCGGGCTAAGTGTGGTGGCATGATTTGCCATTGGCACGGAGGTGCGGCTAGCATGGTTGGCATGCTTCGGCGCGTTTGGTATGGCTAGCATGATTTGCCATTGGCATAGAGGTGCGGCTAGCATGGTTGGCTAATTCTTCGGCGCGTTTGGTATGGCTGGCATGATTTGCCATTGGCATAGAGGTGCGGCTAGCATGGTTGGCATGCTTGGCGCGTTTGGTATGGTCGACATGATTTGCCATTGGCATAGAGGTGCGGCTAGCATGGTTGGCATGCTTCGGCGCGTTTGGTATGGCTGGCATGCTTTGCCATTGGCATAGAGGTGCGGCTAGCATGGTTGGCATGCTTCGGCGCGTTTGGTATGGCTGGCATGATTTGCCATTGGCATAGAGGTGCGGCTAGCATGGTTGGCATGCTTCGGCGCGTTTGGTATGGCTGGCATGATTTGCCATTGGCATGGAGGTGCGGCTAGCTTAGGCTAGGTGTGGCTGGCATGATTTGCCATTGGCACGGAGGTGCGGCTAGCATGGTTGGCATGCTTTGGCGCGTTTGATGTGACTAGCATAGCTAGGGCCAAGGCAGTGTGTGTGGCATGGCGCAGCCTAGCTTGGGCTAGGTGTGGTCTGGCATGATTTGCCATTGGCACGGGGGAATTAGGGTTTTGTTCGTTGTAACCCTAATTTGAAAAAATACCCCCTATTAATTATTGACTACATGCATTAAATGTCCTAATAAATGTGTTACCGGTGACATTAGGTTATTTGGGGTTTTACGATTTTACCCTTTGTTTAAAAACCACCATCAACACCAGTCATTACCAAAGTAAAACATCACATATTGTTGGGCTGGCTCTAATTTCATGGTGTTATAAGGTCATAATAGATTGCAGCACTTCTAATCCTGTGAATATCAATTTCACTTGTGCCCTGAATCCCTTTGTTCACGACTTGATTCATTGAGCTAAGAATAAGATTAATTATCTTAATTATATTGATATTGTAACTTAGATGTTTTTCTTGTCAATTATTGGGTGTCATCTTGAAATCATAATACAGTCTGATTGTATATATCAAACGGAATACGTATGATATTTTTTATTTTATCCAACTTGAAAAAGCGGGGGTACAACAACCTCACCCAATATTTCGATTAACAACCTGTATGGACAAACTCCAATATACTTTCAAGAGAATCAACTAGGCTCAATCTTAATAAAGTATATCAAAGAGTTATATCTCTCTTTCTTGATACAATTCTTTCTCAAGCAAATAGAAATCTGCGAGTCTAATTGAATACAAGAGAAAACACTTGAACGGTACCAAAGACCAATGTTCAAGGATCAATCAATTTCAATCAACAACCAAAGGTTGGATTTCCAATTGATTGATTCAAACGCACAACCTGTGATATTTCAATTATATAACTAAATATAATGCGGAATAGATTTAACACAGACACCAGAATTTTGTTAACGAGGAAACCACAAATGCAGAAAAACCCCGAGACCTAGTCCAAATTGAACACACACTACAGACACTAGCCTACGACAAACTAACTTCGGTCTGGACTGTAGTTGAACCCCAATCAATCTCACACTGATCCAAGGTACAGTTACGCTCCTTACGTCTTTGATCCCAACAGGATACTACGCACTTGATTCCCTTAGCTGATCTCACTCACAACTAAGAGTTGCTACGACCCAAATTCGAAGACTTTAATAAAAAAATCTCTATCACACAGAAAAGTCTATGGTAATAGATAAATCTGTCTCCCACAGAAATGCCTACAAATTTTGTTCCATATTTTGATAAATCAAGGTGAACAGGAACCAATTGATAACTCGGACTTATATTCTGAAGAACGACCTAGTATTATCAATCACCTCACAATAATCTTAATCGACGCTTAAAGAAGATATTGTGGAATCACAAACGATGAGAAGAAGATGTTTGTGACTACTTTTATATCTTGCCTATCGGAGATATTAACCTCAAGCCAATCGTTACGATTGTACTCAACACGATAGAATCAGCAAGATCAGATCACATAACTACGAGAAAGTAGTATCGGTCTGGCTTCACAATCCCAATGAAGTCTTTAAGTCGTTAACCTGGTTTTCAAGAAGAAACCTAAGGTTAAAGGAGAATCGACTCTAGCTAATACAACTAGTATCACACAGAAGGTGTGTGGATTAGGTTTCCCATTTGCTAGAGTTATCCCTTATATAGTCTTTCAAATCAGGGTTTGCAATCAATGTTAGCTTAGCAACAAAGCATTCAATATTCACTGTTAGATGAAAACCTGATTAGATTCAAGATAATATCTTTCAACCGTTGGATCAAAAACGTAGCTTGTTACACACAAATGAAATGCACGATTTTAGGTTTGTGTAACCGTACCCAAACATGTACATTTGTTGGTTCAACAATAGTTAACCAAATGGTTAGCCATATGAGCACTTTCATATCAACCATATTCTTCTTCACCATTACTAGTTCAAATGACTCAAATGAACTAGTTAGAGAGTTGTTCAATTGCAAGGAAATCTTATGTAACTACACAAGACACAATCGAAGCAAAAACGATTTGATTCACTCGAATCGGTTCATGAACTTTGTAGCCACGGTTTGTATTTTGCATTCCTTAGTTAATATAAATATAAGTTCACAAACAATCGTCTTTAGATATAACCAACTTAAGTTCGCGGACTTAAGTTCCCGGAAGGAGTTCTAAAACTCCAGCAGATTTTCTTGGGTCGAGAACTTCCGCCAGTTCGCGGACTGAGTTCACAGCTCTTGTTCTGGTTCTCTTGATAAACAAAGTTCGCAAACTTCGGTTCAAGGAAAATGAACTTATACATATATGTGTTACCACACAATGCTTATATCCAAGAGGGGAAGACGTAATGGCCATGGTTGCATGTCCCGGTGGTAGCATTCCTTTTACGGTGATTGATTAGCACTGGAGAGCCCGGCACCACGAGTCTTGGATTGTGAAATTGATCGTCATGATCAGTGGACCGTCAGTCCCCAGTATTTTGTTAAATCTCTCTCTTTCGTTTTCCCTTCTTCTGGCAATACCTGGTGGACATCGATCGACTGTAGAGGTTATGAATCCCGTCCACGAATTTCTGCTTGCATGTTGTATGCTCTGGGAGTTGTAGGAACCTCATACGGCGTCGGAATTCTGTGCTTGACCCCAACTTTTGAAGCTAAGAGACTGAGTTATCATATGAGAAAAGAATCACTCAATTTGGAGTTGTGTAGGTCACCCGACCAAGTATGCACATTTGTAATTTGTAATCCCCTACAGAATTTTTAGATTTCATAGACCTGGCAGTAAAGGCCATATCTTTCAGCTCGTATGTCCGATTGATGCGCCATTTTTTTATGTTGTAGAAGAGACATAGAAGAACATCTTTCGTTTAAGAAGCATTGTCCCATTCCTCACCCATTGGTACGTTTTTGTAAACCCATGGCCTGAAGTGTGTTCTATCTCATTTGTAGAGGTGATGGGAACATCTTGTAGAAGACTTTGGTTTGCGCACGCCAGTCGTGCAATCTTTGGGAATAATTTCATGTGAACATGTTTTCATGTATACACATCTTGATATGAATCATTAATGCTTGGAGAAGTATTGTCTATCGAGTAACACTTCCAGACTTAGGATGTAGAGAACGGGCAGTTGATGAAGCGGGATGTTGCTCATAAGACCGATGTAGATGCTGAGATCACGACTGATTACGCTCCAGAGATCCTTGTTGATGCTGAGATCATGGATGGTGTTCCTTTAGAGATTATTTTTGATGTTGATATCATGATTGAAGTTGCTCCAGAGACCAAAAGGCTAGAACCATGATTATCGACATAATCTTTGTTCCTCTATCTATCCAGTGAGCCTTTACATTCACAAACTAATTGGCAGGTTGAGCATTCCCAAGATGAAGGTGTACTGATCAGCCCAAATTCTCTTCAATAATATGACTTTACTGTGAACTGGCTCCGTCAGTGAATCGACGTTGTTGTGGAAGATGGCAGCACCGGTCTTCATTCTGGTGAAGAGAGGAAGGACCTCAGTCGTGCATGGGTTTGTGATGTAGAGAAGTCCCGCTTATGAAGTTTCACGGAATCACCTCAGGTTGCCCAGTATATGTTGAAGGAGTATGTGCCATCCATGAATGATGTTGCATCTGCTTCAGAAGTCTTATTATGGGATAATGAAGACTTATCGATTGTAGTTCAGTTACACTTTGATCGTGCTGGTGTTAAATCAGTGTCGAGATATTTGTGTTGAAGCCAGAGGCGCCATTATCGAAGGTGTACTCTTTGATTGGGAGTACAATTTGAAGACTTCTTAGATGCTTGAGCGTTGAAGCGTCATATACCTTGAGCATGTCTTAGGTTTGATCGTCTCGGCCCCAACTATCTTCTGTTGATTCGGCATTCCTTTCATTGCGGTAGTGGGATTCAACACTTGTGCAGACATCAGAGCTTTCTGATTTTGTGGCACACATGAATACTCCTGCAAGGCTATGGAGAAATGCCCAAAGTGTTCTTTGCCATGCTTGGACATCATCTCAGTAATGAATGTATCAGTGAGATGCTCGATTCGGAGAGGTGTCAGATTCAACCACTTAGTAAAATACTAATATGGTGAAGCTACCATTCATAACGTCTTGCAATAGCAGAATTGCTAGCAGAATTGAGTCACCATGCTAGGATTGCATGTGAGGAAATAAATGACATAGACATGGAAGGAATGAGACTTGCCTGAGTGCGGAACCTCGATGAATGTCTATGCATCTTTTGCAGGTTCTTTCTTCAACCTCGTCAAAGTTCGAAATTCCCCCAAGTGCTCTGATGATGGGATGTCCGTCAAATCTTATGATCAGAACTTTCTTCGTTGGAGAGATGTGCAACCAAAGGCGCTTTGTTAGTAGCCATCTTTTCGATCCACGCTCGTCAGAAGAACATGTCATATCCTAGATCTTCCTGATTATGTGAAACTTGGTTTTTATCCTGGTTGAACTTATGTTCACTTTGAGAGTGATGTAGCCATAAGCATTTCCGAGCGTTCCTTCAAGGTCTCCGATTCAGATCGGATCACGAGTAGCTTCTTGTCGAGTTGTCTGCGGCTCTGAGGGTTTTTAGTGGAATGATGTTGATGGCGGTGTCAACATCGATTAATATTCTTCTGAATTTATTATCTCTGAGATGGACTATGGTAAGCAGTACCCAGTCGTGCATCTTCTTGTCTGTGGATGAAGGTTCAATGAGTATTTCTGGGATGAACAGACGTATGACACAATGTAATTCGGTGCTGTGAACATGTATTTCCTTTGTGCCTTAAACAGATAGAGAAATTTCACAGATATGCTCGATCAACGATTGAACTGCTTCTTTGACTTGTTGTTCAGAGAGTGTAAAGGTTCTGATTGGGAGAGGATTTGTGTGTACTCCTTCAGTCCCCAGTTGAAGCTATTGTGGATCAACCTTCTCTTTGAAGATGTGATTCAAAATATTGCAGTTACTTGTTGGATGATTGATGAATCTATGAAGATGACAGTACCTGGGATTCTCCATTTTTCCTTCAGTTGGCTCTCTTTGATGAACAATAGATTGTATTATCTTGAACCCAGAATTCCAATAACTCGATCACTTCTTCAGTGGGAAGATGGAAGTTTGAGTCCCCGCTTGATCATTTCCCTTGATGCCGGGTCGAGTATTGTGCAAGATTGGTTATCCTTTCTTTGCACTTTCGGGGGAGCTTGGGATGTTGGAGAAGCATTCTTATGCGGCTGCACTTCGGCTTTTCTCTTGCTCCCTTCAGAAAAATTCTTGGAAGGTTGGAGATTGTGCTGCTTGTTTACTAGGCGTCGGCTGCTTCGAGGTTTCTCGACCTTGCAGACTTTGTTCTTTCCAGTAAAGCAGGTGCAGTAGTCGCTGATCATCCGGCTGCTTCATGAAGCTTTGAGAAAGTCTGGACCGGAGATTTTCTATCAAGGTTACAGAGACCAGATCATTCCGTTGATGCATAAATCCACCCGGTTTGTTCAAGTGACATGGTCATGACAATCCAAAGCTTGGACTCTGAACCTCATCACATAATCGTTCGGATGTTCAGTATTCTCCTGAGCCATCCTTCCAGTTATACGCTCGGCCTATCAGAGATTTCGAGAATTCCTTCAAACGGATAACATGGTTGTGTTCGTGCTCTCCTAGTGCCTCCAGGAATCGAGAGACGTGTTCTCGAGCATTCCCTGTTCCGTTATACAGTGTGAACGTTGTGGAAGTGTAGCCCTTCGGGAGAGGAATTATTTGCGTAGCAGCAGGATATGGAGGTTGATGACGATGAACACATGATGTTTTGTCTTTTCCTCGATCCTCCATGAAGCGTTACAGGTCTTCACAAGTGATGAAGCCTGCAGGTTCCTTTGTTGGTGGGTTATCCGCAGCCTTGTGAACTTCATCATTGTCTACTACATGGATTGGAGTGACTTCAGGATCAGCAGTCGAGGATGTTTCTTTGGACTTTCCATTCTCTTGAGTTTTCTCTGACATCTTGTTGGTGAGAGTTTTGAGATAATTGCATAACTCTTTCTGTGTTGCAGCCATTTCAATCAGATTTTTTGGCGAGAGTCTCTTGCACCTTCATAAGATCATCTATGGTAGGCGGATTTTCTTTGATTTCCTCGGGAGACCGACCGAAGAGAGGATGGTTGCCGACGTTGGTTTGAGGAGGAGTGGTATCAACAGCACCGGTGTTGGAAGCAGGATTAGTTTCTGGAGTACCACCGTCGTTGCTAGTGCTACCGTTGTTTGTGTTAAGATTTATAACTGAATCGAACCTAATATCAACTGTTTTGTGAAAGCTTGAGATTGCAACCGAGAGATTAATCTCCCACTGTGGTCGCCAATCTGTGGATGGGGAAAAACGGTTTGCTGGTTTTTCAGGGAAGTGAAGAGTCGAGCGTGCGGACGAGACTCCCGACCGAGCAAACTGTTGAACCTCACACAGATGCACTGTAAAGGGAGTGCTTAGATTCGAGAGATCAATCTGTAGGACTCCGCCCTAAACCAAGTCAATGGTCGTTCTAGAGTCAATTCGGTTACAAAGAAGGGGATGGGTTGATCTGTAGGAGGGAAGCTGAGAATTGTGTGGGATCAATGATGATCAAGGATTGTGGATGTGTTGAAGGTTTCTGCAAATTGAAGAACTACTTAGGTTGAGTTCTGTGAATAAGTTTTTAATCTAATTGTTGACGAATGATGATAATGCCCTGTTGTCCTCGATTTTAGACATATTTATCTTGCAAGAATGATGAACCATTGATCCCTGTAAGTGTGGCGGTTTCTTTAGTGAAAGAGTGGGAAAGTGGAAGATCGTGGTGAAACCAGTTCCAGGTCATGCGGAGACTTGGTTACCCGTCCACCCACTACTTTGCTAACTCCTTCAACCGTTTCACGACTTACTCACATTCTCATCGTGGATGAATCCACGTGTCGTAGGCCGCCAGACCAAAACCCTAATTGATATCCCCCCATGTGACGTGATTGATGTCTCATGAATCATGGAGTTTGCAAGACAGGCGTGTATTTTATTAGTCGATTGTTGACTGTTTAGATAGTGAATCTAAGTTTTGATGAGTTGAGTGTAGGATCATAATATCGCAACGTACAAGGCTCGCGGGATTAATGAACGACGGCGTCGCGAGGGAGTCGCAGGGAGCTACAATAAACGACGCGATGAATAACGACACCCAAAACAATTGGAAGACACGAAGCCTGGCGAGGGTTAAGAAGTGTCGCGAGAAGGAATATTCGTGCATTTGCGACACTTCGCGAGACATTCCCGAAAATAAAGGATAGCTTAGCTGTCATCCACTATGTATTACCCTATATAAAGGGCTCAATAAGTCTGATGAAGAGAGATCTTTTTGGGGGAATTGTTAGGCAAGTCAATAGGAGAGAGAAAGTTAAAAAGTGTTTTAATTTCTAAGTGTAATTCTATTTCCCTGTGTAAAAATATTTCATGAACTCAATCAATAAATATTCTTGATCTTACATCTTTCAATGAATTAATTAAGCAAAATTAAGTAAGGGGTGTAGTGTGGGATTTCCCGCAACTACATATGCGCTAGAAACAGGGACGATCATTTGTAAAAGAGAGAAGATTGTAATTAAAGTTGGTTGAATCAGGAAAATGAGAAAGGAAAATCTTAAATCGGATGAAAAAGATATGGCATGCAGTACAGACACAAGAGTAATGATTAGTGAGTTTCATGAAAATATCAGAGGAAGAATACACAAACGAGATTTTGAAGGAAAGAAGATTACGGATAGAGAAATAACATCACCTTTGAAGGATTGGGAAAAACAAGAGATAACATTCACGGCGGGGGAAATATCCAAAGAAAATTTGGATCACGCATCTCCATTGGTGATCACAATAAACGCGTATAAGGAAGGAGAGGAATTAGAGAACACAGTGAAAACATGGGTAGTGAATGGAGTTTTAATTGATACGGGAAGTCTGGTGAACATCATGTTTTATCACGCTTACAAAAAGATGGGATATAAAGACGCAGATATGATTTTCGCGGCATATAATATCCAAGGTTTTGGTAAATCCATAACAAAAGTTAAAGGGGAGATAGAAATACGTATTCCGTTAGGAGGAATCGAAACACAGGTGACGTTGAGTGTAGTGGATATGGAATCACCATATAACATATTACTAGGAAGACCGTGGGTACATGCAATAAAAGCTGTGGCGTCGACGCTTCATCAATGTATCAAATTTCCTACACCAACCTAGGTCGGCGAGATCAAAGGGGATCTTTGCTAAAGGAAGAATATACTATCAAAATGAAGTAAAGTGTTGCGAAGAACAAGTAAACAAGCGAAAGAGTATATCAAAGTATCGCAAGAAGATGGCAAGGGCGGCTAAAAAAGAAGAAGAATTCAGAGTTTACATGATAAGAGCGAAAGAAGGAAAAGGCATACCTAGCGAGATCTCGGGAGAAGAAAATTATCTTGCGAAAGAACCAAAAGGACCGACCCCTATGGGAGAACCGAAGGCCAGTTACGTCGCGGCAGAGCAAACCAAAGAAGTGAATATTGGAACTAAGGAAAAACCCAAGATGCTAAAGATTGGAACTAACATGGGAGCGGATGAAGAGAAAAGAACCGTCGATCTATTGCGGGATTATAAAGATATCTTCGCGTGGGATATGGATGAAGTGCCTGGTATAGATCCATCGGTAGCCTGTCACAAGTTGGAAATTGATAAAAATGTGAAGCCATTCAAACAAAGAATTAGAAAGATAGCAACGAAGATATCACCGTCGAGATAGAAGAAGAAGCTGCGCAGAAGATCTTTGGATGCAGGAATTATTAGACAAGCAAAATATCCTGAATGGATAGCGAATATGGTTATAGTTCCAAAGAAGAATAAGGGAATAAGGATTTGCATTGATTTCACTGATCTAAATAAAGCTTGCCCTAAAGACAGTTTTCCATTACCAGACATTCCACAGCTGGTCGAATCAGCGGCCGGGAATGAAAGAGTATCATCACTGGACGGATACAAAGGTTACAATCAAATTCCTCTAGCCGAAGAAGACCAAGAGCACACTGCTTTCTTCGCTCCAAGAGGATTATACTGCTATACTAAAATGCCGTTTGGTTTGCGAAATGCTGGAGCAACGTATCAGAGGATGGTAGAAAAGGTATTCGCAGAATGGATACATAAAACACTAGAGGTATACGTAGACGACATGTTAGTAAAAAGTAAAAAGGCAGAAGATCATGTGCGAGACTTGAAAGAAATTTTTGAACAAATGAGGCGTTTCAACATCAAAGTCAATCCAGGAAAAATGTACCTTTGGAGTAGCATCGGAAAGTTCTTGGGTTACATTATATCAAAGGAAGGAATACATGTTGACCGGAGAAAGTAAAAACGATTCGCGATATGCCGACACTGCGACGATAAAGGATGTTCAAAAGCTGAATGGGTTACTAGCATCACTAGGAAGGTTCATCTCGCGGTCATCTGATAAGTGTAAACACTTTTTCAGTGTTCTTCAAAAAGGATCGAAATTTAAGTGGACGGACGAATGTGAAAAGGCTTTACAAGGGATCAAAGAGCATTTAATGGATATATCCATTATGCGAAGCGAGAACCAGGAGAAGAATTATTAATATATCTCGCGACAACATCGCATGCCTTAAGTGCGGTTTTATTTATGAACGGACGCAGGAGTAGAAAAACCAATCTATTATATCAGCAAAACTTTTAATGCTTTGCGAAAGAAATTATTCAAAGATTGAAAAACTAATCCTGGCGTTAGTCTATGCGTCGTTTAAACTTCGCATATATTTTCGGCACATCTTTATTAGAGTGGTAACAAAGGTACCAATTGAGTCGGTAATGAAAAATTCAAAAGATCGGGAAGAGTCGAAAGATGGAATGCTCAAATAAGCCATTGCAAACTCAAGTATGAAATATTATCTTCAACAAAGTCACGGTTTGTCGCAGACTTTCTCGCGAGAATTTCCTTTGGAGGAAGATGAAGCAGTGGATGAAATGATGGATGTAGAAGAGGAGCATGGAGATCCAAAAGACTTGTTAACCGAGCCAGACCGGTGGGAAATATTAGTGGATGGATCATCAAATGGAGAAGGTAAAGGAGTGGGAATTGTTGTGATTTCGCCAAGGCAATAAGTTAGCTTTTGCTTTTAGATTGGAATTTGAGTCTACCAATAATGAAACTGAGTACGAAGCTATAATACATGCTTTACGATTTGCAATAGAAATGAAACGGAGAATGTGAGGATTACCAGTGACTCGCAATTGGCAATTTGTCAGATAACAGAGAAGTATGCTACAAATGATCCATCCCTACAGAAATATAGGAAGCTTGTAGAAGTGTTGTCAGCACAGATACCAAAAATAAAATGGAGGCATATATCAAGGAGAGATAATAGACTCGCAGACGCTTTTTCCTTTATATCAAGTATGATGACAGACCCAACTGCGAGGAATATCAAAATACAGACGCTACGGCGCCATCAAATAATAAAGAGGAAGGACAAGAAGCGAGATATAATGATGGTGGTAGATGAAATGCAATGTCGCGAGGAAGACCGAGAGTAGAACTTCACGCGTACTTAATGAAAGGCGAGGTACCAAGAAATAGATTGGGAAGCACACAAGTTAAAGAGCCGGGCAACAAATTATGAATTAAGAGATGGCGTGCTTTATCGGCGTTCTTTTGATGGACCTTCACTTCGATGTCTAACAAGGAAAGAAGGAGAAACCATATTGAAGATCTTTGCATAGTGGGGATGCGGAAATCATAGCGGCGGAGATCTCTGGCATATAAGGCAAAGACACAAGGATATTATTGGCCATATATGCATGAGGACGCGAAAGCAATATCCAGGCGCTGCGAAGATTGTCAAAGACATGGGAAGAAGATACATGCACCCTGAGCACCATTAAATTCTTCGAGAAGTGTGTGGCCTTTCGGAAAATGGGGTTTAGATATTGTGGGACCATTTTTACCGGGAACAGGGACAAAGAAGGTACTTAATTGTCGCAACGGACTATTTCACAAAATGGGCGAGAGGTGAAAGCGGTCCAGCACATTCGCGATAAGGATGTTTTTACTTTCATATTTGAAAATATTATATGCAGATTTGGGATCCCACTGGTTGGTATCCGATAATGGGAAGCGGTTTGAAGGGCAAAATATAGAATTCTTGCTTAATGCATTTCAGATAAGATGTGGAAAATCAACCCCATTATATCCACAAGCTAATGGCCAAGCGGAGGCAACAAACAAAACAATTGCTGATATATTGAAGAAAAAGTTGGAAGGACACAATAGGGGATGGTGCGAACAAGTACCCAATGCAGTATGGGCTTATAATACAACTAGAAGAGAAGCCACAGGAATGTCCCCTTTTTGCTTAACTTACGGAGTTGAAGCAAGTACTCCCAACGAGAGGTCGTGATTCCGACAACCAAAAAAGGTTTGGGATAAAAATCTTAGCGCCGGCAACATTCTAATCAAGTTGGATGAATTGGAAGATAAACGAGAGAAGGCACTGCGACACATGGAGAATTATCAGCAAAGACTGGCTAGAGAATATAACAAGCGTGTAAAAATACGTGAGTTCCAACCAGGAGACTTGGTGTTGCGAGAAACCCCAATATATCAACGTGAAAGCGGAGGCAAGTTGGCGAGAAAATGGGATGGACCTTATATCATCAAAGAAGTAGTTGGTACAGGGGCATATAGATTGATGGATCCCGAAGGAAAAGATGTGGGACAAAAATTGGATAGACCATGGAATAGATTATATCTAAAGAAGTATTACCCGTAAAAATGGGAGAGGAAAGATGAATCAAGATAAAGTACTTCTTCGCAAAATGTTTGCGACATTCAATAAAATGCGAGAAAATCCGCGAAGATCTCGCGACAAGAATAACAAGAAGTCATGAATGGCTTAACAAAACAACAAGAGATAATGAATGATTAAATGAATGAATCAGCGAATATCTCGCAAGCAAAATAGCAAATGATGAAGAATGATCGAATAAAAGAATGAATGAATGGGACGAACCTTTATGGCGTACACCCTAGTTCGCGAATAACATTTCGTAAGAGGCAAATGTAAGACCTAAAGTGCGTCATATAAGGGGGTATCTCTCGACATGGCTCGGGGGAAGGTTACACCGCTCCCGAAGCCTCGAGTCATGAAAATTTGGGGCCCATGAAAGCCTATCCTAGGAGAGGTACCTTGGATTCCCAACTATATATATAAGGTTATACCCTGGTTGGGCGACCGAGGGTCTCTTCCAAGGAGTCGTGTATGCTCAAGGCGCGAGGTACACGGTTGAGCCGAGTGCCGGGATGGATGAACCTACCCCGGCCATTCTTGGCAAGTCTTGGCATATGTTGCACTCGCCCAAGAAAACTCCACTTAGGGTGCGGTCTCGTAACCATAAACCATATAGGTATAAGGGATAAGAGGCTGCGAAAACAACCGGTTGTTGTTAAGACCGGATGGGAGGAGCTAGTCTTGTATGGCCGATGTTTCGCCTCCTTGAAGGGGCAACCGGGAGATGATAAGGGCGACGCTCTCCATTAGGGTGAGTGTCAAAACAGACGCAAATGTCATAAGGCTATGTTTTCGCAAGAGAATTTAGGCTTGTCATATTTGTGCAATGATCCTGCAGAGGCAATAATACTAACGCGAGGGTAAGGCGAGATCAATGGGTCTTTACACGAAAGTGTACGGACGTCCTGCGATTTCGTCGCACGACGGCAATGTCATGGGGCTTTATGTTCGCAAGGATATCTAGGCCTGTCATATTGTCGCAACTAAAACATCCTGCAGAGGGAAAATACTTGGAAAATGATAAGGCAAGATCAATGGGTCTTTACATACAAGTGTAAAGACGTCCTGCGACCTTGTCGCGACAAAAGGTGGCGGGAAGACCTCTAATTAGGGAGGTCTAACTTGGAAGACCACACAAAAATGATAAGGCAAGGTCAATGGGCCTCTCGCATGAAAATGTAAAGGCGGCTGCGACTTTGTCGCCGTGAGAAGAATTAAAATCAAATCCCTGATTGGGATGGATTTACTTAATAAAAAACTCAATGAGCGAACATGCTCGCAAGGTGGTCTTAACTAAGAAAAGAAGAAAGAAATATGGAAATTACTCAATCAAAAGAGTTAAGTCATTCAAACAAAAAGGAATTCTAACAAATTACAAAGAGAATTTAACTCTCTACATCTCGCATCATCAAATACAAAGGGTGGTTGAGACTTTTCTGCGCCTTTATCGACTTCACATCCGCCGATTGATGGATTTTCTTCGAAATGTTTTCATCACCTTTGTTCTCGCCAATTGCTTTGGACTTTCATCGAAAATTTTCTATTCGGATCTTCATCGACGACTTCCTTATCGGGAGATCTTCGCCACTTTCATAGTCATAATCACTATCGGGAGGATTAGGGACTTCATCATCACTTACTTCCGGAGGATCAACATGTATAGGATCAAGAGACTTAGACAAGAAAATCTCATTCACAAGGATTTCGACTTTGAGGGGAAATTGACGAAGAAATTTTCGACGGTTTTTACTATCTATGTCTTTACGATCGACATGTAATCAAATCTACGTTACGCACGATCGCGAGAACGAGCGAGGAGGAAGCGAGTAATCCATTTTCTTTGCGAATTTTGGAATAATCTGATTTGAGAGTAGAAACGACGGCACGAAGCTTCTTCTCAGAATCTGTTATTAGAAATTATTCCCCAGACAGTCCATGGCATCATCAAATGAGTCTCCGACTAAACCTTTCAATCGAGATCGCAATTTCTTGTCATTAGAAACAAGTATGGAATTTTCGGTGGCGAGAGTAGAGTTGGATTTTTCTAATTTGGTGCATTGTTCCTGGAATTGCTTCGCTTTTACACTCAAAGTTATTCTACCTTGAATAAGTTTATCTCTCTCGGAGGAACTCTCTTCAAGTTGATTTTTCAAAGTATGAATGATCTGTTCTTGTTCTTTGCATAGTTTCTGACAAGCATCATACTGTTGCGAGTAGATCGCCATCTTATTCAACGAGAACGTTTCTCTTGTGAAAGAGTACTATTCTCATCTGATAAAGTTTCCAACTCCAAATTAGTTTTAGTCAAAGAATAAGAGAGGCGAGATAAGTTATTACTTAATGAGTCTTGCTTTTTGCGATAAATCAAAATTCTCTTTAGACAAGTTATTTATTTGATCAGCTGCATAGGTATGAAGATTATCTAAGAGATTATACTGCTCCATCCAAGCATCTCTTTCAACTCGAACTTCTTCAACGATAGACTCCGTTTGATATATCTCCATTATTCGTTTCTGGTTTAATACTTGGAGGACGAACAAGGGTTTGAGTTGTAAAAAAAAAAAAAAAAAAAAAAAAAAAAAAAAACTCGCGAAGAATTATCACGATGGCGAGAGCATACCTTTTAATTCTTCATTCTTCTTGCGAAGATTATCACGATCAAGTGAGATACTGAGAAATTTTTGATTTTCAAGGTGGAGATTATTGCATTTCACAGCCATAACTTGGAGATCATCCTTCAGCTTATTAATCTCTTGAGCTAAAGATGCTTGCGAGATCCTATCAGGACCAAGATGCTTACTTAAAATCTCGCAGACGTTGGATTTGACAGGATCAGAAGAAGTCTTTTTGGCATCATTCACGAGATCAGAAAGGACCTTAAAGGCCACATCTATCCCCTCCAAATTTTCCGAAGTTAGAGGAATTTGTTCAAACAAAGAAGACGAGTCGTCTTTTGTCAAAGGAACCTCATGAGAAGAGGAGGTTTCAGGGAGAGAAGTGATTGGAGAAATAGCAGGGACATTGACAGCAGGAGGAGGTATAATATCGTTTGTAGTAGGACAATTGAAAGGAACTTGGTCTATGAGGAGTTGAGGTATAGAAATATTGTCGCCAGTAATGTTACCAGAAGAAAGAGGCACAAAATCATCTTGCGAAGATTTCGCAGCAGGAGACGAAGATGTGAATGGAGGAAATGGAACGTTGGGGGTAACAGGTTTAGAGTGGCGGAGCCTTTTGGGAGTATTACCAGTAGTTTTATCATCCTGCGAATGATAAATTAAATAAGAAACAGAGGCAACAATGCATTGTTAATAAAAACAAATGTTTCTTAGATACCTTGTCACTCACAGACTGTCTTTTTGAAGCCATAGATTTTGCTCGCGAAGAGGGCTTTTGTTGCGTGAGGGATTCTTGTTGCGAAGTAGGTTTCGGTGGCGAGCCCAAAGAAAGAAGAGGGTCCTTCACGGTAAACTTAGTTCTGGATTGGTTCTTGCTAAACAACAATGGCAGAAAGAGAACTACAAAGTTAATCATACCAGTGTGATTTCAACAAGAAAAGCAAATTTGATCAACCACAAAATCAGCCAGATATGGCAAAATTAACAAACCTGGACGCCATGAGAGTAACAACTGCTAGGGAATAGCAAAAATGGTGAAGAAGACGGTAAGAGACAATAATAGGCAAACACTTGCAGAACGATGAAGAAGAAGAACACTTGCAGACGATGAAGAAGATGAAAAGGAAAAGGAAAATTCTTCACAGGGGATGCTCCTATAAATAGACGAGAAAAAATGTTATGACCGGTTAACATTAAATGCACCGGTAAAAGAGGTAAATATGGACACGTGTAAACGGTCACTACTAAATCCAAGGAAGCCAGACGAAAAGAACTTTAGTAGAATCCAAATATACAACATATTTCCTAATAGGCGAGAATAGCTTGCGAAATTGATTATTTTCTGTAATTCATGAGGCAAGAAATGACACTTCGCATATGTATTACAAAGAAGCTTCGGAACTTCACAAAAGAATAGAGGCAAGTACGTACTTTTTAAGAAAAGTATTCTTTCGCTCGTTCCTTCACCAATTGAAACCAAGGAATATGACAACAATGAATTTTTCCTTCAAATCGCTCTTCAAGCAATATTCAAGGAAAAAGAGGCAAGATGTAGGATCATAATATCGCAATGTACAAGGCTCGCGGGATTAATGAACGACGGCGTCGCGAGGGAGTCGCAGGGAGCTACAATAAACGACGCGATGAATAACGACACCCAAAACAATTGGAAGACACGAAGCCTGGCGAGGGTTAAGAAGTGTCGCGAGAAGGAATATTCGTGCATTTGCGACACTTCGCGAGACATTCCCGAAAATAAAGGATAGCTTAGCTGTCATCCACTATGTATTACCCTATATAAAGGGCTCAATAAGTCTGATTGAGGAGAGATCTTTTTGGGGGAATTGTTAGGCAAGTCAATAGGAGAGAGAAAGTTAAAAAGTGTTTTAATTTCTAAGTGTAATTCTATTTCCCTGTGTAAAAATATTTCATGAACTCAATCAATAAATATTCTTGATCTTACATCTTTCAATGAATTAATTAAGCAAAATTAAGTAAGGGGTGTAGTGTGGGATTTCCCGCAAATACATTGAGCATGATTGGCGAATGCTCAGTGATTCATGAATTTGAACATGTTAATTCTTATGTTGATATTGCTCGTGTGCAATTATTGTGAATTCGAGCGTCTGAGAAAGTATTGCTCAACGAATTACTGAATATTGATAGTTGGATCAATATTCGAGCAATTGAGCAAGTATTGCTCAATTCGACGAATTACTGAATATTGATAGTTGGGAAATTGAGCAAGTATTGCTCAATTCGACGAATTACTGACTATTGATAGTTGGGTCAATATTCGAGCAATTTAGCAAGTATTGCTCAATTCGACAAATTACTGAATATTGATAGTGGATCAATATTCGAGCAACTGAGCAAGTATTGCTCAATTCGACGAATTACTGATAAATTACTGAATATTGATAGTGGATCAATATTCGAGCAACTGAGCAAGTATTGCTCAATTCGACGAATTATTTATTTATTGGTGACGTGACCCAATAAAATATTAATTAAAATATTGGTAGATTACTGAATATTATATAATTAATATGCGTGTTGTTTTCTAGATCAACATAAATTTATTTAGTGTTTGAACTTGCTCAGAATGATGATTTGTTGAGCGTTTGTTCGAAACCCTAAATTTTGATCAATTGCTCATTAATTGACGAATTGCTGAAAATAGGTCATGAGCGAAGGAGGGACCGACCACATGGGACTATGGACGTCCATGTGATGCCCAATTGCTCGAGTGAGCGTACACCAGGGTCTCGAGTCGACCGGTTGGAAATGCCGGTTTCATCATTTATTAAAATAGTGCTCGATTGAGCATTCGGTGATAAAACCTAATTATCGAAAAGTGAGGGACCGACCAGGATGGCATGAGGCCGGCCCTTGGTGGTCGTGGGACAGCTGACTCCAAGTTGGTTGGAAAGAGTTTGGACCCAATATGAGCAATTGCGCAAATTAGGTTAAAATCGTGAAAACGTGGGACCGGCTCGTTGTAAGCCTTAGAGCCGCCCTTGTTCGGTCAAGGGAGCATGCTCGTGTCACCATAATGCCCATGTCTCAGTCCCGAGAGTTTCGACATTTTTTTGATGTGTGTTTGAGCAATATCTTGGATTTTCAGAAGAGTTCGATCTTTGACTGGAATTCTCGATTTTGCTCGAATGAGCAAGTATGCCCGTTTGATCAATATTTCGTGAATATTAAAATAATAATATTTTAATATATTTTTCGTGAGTAGCCTAGTCGGTCATGTGACCATGTTGAATTTTGGCTTTTTCATGGTTTGAGCAATATTTGAGAAAACATGGAGAAACCATGATTTTTGCTGAAACCGGGAAGTTTCACAAGATGAGAGAAATAACAATTTATGAAAGATTAGGGATTGCAAGGTGTGGGACCGGACACGGCTATGGCATGGCCGGCCGGCTAAGTTGCCCGGTCCCGCAACACTTTTCCCTATTTTATATTATTATTTTTCATGAAACCACGAAAATATGGAGAAACCATGAGTTTTGCTCAAACAAGGAAAGTTGTTAGAATGGAGGAGTCTTCATGAGTTCATGAAAATAAAAAAAAATAAGGAAAATAATGGAGGAAACATGGGACCGGCCACGGCTAAGGCACGGCCGGCCGGCCGGTAGGCCCGGCCCATGGGCGCTTCTCCATTATTTTAATGTTATTATTTTCTCTCTCCTATTTTATGCAGGATTCCTCATTTGTCCATATTTTCGCATGCTCGTTCGTGCATTTGGGTGCTCGTTCGTGCATCATTGTCGAATACACTCGCACCATTTTATGGGGCTTACTCAGTCGTAGTCCAGATGCCCGATTGTTGAGTATTTATTACTAACTTATGAAATTCAGTGGAGAATGATTCATGAAGCTGAGTAATAAAAGTGAGTAGTTGTTTAATATCAATCCATAGGATCGGCCGTGGATTCGACCATGAATTCCGAATAATAAAACAAGCATTACCATTCCATGGGATCGTGGATTCGACCACATAATCAGAGTAATAAGATTATTACCATTCCATGAGATCAGCCGTGGATTCGAATAAAATCGGAGTAATAAGATTATCCATTACCATTCCATGAGATCAGTCGTGGATTCGATCATGAAATCGGAGTAATTAGATAAAATAGATTATCTTCTAGGAATTCAGTGGTGAATGTCACGGTAGAATTAATCTATTGCAGAAGGCATATTAGCCAGTTAAAGCATCATACTCGTTCTGAAAGGTGCATAATCAGGAAACAACAAGTGTTTCCGAAGTCCTGAAGGCGTTATTGCTCTCAATCTTACGGAGAACCGCATGGATCTATACACGGTCTCTCTACATAGTCATGGAACAGTGAGTGTCACTGACGTCCTGAAGGCGTTATTGCTCTCAATCTTACGGAGAACCGCCCAAACGTTCTCTATGTAGAGGGGGTCTCTCTCATGTAGTCAGGGAACAATGAGTATCACCGACGTCCTGAAGGCGTTAATGCTCTCAATCTTACAGAGAACCGCCCAATTATGTTATTCTACATATAGGGCATGATGAAATGCGGGTATCGAACGCTCAGCTAGTGGAGGCCTTTCGAAAACAAATTCACCATGGATCGTAAAATATGAATCATCACATTCCTGAAAGCCGTGTCAGAAACATGCAGTATCATGATTTTACGATTTTGTCCTTTGTTGAAAATCCACCATATACACTTATGTAACTACACAAGACACAATCGAAGCAAAAACGATTTGATTCACTCGAATCGGTTCATGAACTTTATAGCCACGGTTTGCATTTTGCATTCCTTAGTTAATATAAATATAAGTTCACAAACAATCGTCTTTAGATATAACCAATTTAAGTTCGCAGACTTAGTTCGCGAACTTAAGTTCCCGGAAGGAGTTCTCAAACTCCAACAGATTTTCTCGGGTCGAGAACTTCTGCCAGTTCGCGAACTGAGTTCGCGGACTGAGTTCACATCTTGTTCCGATTCTCTTGATCAACAAAGTTCACAAACTTCGGTTCAAGGAAAAATGACTATACATATATGTGTTACCGCACAATTCTTACATCCAACATTGGTTATATAATCTAAACTCTCGATTTCAATCATTGAAACATTCTTAGAGGAGTTATTATATAGTTGTTATTCATAAACTATTTTTCGTCAAAGTAAGCAATTATCAAAGTGATTGACACATATCATGACTTTCGTTACTAGGTAAAGATGAACTTGGCCAAAGCAAAATCTTACCAACACATATTTCGAGAAATAGATAGGCGAGATAAACTCGGCTCGAAATCGCAAATGTGTATAATCAAAGTCTATATAGAAAAACGACTTTTGTTTCAAAGATAGGAGATAGAGTAGATAGACTTTTGAGTGATCGATAAGTTCAAGTCTCCACATACCTTTTAGTCGTTGAAGTTCCATCAGTTCCTTGAGTAGTTCTTCGTCTTGTATGATGATTGCCATGGAGTTCTTGAGCTCAACTACACTTTTTATCCTAGTCCGAGACTTAGCTATAGTAGACTAGAAATCAAGACTTATAGTTTTGATCACTAACATTGACAAACATGCTTGAGATAGCAACGCATGCGAGTTCGACCGAGCAATGCTCTAACAATCTCCCCCTTTGTCAATTTTAGTGACAAAACTATCAATACATATGGAATACAAAAATAAATGAATTAACTTTTGTAGCTCCTATTCCACATGCCTAATCTTCAACATTACTCGAAATCTTCGTCACTTCCAAGTACTCCAATGATCCCAAAGGTTGTAAGTTCAACATCATCGTTGTTGAAAATCCGTAGCTATAACAACGAGAAAACAAGAGTCAATCATTGTTATACAGTGTCATAGTATCATTATATAGTATCAAAGTTCAATTGTATCACAACTTCGTCAACAATAATATGGTGATATGTATCACTCCCCCTTAGTCAATACTCCATCTCACATGGAAACCACTCCCCCTTACATAATGATCCGAAAACCATATGTATTTGTAGTGTGAACTACATATTAATTCTCCCCCTTTTTGTCAATAAAATTGGCAAAGGTACGAAAATGGGATCCTAATGAAATTTCCAAAAGAGACATTTCATGACCAAAAGAAAGCATATATCATCTTATTTAGATGCAATCATATAGCCGAAGCTAAATGCATTCATCAAGGAGTTTAAAAACATACAAGATAACCCCTATAATATTCCACAGCCGCACTCCCCACAAAGATTTGGCAATTAAGCACAAGTTCAGTTAAGAACTCTCCCCCATAATATGTCATTCCCGAAAGAACAACAAGAGCGACCTTAATTTCAAAAGAAAAGACGGATTTCTTTGGACATAACAAATCACATACATGTATGAATTTGAATCTAAAATACTCAATTAAATTAACCATAAGGGAACCCATGATTAATTTAATCGGAAATGCTCAACATAAGTGAACTTATGGAGACTCAAAAATACTCAATTAGATTAATCACAAGAGAACCCATAATTAATATAATCGGAATACACAACCAAATTAACCACAAAAAGCAATAATTTAATTGGTCATGCTCGACATAAGAGAACTTACGGAGCAACAACTAAATAACCAAACGAGGATGATTAATTTAGTTGATCATGCTCGAAATAAAGTACCTCACGGAGCAACAACTAAGCTAATCATAAGCGAATGAATAACTCAGTCGATTGTGCTCAACATAAGACACCTTATGGAACAACACGGTATATGCACAAAAATTGTTGACCGGAGGTCGATTAAATACTGTGGAATAAGCAAGGATTCATTCTATTTTCCATCACCATTTGCACAATGACATACAATAGACATAATCCTTGTAAACAAAAGATTTTAACCTATCTTCCATCAATAATTGACATAATAGGCTTAACTTTTGTATTGTCAAAAGTTCATTCCTTCTTTTATCAATACATGTGTAGGATCATAATATCGCCACAACAACAATTCAAGACAACGAATAACAACACCGCGAGTCTGCACAATGACATACAATAGAATATTTGTAAGCATAATCATTTCAAAATAAGGGGACTTGTAAACAAAAGATTTTAGGTTTTTCTTTGGATTGGAGAGTAAGTCCATTTGTATCTTCCATCAATAATTGACATAATTTAACAAAATATAGGCTTAACTTTTGTGTTGTCAAAAGTTCATTCCTTCTTTTATCAATACATGCGGATTCAGGATGAAAGGGAAGAAGAGCAACAATTGGTAAACAATGGACAAGGAGAAGAAGATCAAAGAATGAATGGAGAAATGAATCCGAAATGAAGAACTCACAAGCATTGGAAACATTGAGACAAACGATACATGAAGAGAGGCGACTAGAGGCGGAGGAACGAGCAAACTTGACGACGACAGATTTATCATGAATTAAGGATGGAAAATATAAGATTGCAAAATAGAAGATCGAGAAGCACTTGCGAGATCGAGTTCAAGATCGACTAGGGAAGAAAGAAGGAGAGCTTTACCAAAGTTACGGAGGTAGAAAACCAACGGGAAGCACAAAATCTCGAGATCGAAACATCATGAAAGAAGAGAGGACGCAGAAGATCGTTATATTCCCCGTCCGAGAATTTCCAAGATGAGCGAGAATGAAGAAAATCGGGGAACTAGGCGATTTCAGCCGATGATCCGACAAAGGAAGAGCAAACTGCATGGAAGAGAAGCATTGAGAAGGCAACAAGAGATCGTGGACGACATTGAGAAACATTATGCTGAACAAGCACGCTTAGCCCGCGAGAGAGAGAGAGAGTAAGAGCAGAAGTGGAAAACCAAGAATTCGAAGAAGCAATCCGACAAAATAATCACGACAACAGAGAAAGGAGGCGAGCACAAAATCGTGTCAATGGAGAATACGAGAGGATGCAGAGGAGAGTTGATAGAGAACCAAGAAGAGAGAACGATATATATAATGGTGTGCGAATTGATGAAAGAGACGAAGGAGACAATCGCAGAGAAAGGAGAGAAGAAAATAATGAACAAGAAGGTCAAAATGACATGATCGCAGCGGCGAGAGGCGAGCTAAAAGACCAGCAGCAAATCAAATCCGAGGAAAATGAGCAAATCTTGAAAGAACTAGCGAGAAATGAGAAAATTGTTAAACAAGATGAAGGAAGGAGGAAGAAGACAATTGGATGAAGCCATCGCGAGAAGCTGCGAAGACTCCTTTCACAATAGAAGTACAAATGGGAGGGATACCACCTAAGTGCAATCTGCCTGCATTAACCAACATTTTCGATGGAACAACCTGTGCGATACAACACATCAAGGCTTATATGAGATGTATGTTACAGTGGGAGAATCATGATGCCATATTGTGCAAATACTTCGCATCAAGCTTAATTGGAGAAGCACTTCAAATGGTTTGAAGGATTACCGAGAAACACAATCTCGTCATTCAACCATTTACAAACTATTTTCTTGGGAGCGTATATAAGTAACAATTCCACGCGACCGGGAATTGAAGATGTATTCGGATTGAAACAAAGAGTGGGCGAGAGCTTAAGACATCCGACGACAATGAGATGGAGAACAATGTGCGAAAATGGCCGGAAGGGTAGAGGAAAGATATCTCATTTTATCATTTGTAAATGCTTTCACAACAAGTTTGTTATACATTCAAATATTCGTAATTAAAAATACGATTACGATGGGCTGAGTCAAGAGAACTTCAAGAAGAATACATTGCTTTGGAAGAAAGACAAAATGAAATGGAATCATACCCGATTGCGAATACAAGTTCAAATGCTGCGAATGCAAGTTTATTACCAAAATTTTAAACTCGGTGGCGACCACTTCGCAAGGGCAACCTAAAACGGGATTGATGATGGACAGAAAATAGTAGCTATGGGAAGCCGAGATCGGGAGGAGTTTGATAGAGAAAGGAACTACTACAACCGCGGCAACAATAATAAAATTCGGAGATTAGATCATATGCAAGAAACTTATGGAGGACAAAGGCGAGAATAACTATGGAAGGTCAAGAAATCGTAGAGTGGTATGGGAAGAGATAAGAATGCCACCACTAAATGCTAGTGTTGAGAAAATTTGGGAAGCTATACTTGTAATGGAGGACATACCACCACCATGGAATGCGGAATAACCACCAAGCGGCGTAAGTCATGAATATTGTTCTTACCATCGCTTTCATGGACATTTAACAAATGATTGCGAAACATAAAGAGAATCATTCTCCGAATGATTGATCGAGGAAGTTGGCTCACTTTCTAAAAATGAAGAGAAAGGGAAGCAAGTACTAACAACATCACCATCAAGTGCAAAGAACAGTTTCAAAGAAGGGAAAAGAAGCACTCGTAATAGAAGTGAGAACAAAGGCCAAAAATCTATTTTGCAATTCTATCGTTCATTCATATCGTACAATCGAAGATTTTCACGATAACGTGCTTAGTAGAGTATAAGCAAGAGATTTTCATAACAAAGAAGTGATGAACTCCAGCGAGAAAGTCGCAATTGCAAGATTGGCGATTAAAAACTATTTCTTTCTCTGCGCAGACGAAGTACCAAAAGGAAGAGAAGCACATGATAGCCCGTTGGTGGTGCGATTGGACATTAATCCAAGACCAAGTTGATGGAGAAGATGACGAAGCGAAAATTGTTGGGCAATCAATAGAATCCTGATCGATGCTGAAGTTCGGTGAATATTCATTTTACCATACTTATAAGACCATGGGTGGAGAGGATGAAAATTTGATTCCTTCAACATATAAAATTTATGGTTTTAACGGACAAAAACAAACCTAAAGGAGAGATTCACATGAGGATACCTTTACAAGGATTATCGTAACATTTTATTCTCACGTGGTTGACGTGGAATCTCCTTATAACGCATTAATTGGGCGTGTGGCTACACACGAAATCTTGGGAGTAGCATCAACATACCATCAATGTATAAAATTTCCACATCTAAATGGTATTGGCATTATAAAGGGAGATTGGAAGGAAGGTCGAAATGTTATGAGGTTGACGTAGAGAGTTGTGAAGAGAGAAATGCTAAAAGGAAAGACTGAAACAAAATATCAAAGATGAACGAGAGAAAAGAAGGTGATGGTGGATACTATCGAAATAAGAAATGAAGAAGCATCGCGAAGTGTCGCGGTAATAGGCGAATGTTACGATGCTGCAAAGATAATTGGTTGTAGTTCATCACGAAGTGTTGTAGAAACATCCCGAAGTGCCGCAGAAGAATGCATGGAAGCAAAGAACGTTACGATGGAAAGGAGTCCTTCAAGGGTGGGGATAACACTAAGGCAAAGAGTGCAATGAACAAAAGACATAAAAAAGTAAGTGAATGATCTGCGATAAGTATTCGACAAAGATATATCAAAGGCAAAACCAAGAAGAAATGATATATGAGAATTTCGACAAAGAGAAGAATCCGAGGCAAAAATGAATGAACAACATTGTGCGATGTCTTCGCAAATTAAATATCACTCAGCAATTAAATATGAATGATTGAATGATTTAACTACAATGAATGAATAAATGAATGGGACGAACCTTTATGGCGTACACCCTAGTTCGCGAATCAAAATGTCGTAAGAGGCAAATGTAAGACCTAAAGTGCGTCATATAAGGGGTATCTCTTAACATGGCTCAGGGAAAAGGTTACACCGCCCCTGGAACCTGAGTCATGCAGATTTGGGGCCCATGAAAGCCTATCCTAGAGGAGATACCTTGGATTCCCAACTATATATGTAGGTTATACCCTGGTTGGGCGACCGAGGTCTCTTTCAAGGAGTCGCCGTATGATCAAGGCGCGAGGTACCGGTTGAGTCAAGAGTGCGGGAGCATGGAACTTCCTTACCACTCTTGACAAGTCTTGCGCACGCCGCACTCGGCCCGAAGAAAACTCCATATCGACATACAAAGGACTTAACTTTTGTTGGATCTTTTCGCGATATCCCACAGACTCAGCTTCTAATTCTTTGATCCTTATGCAAGATTGAGTATTCTTTTTAAATTGAATATTATACCTCCTCTCAAGATCTGAGGCAACCACAAAAGAGGTTTTTCCAAACGAAATTAGAAAATGAAATTGGAAAGGAAACAAGGTATGGGACAATTGTAAAGTAATACAAAAAGAATCAGACATACCTCTTTCGCCTTCTTGGGCCACTTAAATTCCCAAGGACGATAGCCTTGCGAGATTTGCGGGGAGTACATGTTTTCTTATTTCTCATGCCTATTACACGGACGTAAACACACATATCACATAAAACGTGTCGGGAATAGAATGGAGGAATAGACAGATTGCAATATATAAAACCATAAAGATTAATAATTGTTCTTCTATTATCTTTTGAATGGATTAGCAAAAATCATCTTCCAAATACAAAGGACTTAACTTTCGACAAGGTATGGGACAATCACGGTTCACGGAAAACACACATTAGAATTTAAACCAATAAACCTAAAAACATGAAGATGAAAACGTTAGACATAGCTATGTGTAATCACAATAATGGATATTCCAAACTCTAGTTATTCTTCTAAACAAAACAAGAAAATAGAAGATTTACTAGATGTTAAGACCTTTGAAGAATTCTTTATCGTCCTCGAACTCCTTGTCGTCAACAGCCATTGGAACATAAGGTTCATGAAGATAGGAGTTAATATCAATAAACCTTCTTGACTGATGTCGAACCAGGGCCTTCTGAATCTCATGAGTCTTAAACACAAAAGCCTTTATTTGATGAATCTTCTTTTGCATCTCCTTCAACACTTCAAGAACATCAGAAAACTTCTGAGAATTTGAAGGAACAACTCTACGCTTCCTCACATTCCTTCTTTTTCTTTTTAATGTCGGAGCTAGTAGAGATTTCTATTTTTCCTTCATGATTGATGGCTTGACAATCATATTAACATCCTTTCCATCAGAAGACATGGTACTTGGAGCATCCATAGGCGTATGGGTTTGTGAGAGGAAATCACAATCTCGACAAGTGGTCTTGAGATAAAAAGAAGTTTCAAGGAAGGAAAAAGAATGTAGGGTTAACCTTTAACAGGTTCGTGCACGCACAATTATGAACCCTAAAGAGAGTATAATTGTAGAGAATAACCCTCCTTTATTGATAGGCAGGGATTCCAAAAATTAAAAACTAGGAAAAGAAGAGAACAACCTTTTCCTAAAGCCTGAGAGCTACATAATCTTGTCTCTTTTGATCAGACACATGAGCTAAGATTTCCAGATCAACACAATCAAGTTGCGTTGTGGTGAACAACAATTTGTCCACCATTTTCCTCTTGAGAGGAATCCACAGACCTCTGTCTAACAAAATGACTTGACCATACTTTCTTCTCTAATGGTCTTGGTTTATCCTTGGAAACTAACTTCTTAGATGAAGATAAAATCCTACATACCTCAGCGGTATTCTGAGCAAGTTTAAGCTTATTTGCTAATTGATTTGCTCTTCTTTGAAGTTTGTTGACGTGCCTCAATTGGTGTTTGTACTTGTAACACTTTGAAAGTTCATGACCCTTTAGAGAACAATACGAGCACGTCAATCTAGGATAAAAATCAGGCTTCTGAGATGTGCAAACAGCTAGACACATGGTGGAACCTGAAACATTACATATAGAGTTTCCAAAGAATGAGTCAGTTTTTTCTTCCAGATTAGTTGGGTTTTCTTCTGAAAGAATATCAAGATTGATGTATGTATTGCTACAATTATCAAAATCAATATTTTCACCAAGAAGTGCAACACTTGATTTTTCGTCTTCATTATGATCATAGTTGTCAGACATTTCATCAAGAGTTGCAGCAAGACCTTTGTTCCCAGTGTATTTTCTACGATTTGGGCACTCGTTTGCAAAATGACCAAATCCTTTACACTTAAAGCACTGAGGCATATCCTCGTCATCAATTTCATCAATATCCCTATTTTTAGGAGGAATACGATTATGAGGTTTGACTGATGCTTTAGGCTTATCTCTAGAGAACCGTTTACTTCTCTTCAATAGAAGATCCCTAAACTGTCTTATGATCATCGAGACCGATTTGTCAAGATCTTCATCTGATGAATCAGTCTCAGAGTGATCGTGTTCAGAGATATACACTTTTTTACTTTTATCAAATAATTTTTTGTCCTTTAGTGCTTTGAACGCAACATCCTTAGATTTGGATGAATGCTCATGATCAAAGATCTTAAGCTTCCCAACCAGCGTATTTCTGGAGAGATTATCTAGGTTATTTCCCTCAACGATGGCATGCTTCTTAGAATCGTATCTAGATGGCAGCGATCTGAGAATTTTCATCACAATGTCCTTTTTAGGAATAGTCTTACCCAATGCAAAAGATGAATTAACAATTTCAGACACTTTGTGATTAGACTCATCAAATGAATCTTCATCTGCCATACGAAGGTTTTCCCAATCGGAATTAAGGTTTTGAAGCCTAGCTTCCTTTTCAGTGGTATTACCTTCGAATACGGTTTCTAATATATTCCACGCTTCTTTAGACTTAGTGCAATTTGACACATGGTGCTGAAGATTCGGGGTAATAGCATGTATGATGGCGTTCAAACCGTCGTAATTTTGCTTTGCAGCAAGTATCTCGGCATGGCTGTATTCACCAATATTCTTGGGAACGTTTACATTTCCAACTGCCAGAACGGGAGCATCATAGCCATTAACAACACATACCCATAATTGAAAATCACGTGCTTGAAGAAAAGCTCGCATAACAATTTTCCACCATAAGTAATTAGAGCCATCGAAGACTGGTGGTACGTTGATAGAGATAGCACCTCTGTCCATAGAGTCAGATCGCTACAAACACAGACTTGTAAGGTCTTGAACGTGTTTGCCTGCTCTGATACCAATTGAAAAAGCGGGGGTACAACAACCTCACACAATATTTCGATTAGCAATCTGTATGGACAAAATCCAATATACTTTCAAGAGAATCAACTAGACTCAATCTTAATAAAGTATATCAAAGAGTTATATCTGTCTTTCTTGATTCAATTCTTTCTCAAGCAAATAGAAATCTGCGAGTTAATTGAATACAAGAGAAAACACTTGAACAGTACCAAAGACCAATGTTCAAGGATCAATCAATTTCCAATCAACAACCAAAGGTCGGATTTCCAATTGATTGATTCAAACGCACAACCTGTGATATTTCAATTATATAACAAAATATAATGCGGAATAGAAATAACACATACACCAGAATTTTGTTAACGAGGAAACCGCAAATGCAGAAAAACCCTGGGACCTAGTCCAGATTGAATACACTGTATTAAGCCGCTACAGACACTAGCCTACTACAAACAAACTTCGGTCTGGACTGTAGTTGAAACCCAATCAATCTCACACTGATCCAAGGTATAGTTGCGCTCCTTACGTCTCTGATCCCAGCAGGATATTACACACTTGATTTCCTTAGCTGATCTCACCCACAACTAAGAGTTGCTACGACCCAAAGTCGAAGACTTTAATAAACAAATATGTATCACACAGAAAAGTCTATGATAATAGATAAATCTGTCTCCCACAGAAATACCTACAAGTTTTGTTCCTTCTTTTGATAAATCAAGGTGAACAGGAACCAATTGATAACCCGGACTTATATTCCCGAAGAATAGCCTAGTATTATCAATCACCTCACAATAATCTTAATCGACGCGGCGAAAGAAGATATTGTGAATCACAAACGATGAGACGAAGATGTTTGTGACTACTTTTATATCTTGCCTATCGGAGATATTAATCTCAAGCCAATAGTTACGATTGTACTCAACACGATAGAATCAGCAAGATCAGATCACACAACTACGAGAAAGTAATATCGGTCTGGCTTCACAATCCCAATGAAGTCTTTAAGTCGTTAACCTGGTTTTCAAGAAGAAACCTAAGGTTAAAGAATAATCGACTCTAGCTAATACAACTAGTATCACACAGAAGGTGTGGGGATTAGGTTTCCCATTTGCTAGAGTTATCCCTTATATAGTCTTTCAAATCAGGGTTTGCAATCAATGTTAGCTTAGCAACAAAGCATTCAATATTCACTGTTAGATGAAAACCTGATTAGATTCAAGCTAATATCTTTCAACCGCTGGATCAAAAACGTAGCTTGTTACACACAAATGAAATGCATGATTTTAGGTTTGTGTAACCGTACCCAAACATGTACATTTGTTGGTTCAACAATAGTTAACCAAATGGTTAGCCATATGAGCACTTTCATATCAACCATATTCTTCTTCACCATTACTAGTTCAAATGACTCAAATGAACTAGTTAGAGAGTTGTTCAATTGCAAGGAAATCTTATGTAACTACACAAGACACAATCGAAGCAAAAACGATTTGATTCACTCGAATCGGTTCATGAACTTTGTAGCCACGGTTTGCATTTTGCATTCCTTAGTTAATATAAATATAAGTTCACAAACAATCGTCTTTAGATATAACCAACTTAAGTTCGCGGACTTAAGTTCCCGGAAGGAGTTCTAAAACTCCAGCAGATTTTCTTGGGTCGAGAACTTCCGCCAGTTCGCGGACTGAGTTCACAGCTCTTGTTCTGGTTCTCTTGATAAACAAAGTTCGCAAACTTCGGTTCAAGGAAAAGGAACTTATACATATATGTGTTACCACACAATGCTTATATCCAACATTGGTTATATAATATAAACTCTCAATTTCAATCATTGAAACATTCTTAGAGGACGTTATTATATAGTTGTTATTCACAAACTATTTTTCGTCAAAGTAAGCAATTTTCAAAGTGATTGAAACATATCATGACTTTCCTCACTAGGTAAAGATGAACTTGGCCAAAGCAAATGCTTACCAACACATATTTCGAGAAATAGATAGGCGAGATAAACTCGGATCGAAATCGCAAATGTGTATAATCAAAGTCTATATAGCAAAACGACTTTTGTCTCAAATATAGGAGATAGAGTAGATATACTTTTGAGTGATAGATAAGTTCAAGTCTCCACATACCTTTTAGTCGATGAAGTTCCACCAGTTCCTTGAGTAGTTCTTCATCTTGTATGATGATTGCCATGGAGTTCTTAAGCCCAACTACACTTTCTATCCTAGTCCGAGACTTAGCTATAGTAGACTAGAAATCAAGACTTATAGTTTTGATCACTAACATTGACAAACATGCTTGAGATAGCAACGCATGCGAGTTCGACCGAGCAATGCTCTAACACAACTCGTGGACTAACGCATCCGAACCGAAGAGCACGCGTACTCCCCCATTTGGGTATTATAAAGAGCACGCGTACTCCCCTTATTCTTTTTATTCCATATCGTTCATGAACGGGAATTGAAGTTGTGATTAGGGTTACAGAACTGATGCGATGTCTTTTTGATTTGTTCTTCACAATTTTTGGTTTTTTACTCTTTAATAGCAAGAAGTCTTCTCAAGAAATAGTTTAATTGATCGATTATCTACAAAGGAGCTCTCCAAGTAATATCCATCCTCTTCTTCTCTTTGAATTTACTATATTCGACAAGTATGGGAAGAACTAATGGTGATAATAGAAAACCTAAGAGAAATTCTAAAGATGTCATCCATAACTTGTTATGGGTTAAGAAGTTCGGGTTCCCTAATAGTGTCTGCGACTGAACTTCGCATTGTTCTGGAGTGTTACATAACTCGCCCCCAAGTGCATTATGGAGCGTTATGCAACTCGCCCCCAGGTATTGTTTTGTTTGTGAACTGAGGTTTTTTATATCTCCCCTCCAAGTGATTGAGGTGATATAAAACTCGCCCCCAGTATGTAATTGTGTCATGCTGCTCAATGCTCGCGCAAGGGTACATATCCTTACTGCATTTTGCTCGCGCATGGAATGAGAATTTGTGTTTTTCTGCTATCTTGAATTCGCGCAGGGGGCCAATCCTACTATTCAAGATGCGCGCAGAGTTGAGATGTGTACACTTTCCCATGTCTGGACAGGAGAAAATTTTCGCCACATTTGTTGACGTCCCATATGATGGGGGTACGTTTGGAATAGGATAAAAAATGCTCGATCTGTGCATTTACCCCATCTGCGAGGTGTTGGAGATGTTGCTGGCAGCAGGCTCGAACTGCACTGCTCTGCCATTTTGGACTGACTGTGGATTCGAACCATCCGCAGTAGCTTATACTTCAAAACGAACAATTTTGATAGAGTGTGGAGTACCAAAATAATGTTGAATTAAATATCTGAATAAGAGTAACAAGATAAGTACCTACTGCCCGACAACAGCTGCCTCGTTAAAACCTTTGCGTGGAAAACCCAGTGGGATAAAACCATCATAAAGGAAAAGAGTGCAGCACAGTAGGATTTGAACGAAACTACTCCTATGCGAATTTAACTAATGGTAAAACTTCTTCAAGTGAAAAGAATTCCATGGCTTCCATGGTTTTGAATCTTGAGTTCCATCGAGGTTCCTTAAGTAGTATGAGCCACGAGATGCGGGCCTATATACTATGTATGGACCTTCCCAATTTGATCCGAGCTTTCCACAGTTTGGTTCCATCGTGGCTGCTCTAGTTTTCTTCAAGACATATTCCCCTGGTTTGAATGATCTTTCTCTGACTTTACGATCATAGCTCAGCTTGATTGCCTGCTGGTATCGGACCAACTACTGCAAGGTTGTTTCTTTTTGTTCTTACAACAGCTCTTTATCCAAAGCCATTATGCTGTCATTGTTTCCAAATTTGACAGCACGGGTCTTGGTAGTCTTCAGGTGTACCTCAGTGGGTATGACTGCTTCTGTCCCATAAGCCAGTGTGAATGGGGAAAATCCAGTGGATCTTTTTGGGGTCGTTCGGTAAGACCACAAGACTCCTGGGAACTCTTCCGGTCCATTTACCCTTTGCCTTCTCTAGCCTTTTCTTGAGGTTGTCCATAATAACATGATTTGTCGATTCTGTCTGTCCATTGCGCTGAGCATAATACGGAGCAGAGAAGTTGTGGAAAATGCTTAGGTTCTCGCAGAATTATTTGATCACTCCAGAGTCGAACTGCTTGCCATTGTCTGACACTATCTCGTGTGGGATTCCAAATCTGCAGACGATGTTCTCCCATATGAACCTTTTTACATCATGTATGGTAACATGTACCAGCGCCACTGCCTCGACCCATTTGGTAAAATAATCAGTAGCAGCCAAAACGAATTTCACTCCTCCGGGAGCTTTGAGGAGTGGTCCGACGACGTCTAGTCCCAAATTAGCGAATGGCCAGGGACTTAAAACTGGATGCAATTCGTTGGTGGGCCTTTTAGGAGTTGGAGCATGCTCTTGACATGGCACACACTTCTGCGCGTACTCTTTAGCATCTTTCTACATGTATGGCCAGAAGTAACCCTGGGTAAGTATCATGTGCGCGAGACTGCGCCCTCCAGAATGGTTGCCACATATTCCTTCATGAGCCTCTGCCAATATCTGTTGTCCTTCTTCGGCTGATACGCATCGCAAAAATGGCTCCAAAGCTACAGGTTTGCGGTATAACTATCTCCCAATCATCGAATGTCTCCATGCATTCTTCTTTACTTTTGAAGCGAGATGCTCATCTTCTGGGAGTTCACTGGTTGTTAAATACCGAATATATGGTTGACGCCAGTCTGAAGCGTTTTCAGAAGGATTGCCGGAAATGTCTATCACTGGACTGTCAACATCCATATTGCTGTCAATGTTGCCGATATCTTCATGTACTGATGTAGTTACTCTCTCGTCCCCACTAGTGTGTTCGAGAGCCAGAACAAAGTGGTTGTCGGAGATGCTAGGTAACTCTTGGAAATCCACTACAACGAAACGAGTGGTGTCGGTATCGACTGCGGAAGACAGATATGCTAAAGCATCTGCGTGCCTGTTTTCCAGTCGGGATCGCTGCCCAATAGAGAATTGGTCGAACTCATCTACCAGTTTTCTCATGCAATCCAAGTATAAGGCCATTCTCTCGTCTTTGGCTTTGTAGGTGCCCAGAAACTGATTGAATACTAGCATAGAATCAGTGACCAGCTTCACGTTCTTCGCATCTAACTGTTTGACAGCTTTTAAACCGATAATTGCTGCTTCATATTCAATTTCATTGTTTGATGGGTGAAATCCCAATCTAGTTGCTTTCTCGATACTTGAACCTTCGGGAGTAAGGATGACACTACCAACACCAGCTCCACCAACATTTGATGACCCATCAGTAAACACAGTCCACAATGGCTCAGGTGTATCGACTTCCATAGTGGACTCGCCCCCAGTATGATTAGTGTTTGACTCTTCGGGTTTGTTCAACATCTCTTCTTCTTAGGTAACTGTTTCTATGTCGTCCATAGGGAAATCTGCTAGAAGTGTAGCCAGTGCGTGTCCCTTTTCTGCAGTTCTGGTTTCGTACTTGATTTCACACACCCCCAGAAAATTTGACCATATTGCCAGTCGGCTGGAATCATCAGCACGCTCCAAGATTTTCTTCAGCGGATATTCAGAGTAGACTACGATCTGTCTTCCCTGGAATACAGCTTGAGGCGACGTGATGCATGCAACAGTGCAAGTACGATTTTTTCAATCTTTTTATACCGTGTTTCCGCCCCCGTCAAAGATTTACTGACGAAGTAAACAGGTTTTTCATGTTCTTCAGTAACAAATAGTACTGCACTTACAACATTCTCCATTGCAGCCAGATAAACTCCGACAGGTTGCCCATTTTTTGGACTCACCAATACTGGGGGAGTAGATAAATACAGTTTGATTTCATCGAAAGCTCTTTCGCACTCTTTCGTTCATCCAAAGTTCACCGCCTTCCTCAAAACGTCAAAGAATGGCTTGAATCGACCTGAAGAGCGCGAAATGAAACGACTTAAAGATGCTAATCGCCCTACTAGCTTCTGGACCTCCTTCTTCGTTCTTGGGGATGGCATATCTCTGATGGCTCTGATTTTCTCCGGATTCGCCTCGATTCCTCTGTGCGTCATCAAGTATCCAAGGAACTTTCCCGAGGATAGCCCGAATGAACATTTTGCTGGATTGAGCTTCATACGATATCGCCTCAAGATATCGAACGTCTTCTGTAGATCGAGGAAACGAGACTCATTTTTCTTAGATTTTACAACCATATCGTCGATATATACCTCCATCATCTTCCCAATCAGATCTTTGAACATATCATCTACCAAATGTTGGTAAGTCGCTCCTGCGTTCTTTAGCCCGAACGGCATCATAGTATAGCAGTAAACTCCTATGTCAGTCACAAAGTCAGTATGCTCTTGATCTTTTTCGAACAAAGGTATTTGGTTATACCCCGAAAAACCATTCCATGAATGACAGTCTCACGTACCCTGAGGTCGCATCCACCAAATCTCTTATCCGCGGAAATGGGTACGGATCGCTTGGACATGCTTTATTTAAATCAGTAAAATCGATACAGACACGAATTTTACCATTCTTCTTTAGAACGGGCATGACATTAGACAGCCAGCGAGGATACTGTACCGGTCGAAGAAAGCCTGCTTCCAACAGACTTCTGCAGCAACTCCATCTTTTTTGCTTTGCCCCATATTCCTAACTTTCTGACGAACTGGATGGAACTTCTCATCGATATTTAGCATGTGACAGGCTACACTTGGATCTATTCCAGGCATTTCAGCAAAACTACATGTGAAAACGTCAACGTTTGCCCTTAATAGTGTAATCAGACCATCGCGTTCGTGCGCGGGTAGATTTGCCCCTATGAACGTGGTTTTATGCTTCTCATCCCCAATCTGGACCTCGATCAGTTTCTCGACTGTTGGGGGTTCCGCCGCATCCTCTCCCTTATATGATTCTGGAGGGAGAGGACTCTGTAATTGCTATTTTTGCTCGGCTCGCAGGATATGGTTCCCGCTGACTTATGATTTCCGGTATTCATCCATGGCGTTCTCGTGACACTTGTGAGCTGCCATCTGGTCGCTCCTCACTTTCACGACCCCTTCAGGTGTAATAAACTTTAAGCATTGGTGATACGAGGATGTGACTACACCGATCGCATGCAGCCAGTCTCGTCCTACGATCGCATTATATGGAGCTCGACAATCCAGCAACAAGAAGTTGCCTAGAATGGACTTGTCAGCTAATGTTATAGGCATCTTTACTTTCCCAATCGCCTTTGTAACTTCGCCGATGAAACAGATAATTGGATTTTCATCCTCCTCGATCAACTCGTGTGAGAGATTCATAGAGGAATAGTCTCCTGAAAATATCACGCTCACAGAGCTTCCTGTATCCACCAGAATACGGTGTACAAGGAACATGCCAATCGAGGCTGTTATGACGATAACATCATTGTGGGGAGTGTATACACCTCTCATGTCTGCTTCGGAGAACTCAATCTTTGTGCAACCAAGCTCCAGAATTTCTACTTCATTTCCACTGACAAAATTGATGTGATTTGTCACGTACCATTCTTTTAATTACCTGAGCTTTCTCCTGGTCTCGTCTTCCGATGCCCGTCTGGTCATTGAATGGATCCTGGCATGACTAACATTAATCACATGTGTTGTGCCCAATTGTCCCTGTAGTTGCAGGAAATCCTACACTACACACCTCACTCGAATTCGCTTAATCAATCCATTTGAAGATGAATAATAATATGTTTTATTAATTGTTTTCTTGAAAGGTTTACAAAGAAATGTAGAACAGAGATAAAGAAATTACAATCACTCTTAATTCTCTCTCCTAATGACTTGCTTAACAATTCAAAAAGACCTCTCCCACAACAGACTGACTCGACCCTTTATATAGGGTATTACATAGTGGATGACAGCTAAGCTGTCCTTTATTCTCGGAAACAACTTGCGAGTCCTCGCGAATGTGTAACTGCTTGTCCTCGCGGCACTCCTAAATCTCGCCAAGTCTTCACACTTTCCTCATGTTCTGACTGTCGTCATCTATTACGTCATTTATTTACCTCCATGCGACTCCTTCGCGACGCAGTCGTTTATTAATCTCGCGAAGTATTGCTGTCGCGATATTCTGGTCCTACATCTTGCCTCTTCTCATATATTCTCTGCGAAGTAGAGAGTATCATGAGAATTGATATATTGAAATATCGCGATAGCTCATTCTTATCTATTTTAACTCCGTAATTTTTACACAGAATTTATTACAGATGTCTTTTCTTCCATTCCTTTCTTGACACGTTTTATTCAACCGCTTATTTCTGACCATTCACGTCCCATCTCGCATTAAATGCATTTATTTTCCCAAAAATCTTTCTCTCTATATATAGTTTTCTCATCCTTCCCTTCTTCTCTTTTATTTCTCTCTGCAATTTTCCTTCAACTTCCCTTCTCCGTAACTTACGCTCCTGCTACTGTAAATCTTTCTTCTTCAATTAAATTTCTCCCTTCATTCCCATAATATGATAATGGCTTCACTAGGTCGTACATATACTCCTTCTTTTATTGATGTTCAAAAGAGATTACAGGAAGAGGGTTTCACTTTATCAACTATTCCCGATCAAGGATCTTCATCTATTCTTTCCGCAAAATTGTTTTCTGATCATAAATGTGATGATCATAAAATTATAATCTCGCTGGGTCAACTCCTTGCAGGACTCCCCATTCCTTTGTACAGTCCCGAGTTGCCATTATTCTATGAAATTCTTGCTCATGAGAAATTCTCGCGAGTTGTCTATCAGTTGAGTGGCGACTGTATCCGTTTAATGCTTGAATTTGCCCATCGTGGCGCTGGTAAAGGATCTTTATATCCTAATAATGTTAGGGATCCTAGGTTTGTAGATTTACAAATAGCTACCGAAAAGTATACCGTGGACAATTTCTTTGCGAACTACTCTGTTATAAATATGAGAAATAATAAATCTCGTTGGGGTGCTCGCCTGAAGAAGAATGATAACGTTGATGCTGACAAGTTGCTTATGCAAGATATTGATTGGCATTCGGGCAACAATAGTACTCCCCGTCACTCCAAAGATGAGAAATGGTGGGTTGTTCCTTTACTTTTGAGTGGACCTTACATCGCAGGTTCATATATTCTCCCTGCACACCTCGCGAACTATCATCCTTGGGAGTTTAAGTGGCCTGAGGAGTTAAATGAGGTATATTTCCCTTTTTTTTTTTTTTTTTTTTTTTTTTTTTTTTTTTTTTTTTATTTTGTCTTGCGACATTTTATCCTTCTTTTATTTATTAACTTTCAAAAATTTTAGATTGCCAGAATGAGGAGGAAATATAAAGAAAATCCAAAGCCGAGTATCCTGACGATACTTCGATCGCTCACAGATGAAGTAAGAAACATTTTCTTCTATTATGTTAAACAATATTGTTGCCTCTGTTTCTTATCTTCATGCGTGTGCGAAGGTTGAAGTTGAGGAAGCTGAAGCTGCGAAGGCTAAAGGAAAGGATAAAGCTACTTTTCTTAAGGACAAGTCTTCTGCTCCGCTTTCTAAAAAACGGAAAATCCATCTTTCTTCCCATTGTAGCTCTCAAACAGACGAGTACTCTGATGAAAATGAAAATGAAATTGGTACTTCTTCTGCGAGAGAGAACCACTCAACCACCTCTGCTATGGCACAATTATCTAGTATTTTCTCCGACTCCATGCAAGGATTAGGAGATGACCATTTAACTGATACTTGCAAAGCTCTCGCTAAGATTTGCGATGCCCCACTGCTGGAGGATAATGAGTCATTTCGCGGGGTTTCTCGAACAGTAACTTCTAGCTTCTTAAACGCTCTTAATGCCTTGGTATGTTTGTATCCTTTTATCTCTTTGTGATTTCAATTATAAATTCTATCTTAGTCATTTCCATATATTTCTTTGTAGTCTGGGAGAGCTTTTTTTGTTGTTGCCTCTGATCTTGAGAAAAGACGCGACAATCTTGAAAAGAAGAATTCGCAACTTAAAGAGAAAATCCGAGAACTAGAGATTGAAGCTGCGACATCTCACAAGAAGGATGAACGAATTAAACAACTGGAAGCTGAGCTTACTTCTCAACAGAATAGAGTATCTACTCTTGAAAATGCAAATCAGCAGCTTTATGGTATAGCAATCTTTATTCCTCAAATCCTTTTTATTTTATCATTTGATTTCCTTTTCCTGACTTACTATTTTCGCAGACATATATAATCTCTCTGAAGAATCCATTCTTCTCCATTCATTTCCTGAGCCCATGGATGATGATATCCTTCTTACTCGTCTCAATGAATCTCTAAGTAGTTCTTCAAATAAGACTAACCTCCTTTCGTTAAAGGATCTTCAATCCAAATATCATCTCTTAGAAATCGAGCATAGAGCTAGTTTAAGTTCAGCTAATCACTTTAAACGAATGTACCTTGACTCCAAGAAAAAGACCAAAACCTTAGGGAAGAAAATTAGTGATCTCATTGATGAGAAAGATCGCATTACTAACAGAGGTGCACAGGCATTAGCAAAATTTCAAAAATCTCTCCTTGATGTGCAAGTTGAGCGAGATGAACTCCTTCGTCAGAATACCATACTTAGCGAGCGAGAAGACCAAATTCGTTCACTTTTTGTCATAAATAATGATGATGAATTTGCCTGGGCTGCGAAGGTTCTAGATAATGCTAGAAATAACTTAGGTGTCGATGTTAGTCTTCACGCCGAGCAAACTACCTTGATCAAGGATATGATCTTTGAAAGAGAAGGTTGTTTATTATTCTTCTTTACTTTTCTGCTCTTTTTCTTTTTGTACTATTATCATTAACTCATTTTTTCATGTTTTCAGAATCTGAAAAGAGATTTCAGACAAGGATTGGAGAGCTTGAAACCGAAAAAGAACGACTCGCAAAGGATCTCTCTCTTCGCGAGAATAAATATTCTAAATTGAAGCAGCAATTCCAAGCTACAGTGGCGAATTTTAATAATGATGATGTTCGTTTCCGCAATCAAGCTATGGAAATAGTTTGTAATGATCACAACATTCCTCTTCATTCATACCCTTTTTTTTGCTGAAGAGGTTCCCGAGAATTTGCCTGTCTCAGATGTTTCTGATAGTGAAGCTAATGAAGAAGAAGAATCTGGCGACGAGAGTGATGGAACCAAAGAATCAGATAAAGAAGAAGAACCAACGAAGAAATAGTTTCTTTTCCTTCTTTCACTTCTTGTAATATCTGTATATATGTATCTTTGTTAATCTTCCATTTCTACAACTCCTTATTATAAATTTCTTTGATTTTTGAATATGAATTCAACTTTTGCTTCATTTGTTCAAATATATCAATCAAACAACCCTTCCTCATAATCATAACTTTATAATCAAATAACCCTTCCTCTGTTCATAAGATATAATCAACACTGCGAGTTAATCACTCTTGCGTTTTTTTTTTTTTTTTTTTTTTTTTTTTTTTTTTTTCTCATTGCGACAAGATCGCAAGATATCTTCATGGATTAAGAAATCTATTGATCTTGCCTTATCAATATTTGTGTGGTCTTATTTCGCCTTCCTAAGTAAAGGTCTTATTTTGCCACCCCTCATTTCGACAAGGTCGCAGGACGTCTTTACATTTTCATGTAATGACCCATTGACCTTGTCTTATCATTTCTTAAGTATTTTTGCCTCTGCAGGACATTATATTTGCGACAATATGACAGGTTTAAATGTTCTTGCGACCATAAACTCCCGTGACATTGTTGTCTTTGCGACGAAATCGCAGGACGTTCTTACACTTTCATGTAAAAACCCATTGATCTCGCCTTAACCTCGCGTTAGTATTATTGCCTCTGCAAGATCATTGCACAAATATGACAAGCCTAAATTTTCTTGCGAAAATAGAGCCTCATGACATTTGCGTCTGTTTTGACACTCTCCCTAATGGAGGATGTCGCCCTTATCATCTCCCTGGTTGCCCCTTCAAGGAGGCGTACATCGGCCATACAAGACTAGCTCCTCCCATCCGGTCTTAACAAAGAAGCAGTTGTTTTCGCAGCCTCTTATCCCTTATACCTATAGGGTTTATGGTTACGAGACTGCACCCTAAGTGGAGTTTTCTTCGGGCCGAGTGCAGCATGTGCCAAGACTTGTCAAGAGTGGTAAGGAAGTTCCATGCTCCCCGCACTCTTGACTCAACCGTGTACCTCGGCGCCTTGGTCATACACTGACTCCTTGGAAGAGACCCTCGGTCGCCCAACCAGGGTATAACCTTATATATATAGTTGGGAATCCAAGGTACCTCTTCCGGATAGGCTTTCATGGGCCCCAAATCTCCATGACTCAGGTTTCAGTAGCGGTGTAACCTTCCACCTGAGCCATGTTAAGAGATACCCCCTTATATGACGTACTTTAGGTCTTATATTTGCCTCTTACGAAATATCATTCGCGAACTAGGGTGTACGCCATAAAGGTTCGTCCCATTCACTCACTCATTCACTTTATCAATTTATTCAATCATTTGTCTGCGAAGTTATCGCACTATCTCATTTCAATTATTCAATAGATTTGTATACATTCTTTATGGCGAGATTCTCGCGCAACTTTGCCGCAATCAATATCTTTTCATGCTTATCAATTTTTCCCTTATTGATGCTTATCAATCGGCGAAGTTATTGCCATCACTCTGCTTCTTATCCTTATCATGCTTCATTACTAAATTGTTAACTTTTCTTGCACTTTCTTTCACTAAATTGTTATTTTCATGATACTCTCTTCTTTAACTCGCAACTATTTATCTTTTCTCTTCTTCACGAGTTCTGTTCGCAACTTATTTATTTTTTACACCTTTTACTCCTACTTCCTGCTGCCTCTGCGTCAGTCAAGCTTTTTAATATCTCCTTTCCATTATGATATTCAATTGTTTTCATGCATTCATTTCTCATTGCCTCTTCTTCCTTTGTTTCTATGGTATCTACCATTAACCTTTCTTTTCTTTGCGCATCCTTTGCATTCTTCCTCCAATCTTTCCTTTTTGCCGCTCTCTCTTCGCAGCTCTCTAAAACAAATTTTTAGTCTTTGCCCCAACTTCTATAACAAATGTTCCTTTTCCTTTTGCTGGTGGCGGCGGTAAATGTTGAGCTTTCTCTTCTTCTTTTAAAAAGTGATTCAGCTTCCCTTGGTCAATCATTCGCAGGATAATTCTCTTAATGTTTCTGCAGTCATTTGTTAGGTGCCCGTGAAAACGGTGGTAAGAACAGAATTCGTGGCTCCTATCTCCAGGTGGTGGTTCACTTCCCCGCGTTCCATGGTGCAGGTATGTTTTCCATCAAAAGTATTGCTTCCCATATTTTTTCCACACTGGCATTCAATGGCGGCATTTTAATTTCCTCCCACACTACTCTGTGACTTCGCTGTCCTCTATGATAATTCTGCCTCTGGCCTCCATAAGTCTCTTGCGAATTATGCCTTTGACTTCCATAGGTTTCTTGCGGTTGATCAAGCCTTTGAATTTTATTATTTCCGCCACGGTTGTAGAAATTTCTTTCTCTTTCAAATTCTTCCTGATCGTGACTTCCCATAGCTACCAATTTTGGCTGTTTATCATCTACCATTCTCTCTTGTTGCCCTTGCGATGTGCTCGCCACTGTGTGTACAAGTTGAGGTAATAAACTTTCATTCGCGATGCTAGAATTTGTGTTCACCACTGGATAAGATTCCATCTCATTCTGTCTTTCTTCTAAAGCGATATATTCTTCATTGGAGTTCTCGCAATTCAGTCATTGTAATCGTATTCTTGACTCTAAAAACCAGAACATACAATAGATTGGTTGCGAACATAGCATTTATGAATGACAGTATGAGGTATCTTTCATCTACCCTTCCGGCCATCTCGCTGCACATCGTCTTCCATCGACGATTAGATGTCTCAAACTCTCGCCAACTCTTTGTTTTAGCCCAAATACATCTTCAATACCAGTGTCGCGAAGAGTTGTTACTTATATACGCCCCTAAGAATATAGCACGTAAATGATAAAATGATGTGATTGTATTCCTTGGTAAACCCTCGAACCATTTCAACGCTTCTCCCGTTAAACTCGACGCGAAGTATTTGCACAATATAGCGTCATGGTTTTCCCACCGTAGCATACATCTCACGTAAGCCTTGATGTGTTGTACTTGCACAAGTTGACCCATCAAAAATGCTAGTTAGCGCTGGTAAGTTGCATTTTGGGGGTATTCCTCCTAATCGCACTTCTAATGTAAAAGGATTTTTCGCGACCTCCGCGATAGCTTCATCTAACCGCCTTCTCCCTCCTCCTTCTCTTACGTTGTTCAATATTCCTCTCATCTCTCGCCAATTCTCGCAGAATTTGTTCATTTGCCTCGAATTTGAATTGATCGGTCTCTTTAATTCTGCTTCTCTCCTTCTTCGTTCATGTCTACTTTTTGTATTCTTTCGTATTCTTCGTTAATATCTCCATTGTTGCAATTTCGCTCGTGCCTCCTCTCTCGATTATCATGATTATTCTGCCGGATCGCCTCTTCCAATTCCAGATTTTCCATTTCTGCTCTCAATCTTTCTCTCTCGCGGGCTAGACGTGCTTGCTCAGTGTAATGCTTTTCAATATCATCTTTAATTTCCTTTTGTTTCCTTTGCGTTTCTCTCCCATGTAGTGTTCTTCTTCTTTCCTCCTGATTTTCTTCATTAATTGGGTTATTCTGTCCTCGAGGCTGCCTATCCTCTTGATTTCCATCGTCGTGATTGTTCACCAAAATATAACGATTTTCTATTAGTTCTCTCTCTTCGCGACCTCCTTCGCCATGATTTAACTCTCTTTCCAAATTTTCTTCATTAATGTTCTCTGCAGGTAATGTTCTTCTCCCATTTTCTCTACTCGATCCTGATCTCGATCTGTTACTACTTCTTGATCTTCTATTTTGCAGCCTCCTATTTTCCATCCTCAATTCGTGGTTTTTCCTTGTTAGATTCGCACGTTCTTCTGCTTCTAACCGCCTTTCTTCGTGTATTGTCTGTCTCAGCGTTTCTAATGCCGCGATTTCTTCATTTCCACGAATTGCTTCTCCCATCTCTTCTCGATTTCTCTCTTCCTGTCCACTATTCACCAATTGTTGCACTTCTTCTCTTTCTTCCATAGAATCTGATCTCCATGTATGCACACTCACCCTATCATAATCGATTACTCTGTTTAGCGCTGGTTGAACTGGTGGTTGAGCTGATGGTTGAATTGGTGGTTGAATTGGATCTTCTTCTTCATTTCTTGCATCTATCCTTGATGGTTCACCTACTTCATTTCTTCTTTCTCCCACTAATCTTCCACTTCTCCTTACGATCGTTGGTTGTTCTGATGCATTCTTTCTCCTAGCCATTTCTCAATTTTAGTAATTTGTTAAAAATTATTCAAGATTTCTTTCTTGTTATCCCTAATTCTTCCAATTCACAAGGTTGATCTTCTTCAATCCCTGTTTCTAGCGCATATGTAGTTGCAGGAAATCCTACACTACACACCTCACTCGAATTCGCTTAATCAATCCATTTGAAGATGAATAATAATATGTTTTATTAATTGTTTTCTTGAAAGGTTTACAAAGAAATGTAGAACAGAGATAAAGAAATTACAATCACTCTTAATTCTCTCTCCTAATGACTTGCTTAACAATTCAAAAAGACCTCTCCCACAACAGACTGACTCGACCCTTTATATAGGGTATTACATAGTGGATGACGACTAAGTCATCCTTTATTCTCGGAAACAACTTGCGAGTCCTCGCGAATGTGTAATCGCTTGTCCTCGCGGCACTCCTAAATCTCGCCAAGTCTTCACACTTTCCTCATGTTCTCGATCTGTCGTCATCTATTACGTTATTTATTTACCTCCATGCGACTCCTTTGCGACGCAGTCGTTTATTAATCTCGTGAAGTATTGCTGTCGCGATATTCTGGTCCTACAGTCCCGAACCTTTCCCAAAATCCTTTTTCACGTACTCTTGTAGTTTTCCAGCGTTAATCATTCGCTGGACTTTGATCTGTAAAGAGCGACAATTCTCGGTCTTGTGACCGACGTCTTTATGATAATTGCAGTATTTACTTTTGTCACGTTTATCACGCGTCTCCGTTGGCAAAGGACGAGGGGGGCTCAAATCCTTGCTTATTTTCTCATACAACTCTGTAAGCCGTATGTTCAATGGTGTCAGCTTCATATCATGATGTTTCTGATATCCAGTTTCCATTCGTTCTCCATGATATTTCTCTCGTACTTCACCTCGATCATTATGTTGTCCACTCGAACGGTTATTCGACTTGTCTTTCTTCCCATCATTTGGATAATTAGATGATTTGTTAACTTCTCTTGTTTCTCGAGCTTTTGAATCATCCTCAACTCGAGCGTATTCTTCGGCTCGATCATACAGTTCTTCCATAGTCTTTGGTGGTCTCTTGACCATGGAACCGTACACACCTCTTTGATCATATTGGTATGCCTGTTTGTAAGCCTCGATGGCGACTTGATCGTTGGATCCATCGACATCGGCCAACTCTTGCTTGAAACGTCGAGTAAATTGTCTGATGCTTTCCTCTTTCCGAATACCTAGTAGGAACAATGAGTGACATCTCTTCCGATCACGTCTATTGTGTTTTTAGTTAGAGATGAACTTTTAACCAGCTTATGGTAAGTCCCGATCGACCGTGCCCGGAGCTAATTGAACCATGTAATTGCTCATCCAGTCAGTGACTGAGGAAACATCTTGCACATCAACTCATCGCTGTGCTGCCACAGAGTCATGGCATTTTCATAATTGTTTGAGGGTGAAAATGGTTTTTGCCGATTTTGGTAATTTCGGGTGTGTGGGTGAGAAACGAATTTAGACCCTAAACAATGTACTGCACGGGAGTACTTTAGATTCGAGAGATCAATCTGTACAAATCTGGCCTAAACCAAGAAATGGCCGTTCCAGGACTTGCTTCGGTCACAAAGAGGAGGAGAATGGGTTGGTTTTGGGGAGGAAGCGAAGAAAGTGTTGAGACCGTGGTTGATTACGGAAGAGTAGTGGTTTCACGACTTGTATCAGAAAATGGGAAGCTAATAGATGGGAGAGCTTAGCCAAACGTTTTTCTGAGTGTTGTCTGATCCTTGACCGAACTTGTTCTTCTTTGTGGAAATAGGTAAGACCTATTTATACAAGACGGAGTGAAACGTACTCTGGTCTCATTAAGGAATGGAATAATGGGTGAGTAAATGGGAGGAGGTGGTAACCGTTAACGCATGGAATTGATGTTCCATAAAAGAAAAGCGTTTCACCATTACTTCCCTATTTACTTAACCGCTTCATCCTTATTACACTTTCTTATTACGGGCGTAGTGTACGCCGCACGCTGTAAACCGCTAAACCAAAACCCAAAGAAGATCCCCCAGTTTGTGGTTTGATGTCTCGAATGTTTTCGTGAAAACATGTAACATGGTTGTTTGACCGGTTGTCAGCCGACACAAATATAAATTACACTTTCTTACTACTCAAAATATATAATGAAGCAAGGGCAAGAAAGGATCGTTCCCACAGAGAGGTCTTGGTTGTCAAATTGTTTCGGTTCCCTATAAATAACACCGGGGGTTTTGTGATTTTTATATAATAAACTAAATAAAAGCAAACAATAAAAAGTAAACACGCAAATCAAGGATGAGAAAGTATTGGTCATGGATTTCGTCTTCAATCACAAACATGTTTTCAACACAATAACTAGAATTGATATTTTAATCTCAACTTTTATCAAAGGCCCTAGAATACCTTGATCGCAAGAATATCCCGCTAATCTCCTCTTGTCATCAACAAACACATTAAAAGATGCGAATATGAATTCTATCTAAAGGAACAACCTAACGTGTAAAAGCACTAATCAAGTTTAATTCCCTAGATGCATTAGGTTCTATGAAATCAGGCCAATCAAAGCAATCGAACGTGTAAAAGCACTAATCCGATTTAACAAAAGTTATGGTTCACATATGATCATAAGAATATATCACTACAAACTACAATCATATTTATGCTACTTGCAATCAGGAATTATCACTTTTTCGTATAACAACCCTAATCTAGCAATAAAGATGAAAGCAAACTCAATCGATTCGCGACTCGACTAAACACGCATTCAAATCATGTAACAATATTAATAGTGAATCATAAACGATAATATGAGAGAAAACTAATTTATTGCACAAAAACTCATGTTTGGAAATCCAACTAATCCATAACCAAAAGAAAACTCTAGCTCATATTCATGGAGTTCATAACAAGAAGAAAGAGAAAAGACTTCATGGTTTCTAAACCCTAGAAAACAAAGTAGAGGCAAAAAGATATGAGATATATTTTTCTCCCTAAGCTTCCCTATATATAGAGTTTTATAATCTCTTCTGAAGAAACTAGGAAACCTAACAAAAATAGGAAAGAGCACCTCCTTAAGAATTGTGTCCCGTGCATCACCCCCCGTTCGAAATCCTGACGAAACTTCTGAAATAGATGCGCCCTTAATCTGGTCGTGTAAGATATTTCGGCTCAATAGCCTATTGGGATCAACTATCAAGATCCAGCCCATTATCACCTTTTCTCCTGTGTAAGTTCCGGCCATACCTCATCCCTGATAACCTTCACTCGGACTCGAACCAACATCACTATGCTGTCGTCACCAGCCACTGCCAAACTCCTCCATTGCTTCCATAACATCCATGACATGCAGACTCGAGTTCATACCTTAGCTACAACGTCAATATCCATCACCCAATCTTCCATCACGAGCTGCTTTCTCCAATCTTATTTTCATCACCGATCAACACCAACAACTCGAGTTCAACTCTCGCCATTGCTGCCATAACTTAAACACCATTCTCCACTGCCTTCATATCACTGCCAATAATCGAGTTCACATCTCTTCTTTCTCATTATCTCTGTTGTACTTGATCTTCATTAGTTCGAGCACCACTTCTCTGTCTTGTCAGTCCAACAACAACAGCTTCATACTCCTTCCCGTTCTCGTCTTCGCTATCATGGTAGCAGCAGCAGTCACCACCATTATCGAGCATCACTTTGTTCCACACTCATCTCTCGGCGAGAACCAAGTATCCATCTTCACGATATCCCACATAGCAACCTATTCCTCGAGTCGTTCTTCTTTCATCATCCGATAATGGCAGTTCTGCAACTCCATTTCTTTCTCGACTGAAATATCCCGAGCTCTATAACTTCCGATTACCAATGACTATCATACACAGCGAAACCATTCCATCTTCTCAGTGACTGCATCTCTTCTCTGACCTTCGAGCATCAACCATCCTTCTAGACTGCACTGTCTAATCATCATCACAGCTAACCCATCTCGAGCTATTCTCTCTTCTTGAGATAAAAATGCAACAACATCTTGTTTCCTCGAGCTCCACTGGCAGCAAACCATCAATAAACTCCAGCAGAACCAAACTCGACAACAACTTCATCACCACAGCTGCCTAAACTTCAACTGCGTCGCCAAAGAAACTCGACTCGATGATGACAATGGTAGTTCGCAACAACCAGGTATCAACTGGTCTCCTTTCTCAATCATCGCATCCGTCGATCATCAATGACAGAAAGCCATCGTTTCATCACCGTTGCAATCATCAACCCCATCTCTGGCTTCACCCGATAATGGAAGAAACCTCCATTGTTTAACCAAACACAGCAACACCTCCTTCTCTGTTGTTTGGGCCCTTTTGAACAACATCGATGGTCATCATCACCATCTCCATCTCTAACGGCACGAGTATCACCACCAGCATCTAAAACTCTTCCCTAAACTGGTCGTGATATGGAAGTGAAAGACGACGGCAGCCTTGAGTAATTAAGTCGGGTGCCTTAACAGTATTCAAATTCCAGTTTCCCCCATTAAATGACATGACTGCCTTTAGCAGTTCCTTTGTAATAGTCCACCCCTTAACAGGATGACTGCCCCTTAACGTACAGTGGGGTGCCAATAGCACTTGCCCTACAAAATGACCATTGTGCCCTTTTGGTCTTCCAAGTCCTTCTTTTGCTCGTAACTTCTTCATACGAACTCAGAATGACTCCGTTCTTTCGCCACTGACTTCGTCTTCTCGTCCTCTACAAAATGATGACTAGAAATCCTCCATTTGAACGAGTTCCACTGGGTCTTTGTCCCTTCTTCACTTGTGAATTCACTTTTGTAGCTATTTTCACTTCTTTTTGGATGATTCACCTAATGAATGACAAATACAAGAAACCAAACGTAATATACAATAATTTGCAAGAAGATCAACAATTACTAGCATGGAATTGGCACCAAATATATGTAAATAAACCACTTATCATTGTTGCCTGGCAAGTCGAGCTTGGGAGACTTGCTAGCTTGGCGACCTTCGACGGTCGAGATTTTGTATCTTAAGCGGAAAGGTAGTCTTTGATCGTTGCACGCTTCCGTTTTTGATAGCTATGTAGGGAAGGCCAGCATGATGGCACAACAAAGTTGGCAGGCCATTGGCATGGTATGCCTTGGCGTGGCCAAACTAGACTTTAGGTCAAAGGTTACCATGCGTTGTCTGGTAACCTTGGACGGCTAGGATTTGCTCCTGAAATTGAAGGGCGACCGTTGATTGTCGCACGCCTTCATTTTAGTAGCCGCATAGGGAAGGCTAGCATGGTGGCGCGTCTAGGTTGGCATGCCATTGGCATGGCATGTCATGGTGCGGTTTGGCGTGGCCAAACTAGAGGTTTTGGGTCAAAGGTTACCATGCGTTGTCTGGTAACCTTGGACGGCTAGGATTTGCTCCTGAGATTGAAGGGCGACCGTTGATGGCCGCACGCCTTCGTTTTAGAAACCCTAATTAGCGCCCTTTACTAGAATCGCTTTAGAATTCTCGTACGGACTCGGATTTTGACGGTCCGCCCCTAAAATCGACCGGAAAAGAATTTCCTATCTCTCTTGCGAGGATATTTAGGTTTTGAACTCGTTCGGGAGGTGAAAACAGCCCGACAGTAAAACTCAGGAAGAATTCAGGAGGGATGTTGCGGGCCCGAGGAGGCATAATTTAGGCGCGGCCAAAATTAGGGTTTTGGCATTGGGGCAAATGTTACCATGCGTTGGATGGCGACCTTGGACGGCTAAGATTTGCATCTAAGGTGGAAGGGTGGTCGTTGATTGTTGCACGCCTTCGTTTTAGTAGCCGCATAGGGAAGGCCAGTAAGGTGGCGCGGCTAGGTTGGCATGCCGTGGGCATGGCATGCCTTGGCGTGGTGGTGCTGCTGGGCACGGAGGTGCGGGTGGCATGGCTGGCATGCCTTGGCGCGGTGGTGCTACTGGGCACGGAGGTGAGGCTGGCATGGCTGGCATGCCTTGGCGCGGTGGTGCTGCTGGGCACGGAGGTGCGGCTGGCATGGCTGGCATGCCTTGGCTCGGTGGTGCTGATGGGCACGGAGGTGCGGCTGGCATGGATGGCATGCCTTGGCGCGGTGGTGCTGCTGGGCACGGAGGTGCGGCTGGCATGCATTGGCGCGGTGGTGCTGCTGGGCACGAAGGTGCGGCTGACATGGCTGGCATGCCTTGGCGCGGTAGCATGAGAATTTTAGGGTTTTGTACAGGTGATGTCAATCAATGTTAGGGGTTCTGTCGTGGAACATGATACATAGAAAGAAAAAGGTACCCAGGTAATTCTTACGTAAGCATGCTGGTTGATTCGATAAATGTGTTAATGGTCAATAAGTGCGCTAGAGGTCATGGTGACGTCATGCCAGGTGCATAGTTTTACGATTTTAACCCTAAGCTAAAAACCACCATCAATATTAAGTCCCCTGCTTAGTTCGGAATGGGAGCCGCGTTGCGAGGTAAGCATAAGATGGTGACAAGCTAGGACAGAGATCGAAACAATAAGTCATGAAAAGATGGTCAGGAAAGTCCGGCTAACCTTTTTGAGAGATAAAGAGAGTTTGTGCTTCCCGTGTTGGCGGCTTTTCATAAATCATACTGGTGGTGCAGACCGTGGAGTGGTGAGATGAAAATTGTCGGCTTAGAATGGGAGCCGCAGGCGTCAGTCGGCTTGGAATGGGAGCCGCAGGCGTCGGTCGGCTTGGAATGGGAGCCGCACGCGTTGGTCGGCTTGGAATGGGAGCCGCACGCGTTGGTCGGCTTGGAATGGAGCCGTCAGCATTGGTCGGCTTGGAATGGTGGAAATAGTGATAACGCTGGAACTTCGGCTATCGAATGGTGGTGATGGCACAACTTTGTCTAAATTAGGGTTTGGCATTCTGAAACCCTAATTAGCGCTCCTTAGTAGAATTGTTGTACAAGTCTCGTACAAACTCGGATTTTGACGGTCCGCCCCTCCATCTGACCGGAAAAGAATTTCTTATCCCCTAACTCGAGAACATTTATGTTTTGAGCTTGTCTAGGAGGTGAAAACGGCACGACATTAAAACTCAGGAAGAATTCAGGAGGGAAGTTACGAGCCCGAGTGGCATAGTTGCGCCCAGTCATCTATTCCTGTTCATTGAGCAAGAAGGAGCCTTCATTCTGTTCAAACTCTAGAAACTCTGTCCGCATGAAAATAGGTATCGACCCTCTTTTGTTGTTCGTCTGGATCCGTGCTTTCGTCTGCAATGTGTCTCTCCAGTGGATTCCAAAATTTACCAAAACTCCACTGCATTCTTGAGATGAATGGATGAAATACATGCTCGGCGACGATCATGTCAGCGCTAATCTTGGATATTGTTGTTGCGTTGTCGGTCCATTCTTGACTTTAGGTTGTTTAGCGTCTGGACCTTCTGATCGCGATGATGATATGTTGTGGATGATTGTATGGTAGAAATCTTCCGAAGACACACAGTGAAATAGATGAGCTGGGAGACATTTTGTTGCCTATGTGCTGCTATCAAGTCTTCGAATCTTGGACTATCGTATGGAATTGGATCCAGTGGGCAATCCTCAGTTATATTTCTGTTAGATCCGATGGCATGGCAGAATATGTGAATGTATCTTCTTGGCGTGCTTTTGGAGTCTTTGATGCATACGTACGGATTCATGTTGAGAAATTCCTGCGGCTCGTGAAACTTCGGCAGTGACGATGTTGAAATCATAAATAACCAGGTTGAGGGGAGTGAAACCATCCTATGTTGGTAGTCCCCATGTGTAGTCTACTTTCATTGCATCGCCTTGAATCCACGTCCACGGGATTTTATATAAGATTATCGTACTCTTCTGGATGTGACGCTGGGATGCTCAGAAATTACATGATGAAATATTCTGGATAGTGAAGTGGTAGGAATGAGAGATTTATGTTGTTTATCATGGCTCCCTATGTTTCTTCAAGAAAATGTTTCAGCTGCGTCTCTGGAGTTATCTCACGAGTCTTTGATGGTCGTCGGGATGGATTGCGATGAGAAGTCCCCAGTCGTATTTTTCTTCGGTTTCTGAAGTTGTTTTCCTCTGAGCAGGCTTGGGATCCTCCGCGGCCTCGTAAAGTGTTGAATGCGTCTTCTAGACAGAGAGGTGATGATATTCTTGCGCTGCATCCTTGAAGAGTAGATGACCTTGTTGTGGCTATGGCCTTTTGGTTGATTGTGTCTTTTGAGCTTTGAAAGTGAAGGGATTCCGTGTATATCCTCAGTCCCCAAGTATGGTTTACATGTTTTCATCTTTGTAGCGATTGCTTTTTGTGGTGAAGCTACGTGGTATCAACAAATGAGTGGTAACAGTTCTTGGTAGTAGATGTAATCAGAAGAGACTACATTGTCGTGGTAACAAAATAGGTCGGCTGGAATTGTATGCGCATCCATGGAAGCAAAGGGATCGGTTGTATGCGTAAGCGGGTAAACTGTTCATGACCACGGGGTTTGGCGAGATGGATCAAAAAGTGGCCACAACTGCGATCCTTGGATGGATGTGATCACGATCCTTGACAGAGAGGAGTGTGGCGTTGAAGCGGCTTCGGCTCTTAGAGAGGACGTTGAAGCTTATGAAGAGAAACTCTGAAGCTTCGGCTTCGATCCTGGAGCAGCTTATGGAGAGAATGCTGAAGCGGAGCGGCTGCTGAAGTGAACGTTGAAGCAGAGCCGTTGCTGGAGGACGTTGAAGCGGAGAGGCGGTGTCAATCAGTGTGCTGTCAAAATGGACACCCTTCAAGCGAACAGTGGTTAGGAGGCCCCAGTTCCATCTATCGTGCTTTCCAAGAGAGGTAGGGGTTTAGGAACGACTTCTTGGCTGGAAGTAGATGTTTTCCTGACACAGCGCGGTTGAGGGATGCAAATATGTCTTGACGTTGCACCTTGGTAAAACATAAAATCTCTCATAAATGTTCCACCATAGACTGCACAATTTTGTGGGCGATGTCCCCGAAATCATGCATCTCCTGACGGAAAGAGAGTCTTTGTGAACTCAGGGGGGTTACTGATCTCCTTGCCTCAATTTTGGAGAAGTCGTTCCTGATCTCTACGTGTGATGAAATTGGATTGTTGATTCCCTCCTACTGAGCGTTCAAGAGCAATGTTGGATGGATGCAAGCTGCTGGCACTGGGAAGATGCAAGTTGTTAGCGCTGGAAGGATGCAAGCTGTTAGCGCTGGATCGGCTTGGAATGGGCGCTGGCTTGGCACGACGTTGGCTTGGCGTGGCGCGGACTGTTGGCTTGGCACGGTGCTGGCTTGGCATGGCGCGGTAGCAATACAGTGGTCAAGCATATTCCAGGTCCGTACTCCAGCATTTCTTTTCCAATTTTTTTTCTTGTGTTGGTGTATACCCTAGCCATAGGTATGTCATTCATAGACTTGTAGAAGTACTTGTTCTTCTCTTTGAATATCACCGTAGTAGTGTCAGCTACCTCATAAATAGTGACTGGTAATCGTTATTATGCAAAGTAGGTACGTACGGGTAGGTGGCTGATTCCACAAAGAACTGGGCGTTATGGTTTCTCTGAGATCCAAAAGTTGCAGGCTGAGGTGACCAAAGGTCCTTCCGCGGACGTGGTCAAACAACAAGAAGCGGAGGTCGAAAGGCTGTCCAAAGAGTTGGAGCTGAAATAGGCGGTCCTCCAAATGACGAAGGACGCCTTCTTCGAGAAGAGCAAAACACCGTTGAATGGCTTCCTTTGAATGCACTTTTGTCTTCTGAAATTCTTCTGTTTCGTTTTTTTTTTTTTTTTTTTTTCGAAAGGCAAATGGAACGCCTGGCTTATGGTTTTGATTTTCTGGATTTTTGGGTTGATAGACAAGTGTTACCTTGGATTATTATTCTGGATGAACTGTTTTAGGATGATGCCGTTTTTGGTTATGATTGTAAGTAACACAAACATCCCAGGGAAGATATGGAAACATGAACGTTGGGTGTCGGTAAATGACATGGGATGAAGCATAACATGACTATTGGTTTAATCATTCCCGTGAAAACTTGAAATAGTAAACCATGTATTTTTTCTAGGCAAGACTTACTCTGTTTTTTGGATCTGCTAACGAAAACGAGTAAGGTGGAAGTCCGACTTTCATGGGAAACACCGCGATTATGGAAAGTCCCCATTCGTCCCTGAGTCACTTGATAATCAAGTCGTCGATCCTTGAGCGGATCGTTTTTCTTTTAACCTCTGGGAAGTCCCCAGTCGCCCATTGTCGCGTCAAGACTGGTTGGATCGTTCGCTTTTAAACTCTAGGCAGTCCCCAGTCATCCCTTGCCGTGTCAAGACTGATAATCGGGTTGTCTGGTAACTGAGTCGTCGATCCTTGAGCGGATCGCCTGCTTCTATCGTCTTGATGTCTGGGTCGAAGCATGAAATCGATGGTCAAAAATTGACATTGTAACCGAATGATCAATCTCCCACTGTGGTCGCCAATTGTTTGAGGGTGAAAATGGTTTCTGCCGATTTTGGTAATTTCGGGTGTGTGGGTGAGAAACGAATTTAGACCCTAAACAATGTACTGCATGGGAGTACTTTAGATTCGAGAGATCAATCTGTACAAATCTGGCCTAAACCAAGAAATGGCCGTTCTAGACTTGCTTCGGTCACAAAGAGGAGGAGAATGGGTTGGTTTTGGGGAGGGAAGCGAAGAAAGTGTTGAGACCAGGTTGATTCTGGAAGAGTAGTGGTTTCACGACTTGTATCAGAAAATGGGAAGCTAACAGATGAGAGAGCTTAGCCAGATGTTTTTCTGAGTGTTGTTTGATCCTTGACCGAACTTGTTCTTCTTTGTGGAAATAGGTAAGACCTATTTATACAAGTCGGAGTGAAACGTACTCTGGTCTCATTAAGGAATGGAATAATGGGTGAGTAAATGGGAGGAGGTGGTACCGTTAACGCATGGAATTGATGTTCCATAAAAGAAAAGCGTTTCACCATTACTTCCCTATTTAATTAACCGCTTCATCCTTATTACACTTTCTTATTACGGGCGTAGTGTACGCCGCACGCTGTAAACCGCCAAACCAAAACCCAAAGAAGATCCCCCCGGTTGTGGTTTGATGTCTCGAACGTTTTCGTGAAAACATGTAACATGGTTGTTGCCTGGCAAGTCGAGCTTGGGAGACTTGCTAGCTTGGCGACCTTCGACGGTCGAGATTTTGTATCTTAAGCGGAAAGGTAGCCGTTGATCGTTGCACGCTTCCGTTTTTGATAGCTGTGTAGGGAAGGCCAGCATGATGGCACGACAAAGTTGCCAGGCCATTGGCATGGTATGCCTTGGCGTGGTTTGGCGTGGCCAAACTAGACTTTGGGTCAAAGGTTACCATGCGTTGTCTGGTAACCTTGGACGGCTAGGATTTCCTCCTGAAATTGAAGGGCGACCGTTGATTGTCGCACGCCTTCGTTTTAGTAGCCGCATAGGGAAGGCTAGCATGATGGCGCTGCTAGGTTGGCATGCCATTGGCATGGCATGTCTTGGTGCGGTTTGGCGTGGCCAACTAGGGTTTTGGGTCAAAGGTTACCATGCGTTGTCTGGTAACCTTAGACTGCTAGGATTTGCTCCTGAGATTGAAGGGCGACTGTTGATGGCCGCACGCCTTCGTTTTAGAAACCCTAATTAGCGCCCTTTACTAAAATCGTTGTAGAATTCTCGTACGGACTCGGATTTTGACGGTCCGCCCCTCAAATCGACCGGAAAAGAATTTCCTATCTCCCACGAGGGGATATTTAGGTTTTGAACTCGTTCGGGAAGTGAAAACAGCCCGACAGTAAAAATCAGGAAGAATTCAGGAGGGATGTTGCGGGCCCGAGGAGGCATAGTTTAGGCGTGGCCAAAATTAGGGTTTTGGCATTGGGACAAACTTTACCATGCGTTGGCTGGTGACCTTGGACGGCTAAGATTTGCATCTAAGGTGGAAGGGTGGCCGTTGATTGTTGCACGCCTTCATTTTAGTAGCCGCATAGGGAAGGCCAGTAAGGTGGCGCGGCTAGGTTGGCATGCCTTAGCGTGGTGGTGCTGCTGGGAACGGAGGTGCGGCTGGCATGCCTTGGCACGGTGGTGCTGCTGGGCACGGAGGTGCGGCTGGCATGGCTGGCATGCCTTGGCGCGGTGGTGCTGCTGGGCACGGAGGTGCGGCTGGCATGGATGGCATGCCTTGGCGCGGTGGTGCTGCTGGGCACGGAGGTGCGGCTGGCATGGCTGGCATGCCTTGGCGCGGTGGTGCTGCTGGGCACGGAGGTGCGGCTGGCATGGCCGGCATGCCTTGGCGCGGTAGCATGAGAATTTTAGGGTTTTGTACAGGTGATGTCAATCAATGTTAGGGGTTCTGCCGTGGAACATGATACATATAAAGAAAAAGGTACCCTGGTAATTCTTACGTAAGCATGTTGGTTGATTCGATAAATGTGTTAATGGTCAATAAATGCGCTAGAGGTCATGGTGACGTCATGCCAGGTGCATAGTTTTACGATTTTAACCCTAAGCTAAAAACCACCATCAACAATAATGTTCAACATGCTGATCTGGATCATCTGTTTTCTCATCGACTTCTGGAAGTTTGGGAACTTGGAAATTCATTGGCGGCCGGAATTCTCTGATATTCAGTTTGAAGGGAGCTCCAGCGGCTCGGTGCATCCTGTCCATATTTTCCTCTCTGGAGCGCTTTTTCGACATCACTTTCTTGATCTTCTTGCAAAGACGAGCATCTGTTATTGCGTTCACGTCGTCATCAGAAGAACTGTCTTTCTGCTCATAATCTCGTTCATCTGGAACTTCGACTCTTGATCTTACTCTTCTTCTTTGACGATCTGTAGATTCGCTTCTGATTCAGGTTTGCTCCGAACGAGCGTAGTATTCATGCGAAAGCTCTCTCTCATCGTACCGATCTCGTACCACGTCTTCGTCATCCCTGGGGCGTTTTGAGCGGGCGATGGTTCTGGCTGTACTCTGCTGAGTTGTAGCTGGCTGCGCACGGGCATCTGCTCGTTGGTCACGTACACGCCTCCGTCTACGTATATCTCCAGAGACCACCTGGTGGTTTCTTGACGGATTCTTCTCAGGCTCATTCAGATCGATGACTTCTCTGGGTTGGTCAGCAGCATGCGGGTTAACCCGATTTCCGAGGCGTTCCCACACAGATCGACCCTTTCGGTTACGATCAAAAATTTTCAATCGATCTTGACGGTTCAGATCAACAGTCCTTGATCGAGACTGGCTCACACGTTCTAGTCTCAGGAGAGCGTTTTCTTTCTCCACCTCATGCAGTTGCTGGCCAACAGATCTTCCTCCGTACTAGGGGTTGCGGTTCGTCCATCTCGCAGATCAGCTCTGTCGTCATTCCTCCTTGACGGGCTGCCGAACACCAGTTCTCTGTTAACTCGAGCTCGCGGGTTTCCTCCATCAGGTATGGAGTCAACACCCATCTCTTCGTTTTCGATCATCGGTTGTTTTCCGCTTCTCTTATTATTCAGATCAGGGGCTATGTCACGAACTCGATCTCTTCTGTTTCCAGTAGGAACAACGGGTGTTGATTGAACCTCGTTTGGTTCAGTCACTGTGCGTTGCGGATTGCTAGCTGAAACGATCCTTCGTGTAGTTAGCTTCACTTTTGCCATAACTCGATTCGAAAAATCACGATCTCTTTTCTCGAATCCCCTGGAGCGGTGCCAATGTTTGTATGGTCAAATATTTCTACCTCAAACATGAATATGATGTTGATTAGGTCGATAATCGGACTGCAGCCTTTCTCTCCACGTGAACAATGATTGGGGGGTACCGGCAAAAAAACCTCTGATGATTAAGTTAGCTAGAGTTTTACACAGGAGTTTGTGTAGAGAAGATTGCGTACCTTTTAGGGTTGTGAACCCATGTATTTATATGTTGCAAATTAGGGTTTAACCCTAATTTCGAGATAAGCATAATTGTGTTTACTTGCCCTTCAAGTCTTCCGGAATATTCCAGAATATTCCCTATGTGACTTGGCCAACAATCCTTCTAGATAGTTCCTGAAACTCATTCTAGGGTTATAGAATTAACCAAGCAAGATGGTGCAAAGGATTGGCCCAAACAAATGAGTGTAAGATGCCAAGCCCAAGAAGAATAATTTGCTTAAGCCCATAGTGGGGTAGAAAAATCCAGCAGAACAACTGACCTGGGTTGATTCATCCTAGCCTAACGAATCAGCTGGCTTGTGACTCGGCTCGGCTTGGCTCGCTCCCAACACGGTCTGGCTCGGCTAGCTGGGGCGTAAACATCCTACTGTTTTAACTGATCGGGGTGTAAACATTCGGGATGTATTGAAATAGGATACACCGCGAAGTACATGAACCTATCTGTTGATGCCGGCCGGATTTGTCTGCCGAAAACAGTCGTCGGAAGTTGGCCGGGCATGGCAGCCGGACATTGCCGCCGGTTTTTGTTGACATGGCACTAGAGTTGCTGACATGGTAAACCGATAATGACGTGGCAAGCTGATATGGCACAATATCGCTGATGTGTTACACTATTTATGGTGACTTGTGCTGACGTGTCATCCTTCAATGCTAATGTGGCAGGTGACGTGGCTACAGGATACTGACGTGGCAAGATGACGTGGCAATGACAACATGGACCCTCCTTGCCTTGACTTGGATCTTTACACGTGGGCTTCTATGTATAGTGCTTGTGAGGCCTAGTGAGCCATACTTGACTAATAATAGGTGAAAATTAGGCCTAAGTAAGCCCACTTCTAGTGTAAAATATTAGGGTACAAACACATTGCAAGATGAAAATCGTTGGCAATAGTTATGTGTAATCACAATATTTGCTATTCCACAACCTAGTTATCCTTCTTAAAACACAAGAATAAATTCTCATAAGAAGTTTCCTAAACATTAAGATTCTTGAAAAAAAATTATCGTCCCCGAACTCCTTGTCGTTAACAGACATTGGAACATAAGGATCATGAAGAAAGTAGTCAATTCCAACGAACCTTCAAGACAGATGCCGAACCAGGGACTTCTGAATTTCAAGATATCTTAGAACAATAGCCTTTATTTGTTGCATCTCCATCCTTGGTTCTTTCAACTCTTCAAGAACACCAGAAAATTTCTGAAGATTTGAGGGGTTAACCCTTGGTTTCTTCATATTCTTCATTTTTCTCTTCAAAGTGGCCGAGGAATGGGATTTACCTTTTTCCTTTATGATTGATGGCTTAACAATCATGTTAACATCTTTTCCATCAGAAGATATGATGCTTGGAGTCTCCATCAAGATATGGAATTGTGAAGAAAATACACAAAACTAGCTCCACAAGCAATCTTTTGATAAAAAGAGTTTTAGAGAAGGAAAAAGCAATGTTGGGTTACAGAACCTATATACAGAGTAAGTAGGATTCACGTACAACCAACTCATAACCCTAAAAAAAGTAGAATTGTCGATTTTAACCCCTTTTAAAAAAAAAATCAAAACAAGGTAAACCTTTTCAATATCAATTATGAAAAGATCAACAGAATTCAATAAAACAAAAAATTTCTTTTCCTAAAACCCGATTGTGCATAACTCTTGTCTCTTTGAATTCGGGCACATGAGACAAGATGCACCTTCAACACAATTAAGTTGTGTTGGTGTGAATAATAATTTGTACACCATACGATCCTTGTACGGAAGTCTTAATACCTTTTTTCATAGATTGTTTAGACCTTGTTCTTTTTTGTAGAGGTCTATCTTTTTCTTTAAAAATTAACTTCTTCGGGGATGAGTTAAATTTACATACCTCGGATGAATTCTACTTCTGAACAAGTTTGAGCTTGTTTTCTAATCGATTTGTTGTCCGTTGAAGTTTGTTGACATATCTTATTTTATGTTTGTACTTGAAGCAATTAGAGAGTTCATGACCCTTAAAAGTACAATAAGAACATGTCAATGTGGAGGACGATTCAGGCACCATAGCTGAGCATGCCGCTAAACAAATTGAGGTACCTGAAACATGTGAGACAGAATTTTCAGTAGACATGGAAAAATCCATTTTATCCTCCAAAGTGGTCGAAGAAGTTTCTCCAGGAAGAATATCAAGATTGATGTACATATTGCTACAATTATCAAGGTTAATATTTTCGCCAAGGAGTGCTATACTTGATTTTTCATCTTCATTTGAATCATAGTGATCAGACATTTCATCAAGAGTATCAGCAAGACCTTTGTTTCCAGTGTATTTTCTACGATTTAGACACTCATTAGCAAAATGACCAAAACCTTTACACTTGAAGCACTGTGGCATGTCCTTATCATCAGTGTCGACAATGTCCCTATTTTTAGGAGGGGCATGATCATGAGGTTTGACTGATGACTTGGGTTTATCTCTGATAAACCGTTTACTTCTCTTCAAAATAATATCTCTAAACTTTCTTGTGATCAGTGAGACTGAGTTGTCAAGATCTTCATCTGATGAATCAGTCTTAATAGGATCAATTATAGAGTTGCCAACACTTTTACTTTTATCAAGTAATTTAGTATTATTTTGTGCTTTGAACGCAATATCCTTTCCATATTTGGATGTATGCTCATGATCAAAGATCTTTAACTTCCCTACAAGAGTATTTCTGGAAAGTGTTTCAAGGATTTCCCTCAACGATGGCATGTTTCTTAGAATCGTATCTAGCTTGCAACGATCTGAGAATTTTCATCACGATGTCCTTTTGAGGATAGTCTTACCTAATGCTAAAGATGCATTAACAATTTCAGACACTATCAAATGAATCTTCATCAGCCATACGAAGGTTTTCCCAATCAGAATTTAGGTTTTGAAGCCTAGCTTCCTTTTCAGAGGTATTCCCTTCAAATACGGTTTCTAAGATATCCCAAACATCTTTAGACTTCTTGCATGTGGTCACATGGTGCTGAAGATCTGGGTAATGGCATGGATGATCGCATTTAAACCATTAGAATTTTGCTTTGCAGCGAGAATCTCGTCAGGTTCATAAGCAGCAATATCCTTTGGAGCAGTTACACCATTTACTGTAACCATAGGAGGATATCCATTAACAACACGAACCAATGATTGAAAATCACGCGCTTGGAGAAAGGCACGCATATCAATTTTCCACCATAGGTAGTTTGAGCCATCGAAGACTGTCGGTACGTTTATAGAGATAGCACTTCTGTCCATAGAGTCAAATTTCTACAAAAACAGACTTATGAGGTCTTAGTGTGTTTGCCTGCTCTGATACCAATTGAAAAGGCGGGGGTCTAACAACCACACCCAATATTTCGTACGGAAATCTGTATGGACAACTCCAATATAATTCCAAGAGAATCAACTAGACAGTAAAACTCAATCAAGGAAAGATATCCCAGAGTTATATCTCTTTCCCAAATCAATCAGAAAATAAACAGGAATGAATCTGTGAACTGATTGGTATGAGAATAACTTGGACGGTACCAAAGACCAATGTCCAAGTGTCAATCAATTTCAATCAACAACCAAAGTCAGATTTACCAATTGATTGAACTATGCACAACCTGTATTTTTTTTTATTAAGAAAGAAATTTCATTCAATCAATTACTGAGTAATACAGAGTTCTCCTCTAGTGAGGGACTCTAACCAAGCTGGGACATTAGCATCCCATAAAATAGACTAGACAATAGTACTAGCATTTTTTTGCTAGTTCATGAGCTACATTATTTGTTTCTCTTGGAACATGAGAAACAAACCACTTATTGAAAATTTTTAAAAGTTCATGACAATCTATAATTGATACGTATTGATCTCTATACCTTGGTAACTATTATTATAAAGGCGGAATTCAGAATAATAATAGACGAGAAACTTAGAAAACAGAACACAAGTAGTAATTCGAAGAAAATATCTTCTCTTAGATCATGAACAAGAAAACGATTACAATTCTCTCTTTGTTACGCTCACAATCTCTCTAAACAAAGGATTAACCTTAAATGTTTGTTAAGCTTGCACAAGTATTGTTGTAAGCTTTCTCTAGGTTTTCTCGTGCCTAGTATCTGTCCTTAGCTATTAGCCAAAGCCCTCTATTTATAGTCTTCATCGTACTCAGCCGATCAAGGACTTCTATTAGGAATCTATTTCCTAAACTAAGAGTATTGCCTAAAACAAAACTCTTCCCTAACTAGGAATTCTACTTAAACAAGGATTCATTCCTAGAATAGGTTTCTTCCCTCAACTTAGCTTGAGGTTAACTAAGTTCCCTAAAGGAGTACGGATACACACCCGTATCATGGGTCCCCTTTTAAGAACTTGAACTCTCGTGAGAGTTAAAAATGAAGGTTAGGGAACTCGAGAGTCCCCTTTTCCTTGTTAAACCACTTAGCCTTGCTAGTAACTTGACCTTTACATCCAATTAGAAAAGCTTCTTTCTCTCCTTGTCGTGTTTTAGTCACTCTTCGCTCCAATATGCAGTCTTCCTTGAGTGGTTCCTCTCTATCAAACCATAAGTCTTCTACTCGTGGTAAGATCATAGTGTCGTCGCCGTCATCATCAAGTAATGGTGGTTCAAACAACTTCAAGTATTCGGTATTTATGACCGAGTACATTCCTAGATAAGGTGGCAGATACAGACGAAAGGCATTGTCACCAATCTGATCGAGAATACGAAATGGTCCATACCTCAATGGTTTCAAATTCTTACCTTCTCCCTTCAGTCGTTCCTTACCTAATTTTAACCATACCAAGTCACCAATACCGAAATTACAAGGTACAAGATGCTTGTCATGCTTTGCTTTGTATTTGGCTTGTGACTTCTTTAGTTGTGCTTCAACAATCGCATGAATCTGAGATATCTTCTCCAAGAACTTTTGTGCCTTTTGCCGTTCACTTCCTTCCTTTCCCCCCATTGAGGTGTCACTAGAAAATACTATATCGAAAGGACTAGGTGGTAAGTAACCATAGCACGTCTCGAAAGGAGATTTCCCCGAAGAACTGTGAACTGCTCTATTGAAAGCAAACTGTAGATATGGTAAACTCTCATCCCAAGTTTTAGGATGCTTAGAATTATATCCCCTTAACATGTGAACCATAGTCCTATTGACCACTTCTGTTTGTCCGTCTGTTTGTGGATGAAAAGTTGTACTCTTGTTCAACCTAGTGTCCATCATCTTCCATAAAGAATCCCAAAAGTGACTAAGGAATCGACTATCCCTATCGGAAATAATCGAAGTAGGTAAACCAAAATGCTTCCACACGTGCTCAAAGAAGAGCTTTGCTGCACCTAGCTCCGATTCACTGCCTTTGTACATGGAATTAATGCAATCATCTTGCTGAATCGATCGACCACAACGAACAAGTAATCATGACCAGACTTGGTCTTTGGTAACCCACCAAGAAAATCCATAGAAATACTCTCCCAAGGCCTTGATGGTACTGGTAATGGTAGATATAACCCACGTTTTACATTGGAAGGTTTAGATGTCTTTGCATAACTTACACCCTCTAACTAACTTAGCCACATCATCTTGCATCTTCGGCCAAAAGACATAACGCGGAGGTTAAATAGAGTTTTATTCATCCCAAAGTGTCCAAAGAACTCCGGAAGTGTGTGCCTCTCTCAACCACCAGTAAACGATCTCCATCTTCTGGTATGCAAAGTAACTGACCTTTGTATAACAATCCATCTCGGAGTTCATACTCGCTTTTCAAACCACTATTTACACCTTCTAACACCTTCTTGAAGTCTTTGTTGGATGCGTATGATTCCGCATACTCTTGAGGGACAATTGGCTGAATTCTCACGGCCACCATTAATGCTCGAACTGGAGGTCGAGATAACATATCTGCCAGCTTGTTTGTTACTCCCTTCTTGTACCTAATGAGAATATTGAAAGTCATCAAGTAAGACATCCACTTCATGTGCCGGGCTTGTTGTAGTTTCGTCTGTGCATGTAGATACTCCAACGGTCTATGATCTGAATGTACCACTACTTCTTTACCTAAGAGATACACTCGCCAATGTTTGATACTAGTGGAAAATGGAAATTAAACCACTTTCAGGACAAGAAGTAATATCGCTAAAAACGACTGTGTTCATCAGCTCTAATTTTGAAGTGGTTTTTCTCAAAACGACTGTTTCTGACACGGGTTGAATTCGTTAAAAAAACCACTTTCTTTAACAGTCAGTCGGCAGGACTGATGGACACAGCAGTTTATATTGATCATATTTTATAAAAAAAAATTAATATTGATTCAGCTGAAATTAAAAGCTGATTCAACTGAACCTAAATCTAAAAGCTGAATCACAATAAAATTATAATGACTTAAAAAATGAATTTAAGAAAATTAAATTGATAATGACTATAAAACTCAACTTGTATTGAAAAATGTATTCCGTTTACAATTTTAACTATCTAAAATACAACAAGTTCCAAGTCTGAAAAACTTCAAAACTGTGTTGGAAAACCTTAACATATATTTCTATTACAAGCTTAACAACCAGAAACCTTCAACACTTTGTTGAAGGTAAGACTTCACCATCCATGCCTCAATTTTCCGACAAACTAGTTCAAATCAGGTCCATTACTCCAGCCATAAGTTGAAGGTAAGACTTCACTATCCATGCCTCCCTTTTCTGACAAACTATCTCAAATCATGTCCATTACTCCAGCCCTAAGCTGCAAACAAAAACCAAGAGTACATCAATTAAAAACAACAAAAATAGGAAACGATACAAAGAATCTACTCAACACCAGCAAAACCTACAACTACATATGCAAGTATCCACTCAAACTGCAATCTCAAGAAAATATATGAACTGTGACTCCATTTCATATGTAAAATATCCCGTCCGTAGTTCATGAAGAAATTGAGATCCTGGTCCAAAACATACACAGTGAATTGATAGAAGTCTTAGGAGAAAATCCACAAACTTCATCAATTGAGATTCTTAACCAGCAAACTTGCCAGTTGACACTTGTATCACGGATCAAAAGCAAGAAAGAACTTATGCCAATCATGTTTAAAGAGGAAGTAACTAACTAATATGTAAAACTTCGGTATAAAATTTAAGTACTTGATGCCACGTCACAATGATAAATAGTACGTCACTGATGAATTAATTACCTCATAATCCTCGGGGTACTTTATACGGTTGACAATATATTCTTCAAATTCCCTCCTCAGGAAGTCAAGACCACCGACATCTTCCCACTTGATATTGGGAATAGGTGAAAATCCTTCTCTTCTTAAAGATGGTTGAACCATTTAACATGCGTCCTGCATATTTACAAGAAAACTGATACATAAAATATTGCAGAGAATACAAAACCGGAAACATGACCTCTCAATAAATGAAAAAGCATTTGTAAATTTTGGCAGAGAGATGACAAATAACAAAAGAAAGCTAGAAACGTCATGAATCATATCACTGGCAGATATGCTTTTAAGAAAGTAGCTACATAAAGTTAGTAGCTTCATAACCCTAGTAGAATTGGACAAGCTTGAATATATAGGTAGCGTACACAAAATGTCCGCATTTAGCACTACAAGGTTGTTCAAGTCAAGATTACCTCAAAATCAGTCATGCTAATGCCAAGTCCTCCCATTTACCATCCTTTCAGAGGTTGCATCGACCAGTCTACATTGGCCACTTCATTATTGCATTTTGTAATAGCAATTATCCTTTTCTTTGCAAGCTTACTAGCCTTTTTAACCAATTATGACAAGCCAGCTCCAACAAAGCCGGGTGTAACGCTGGAAATTTTCGCTAAATTACAATCCTCCAGAAGTTCCAAATTACGTTCATTCCATCTGCCAAAAATTCAAACAAAATAAATTCAAAATAATAACACAGTACTTATACATAAACAATTCAACCATGTGAATAAAATATGAGGACTTGTCGAAAAATTGATAACTGCGTCCTGTTCCTGATCCATTTTAAAGGCGTGATGCGAAAATTCATTGAATGTTAAAAATAAAGAAGGGTATGAACTATGCAATTAACGATCAAGCCATAAACCAGCAAAACAAGTAATTTAGCTGCCCAACTGATCAAAATAATATACCTGCAGCAAAAGTAAGTTTGGGCATTGGAAGTTCAATAACAAAGTGCTAACAACATAGTATGTCTAAATTTGTTTTTTGACCAGTTCAATATTAGCCCCAATTTATCGATGTTGCCAGCAGACACAAGCCAGAAACCAATTCTTACTTCTCCACAAAAGCTCAAGACTTGTTAAAAATTTAAGGAAACAGAAATCGACACGTGCTTGTTGAAGGAAGCAAAAATTCGCAACAAGACTACACTAATTCACACCTAATGGATTACGTTAAAAGCAACACCAAGTCATTTACTTCAAGCAAGGTAGCTCAATGGAAAGTGACTATCCTATCCATTGAGATTAAAAAAAAAGCTTACTGCAAGCATGAAGGATGAAGTAAATGGACTTCCGTGACTGTCTAAACCATTACTTGGGGGAGGCGTTCGTGTATCAACCAAATGAGTCCAATTACTTGCATTTGTGGTAGGATTTGTAGTCCGGCAAGACCTGATGCTACTTCCAGGGCCTATAGCCATAGTTATCTAATAAAAAAACCCATAATAATTAAGAAACAATAAAAAAAATATTCAGCACTGCTTCTCAGTATCATAATTGAAAACCAACATATAAAAGATTGCTATCACACTAATATTATACATATAAACAATGCAACAATGATCCTAAGCATCTTACACAAGCCATATTAAGGAAAAAATTACACTCTAAACAATCTGCACATAATCTCTCTGCATATGCAACCTAATTATAATAAATCATGCTGGAATAAAGATGAAAAACAATATAAATCAGGTTCCTTCATGCTGGGATCAAGAAGAACATCAAATGCAACATCTTGAATCTCTTGTGATATTCATCCGAAGCTATCACAGATTCACTATAATTCATACAAACCAAACAAAATCTAAATTCATATACCATATCAAAATCATACAAAATTCATTGCACGGGCTTAATACAAGCAGAAAGTGAATCAGATGGCTACATGGTGTTAATCAAAAATTCTTCTAATTGTAGTTTATTCAGCAAATATTTAAATCTACCTACCCAAACACAAACATCAAAATAACATTTATACATTATTAGCCTTCTAGATTCATCAAATACCGATAATACAACACACAATTGTTTAACTTGGACACAACTACCTCAAAGTAGAACGTGAATTTCATTATAATCTCAAAAGCCAAATTCAACTGGAGGGACATTGAAAAGATTCTAATTCAAAAGTAAGAGCATCGTGATTACACACAAAACAAAAATCAAAGCGAAATATGAAAAGCTAGATCTGAAAAATATCGAACTACAAAAATCCCTAAAACAAAAATCAAACAAATACAATTTTTTTTTTTAAATTTAGCATCATAAAAGAAACACTTTTACAGAATAAAAATAAAATTAAGAACTTCAGTAACACCAACGAAATCTATAATCACAAAATAACACCATTAAAATCGAATCTAAGTGATGGAGATGTTATACCTGAAGACAAATCCACCTGAAGCTCTTCTACATACAAAAATGAAAACAAAAATTTAATTAAAACCCTAACATCCAAGAAATTGAAGGAAATAAATAAATAAATTGTAAACCCACAAGTTTACCTGATGAAGATCGAAAACGGGAAAAAAATTGGTTTTGAAAAAATGGGTTTTTAGAAAAGGGTTGATAGATTTGGAGAGAAATAATGGTTTTGAATCACTTGATAATTAAGGTTTGCTATTATGTGATCATGGCATCTGTGTCTTTGATTTTTTTTCTCTGAAATGGAGCTCTGAACTGGAGAAAAGAATTGTAATAATGGAAATGGATGTAAAAGAGAAAAAAATATCTCGATGGAAACGAGGTTTCATCATTGCCGTCGAAATCTAACCCTAAGTTACATCTAACCCTTGGTTCGAAATCTGGGGCTATAGAAACTATCTCCCCTAACAGTGGTTTTGTTTCTTTTTGGTAATTGCGCCCACATTGGTCAAGGATCCCTGATATTTACAAAAATACCGCCAGAATAATGACTGTGACAGACAAAGGTTTAATTTTTTTATAAGAAAACCACTGTGTCTCACAGTACACATAATTATACTAGTCCAGGGTAGTCGTTCTTTCAAAGACCGGGAAGTGGTTAAAAACTCATTCTCCACTAGTTAAAGCATAAAATTCTTTGTCATAAGGTGCGTAGTTCTTAATAGCACCTGAGAACAATTGTGAATGGTACTCCACTGGTTTACCATCCTGTAACAACACTCCTTCCAATGCATAGTTAGAAGCGTCGGTCTCAACTTTAAAAGTACGTTGTAGGTTAGGCAATGCCAACACTGGTGCTTCTGAAATCTTTCTTTTTAGTAACTGAAAAGCGTCTTCATGAGTTTGCTGCCATTAAAACTTTGCCTTAGCTCCCGTCAAACCATGTAATGGTCCTGTAATATTTGAAAAATGCCGGATAAACTTACGCAAGTAGGTGCAAGCCCCTAAGAAACTCCTGATTTCGATTCTGATTAGGTCTAGGCCACTTAGTGATCACTTCAACCTTCCTTGGATCAATCTTCCGTTTTCCACCACCAACAATAAATCCGAGATACACTAACTCCTCCTTCCCAAACTCACACTTCTTTACGTTCAACTTCAGTTGGCCTTCATGTAATACTTTAAACACCTTCTCAACGTGAACGAGATGCTCTTCCCAAGTTCTGTTGTATATTAGGATATCATCCGAGTAAACAATCACAAAATCTTCTATAAAAGGTCGTAACAAATCATTCATCAAACGCATAAACGTCGCTGGAGCATTGCACAAACCAAAAGGCATCACCAACCATTCGAACAAGCCTTGTTTGGTTTTGAAAGCAGTTTTCCATGTATCATCTTCTCGAACTCTCATCTGGTGATATCCGAATTTGAAATCTAACTTTGTAAAGACTCGAGCTTTTTCCAACTGATCCATCATGTCGTCTATCCTAGGTAAAGGGTAACGATTCTTGATTGTGATCTTGTTCAACGCTCTATAATCAATACACATGCGCCGCCTCCATCTTTCTTTGGAACCAACAACACTGCTGATCCACAAGGTGAAGCACTTGGCACTATCATTCCTAATTCTAAAAGTTCCTGGACTTGTTTCTTGATCTCATTAGATTCCTCTATGGTCGTGCGATAAATATCTACATTAGGAAGAGAACTCTCCCCGGTCAACATGATCTCATACTCCACACTCCTCTTTGGCGGTAATCCCGTGACATCTGAAAATAAATCCTTGTACTTCAACTTCAACCTTTCTAGGTTATCTTCTTGTTGTGCAGTCAAGGCTGCCAAACAAACTATACTCGGCTTCTCCTCAAGAGAACGGATCACAAGGAGAATGAACTTTGTGCTAGGATTCACCAACCGCTTAGCCTGAGTGGTTGTGATCAAACTTGCTCCCTCAAGAGGAGAATCAATAGCCCGAATCACAAAACTTTCTCCATCTTTGGTAAAGGTGTACTTTTGTTCCCTCCTGTGTAGAGTTGCATCTCTATCCCATAGGTAAGGACTACCTAGTAGCACCTGACAAACATCCAAAGGAACTACGTCGCATGTAACTTCATCAATATATGACTCATCTAGAGCAAATTTGAATGTGCACTGCTATGAAACTTGTAAGCCCCCTTCCTTTTGAAGCCATCCTAAAGGGTATGGTTTTGGATGTTTGAAAGTCTTCAATCCTAACTTCTGCACCAAATAATTTGAGAGTAAATTCTTCTGACTTCCCGGGTCAATAACAGCATCAACTAGTGAAGTTTTAACTTGCATCTTCACTGTGAAGAGTTGCTCCCTAAGATCATATTTTGAAGGTCTTTCTTTTGCCCCTGTCATAAGAGAAAGCTTTGAATTGGGTTCCGTTAGTCCGTGGACTTCTTTTGGAGTTTGAGGGACTAGTGCTTCCTTCTTGGCTTCTTTCCTCTGCAACCCTTTAGGCTTTAGATGAGGGTTCTTAACCCAACACTTGTCGACAATGTGACCTGTTTGCTTGCAATGAGTGCAAGACAAACCTTCCTTGTCATTAGACTTCCCTTCTTCTTTGCTCCTTTCATCTCCTTTCACAGTGGTACCTCCAGATTTCACCTTCGTATTTCCCTTTGAATCAGATTTCTTAAGCCTTCCCTCAATGACATTAGCTTTTTTACTTGCTTCGGAGATAGTATCCACCGAAAACATCTTCAACTCCTTCCGTATATACTCATGGAACCCGGAAATATATTTCATGTAGATAACATAATCCCCCAAGTCTAAGTCCAAAATCATAGCTTGATTCTGAAATTCCGAAGTATATTCTTGTACGATTTGGTTGTAAGTCTGCTTCAAGTTATACCACTTGAACCATCTCTCCTCAAGGTAGCCAACCGGGATAAAATCAAGTTTCCTTACAACTGCCTTGAATCTTTTCCACGACAATACTCCTTTACCTAGGTTTTGTCTTTGATAAGCTTTCCACCAGGTTAGAGCATGCTTTTGTAGCTTCAATGCCGCGAAAGCAATCTTTTCCTTTGAACCATATTCAAAGAAAGAAAAATACGTCTCTAGACGTTCAATCCAATCATCTAATTTTTCTACATCGACACTCCCATCGTAAAGTGGAATATCAACACGAAAATCAATTTTCAGATTCTTACCATGAGGTTTAGTTGATGTAGGACTTTTAAGAAACTCTTTCTTCTTTTCTTCCTCCTCATCTTCTTCCTCTTCTTCTTCTTCTTCTTCTGAATCGTCTTCTTCAGAATCATATTTTTCCGAAGCTTCAGATGAAGGTGTAACCTTTTTCTTCGTCTTCGGCTTGAGTGTATGAGAACGAATACATTCACTCAGTTCTGAAGGGTAACTTGAATTGACTTCATATCATGCCGCAAACATAGCCACCTTTTCTTCCATAGTTTGTGGTTCGCCTTCCTTAGGATCACCATCTGACTTTGTCATCCTTGATCCCCTTGTTTTCTTAACGTCTTCCAACTTCTCGAGTACCTCACCAAGCTTTATGTAGAGAGATCTAGCGAAAACCATAAACCACAGGGATTTACCCTAAAAACTAACCTTGCTCGTGATGCCAACTTGATACGTATTGATCTCTATACCTTGGTAACTATTATTATAAAGGCGGAATTCAGAATAATAATAGACGAGAAACTTAGAAAACAGAACACAAGTAGTAATTCGAAGAAAATATCTTCTCTTAGATTATGAACAAGAAAACGATTACAATTCTCTCTTTGTTACGCTCACAATCTCTCTAAACAGTGGATTAACCTTAAACTGTTTGCTAAGCTTGCACAAGTATTATTGTAAGCTTTCTCTAGGTTTTTTGTGCCTAGTATCTGTCCTTAGCTATTAGCCAAAGCCCTCTATTTATAGTCTTCATCGTACTCAGCCGATCAAGGACTTCTATTAGGAATCTATTTCCTAAACTAAGAGTATTGCCTAAAACAAAACTCTTCCCTAACTAGGAATTCTGCCTAAACAAGGATTCATGCCTAGAATAGGTTTCTTCCCTCAACTTAGCTTGAGGTTAACTAAGTTCCCTAAAGGAGTACGGATACACCTGTATCAATAATTATTGAATTTTTTGTCCACTTTATAGAGCCTTGAGTTCCATTCAACGCATTGACTATATTAAGGCAATCTCCCTCCAAATGTAGGTTGAAAATCCCTTTCCTCTTTTCCAGCTTGATTGCTTCGTATGCAGCTAATGCCTCGGCTTGCTCCTCATCTTCTGCTACTGATGGTATACTCTTTGCCCCTTGAATCCCACCTGCATCATCAATAATTATTAGTCCAGTTCCCATTCTTTTAATCAACTTATAAAATGAGGCATCAAAATTAATTTTAAAATATACAGATTGAGGAGAAGTCCATGGTATCTCATTCACAGAAGAACTAGTCAGACTTCTGTTTGATATTAATCTTCTTTTATTCTCTTTCCAATCCAATATATTCTTCTTTATTCTTGTCACTAGATTTCAACTGCACTTGGGCATTATCAAAAATAACGGCACATCTCATCTTTCATATGTGCCGAGAGCATATCCTGCAACAAGTATCATTTCATACATATTCTCATTAGCATTACCTGCAATTCCATTGGTTATCCAACTTACAATCCAATCATTCAAGGTAGACATGTTAAACTGTGACAAGAATAACATTACAGTTCAGAAGAAAGTGATCATGTGTTTCAGGCACACTATCACATAAAGCACATTTAGAATCTATGCTACTAACAAACCTTGATAATGCGGAAAAGAAATAAAACAGACACCTGAAGTTTTGTTAACGAGGAAATCGCAAATGCAGAAAAACCCCGGGACCTAGTCTAGATTTGAACACCACACTGTATTAAGCCGCTACAGACACTATCCTACTACAAGTTAACTTCGGACTGGAATGTAGTTTATCCATAACCAAGTCTCACACCGATTAAGGTACAGTCGCGCTCCTTACGCCTCTGAATCCCAGCAGGACTCTACGCACTTGATTCCTTTAGATGATCTCACCCACAACTAAGAGTTGCTACGACCCAAAGTCGAAGACTTATAAACAAATCTGTCTCCCACAGAAAAGTCTATCCTGGTAGATAAATTTGTCTCCCACAGAAGTACATATAAAGTTTTTCTCCGTCTCTTGATAAATCAAGGTGAACAGGAACCAATTGATAATCTGGTCTTATATTCCCGAAGAACAACCTAGAACAAATAAGATCAGAACACGCAACTATAGAGAAAATAGTTGGGTCTGGCTTCACGAATCCCAAATGAAGTCTTCAAGTCATTAACCTATAATGGTTTTGGAAAAACCAAGGTTAAAGGAGAATCGACTCTAGTCACAACTAGGACACGGGAAAGTGTCCGGATTAGGTTTTCCAGTTGCTAGAGTTCTCCCTTATATAGTCTTTCAAATCAGGGTTTGCTTTCTAAGATAGCTTAGTAACAAAGCAATTAATATTCATCGTTAGATGACAACCTGATTTAAGATTCAAGCTAAGTTTGCTTAAAACCAAAGCAATATATCTCCACTGTTAGATGGTCTTAGCTTGTTATACACAAATGAAATATACCTTCATATAGATATGGGTAACCGTACCTAAACGTGTATATTGAGTTGGCTCAGTAACAGTTAACCGAAGTTATATGAACACTTTTGAATTAACCACATTCATCTAACACTTCTAGATCAAATATGATGATCAATCAATCATGAAAGATAATCAAATGAATCTAATTGTGTTACTCATAAAGTTGCTCAATTGTATATATCTCATAGAAGTATATAAGAAACAATTGAAGCAAAATCGGATTGATTCATAATGTGTAAAAAGTACTTATACCGAAATCAATTCATGAACATTAAGCAACGGTTTGCAAAGATTGCATACCTTAATTTTTTAATGTATTTGTTCATGAGTATGAAAATATACTTAACTGATTTTAGAACTTAACCAATTAAGTTTGCAAACGGGTACGCAACCTATAGTTCCGGACTTTGGTCATGTCCAGCAGTTTGCAAACCGGTATGCATACTGTTGTCCCGGACCTTAACTTAGGTAGAATCGTTTGCATACTGGTATGCAAACTTGGTTCCCAGACTTTAATAGTTAAAACCGTTCGCATACTGGTATGCAAAGTTGGTTTCCGGACCTGAATCATCTCACAACAGTTTTCATATTGGTATGCATACTTTGCTGTATCCAGACAATGGTTAATTATTCTAAACTCCCATTTCAATCATTGAAACATCCTTAAAAGACGACAATAGCTGTCACACAAACTATTAGCTTATAAGTAATTTTCAAGTGATCGAATGATCAATACGAAACTTTTCGAGTCGACATCAAATGATTGTCTCACACAAATCATGTAAGATGTTTCAAGGAGATTTTCACATGATCATCTTTTGACTTATTATTTAGTTTCCAACAAATAAATTGTTTCTAACTAAACTCGTCAAGAATAATGATGAACGTAGCTAAAGCAAAAAGTTTCCAACACATTTCAAGAAATAGATAAGCGAGTTAAACTCAGCTCGAAATATCAAATGTGCATAATATAAAAGTCTATATAGCTATACGACTTAGTCTCGTTAGGAGATAGAATAGAATAGACTTCTGAGTGATAGATAAGTTTTAGTCTCCACATACCTTTTGTTAATGAAGTTCCTCCAAGCTCTCCTCAGTAGATCTCCGTCTTCAATCGATGAACGCCGTGAAGTCTAAAGCTCAACTATACATTCTATCCTAATCCGAGACATAGCTATAAGTAGACTAGAAATCAAGACTTATAGTTTTGATCACCTAAACTTGAAAAATAAGCTTGAGATAGCAACGCTTGCGAGTTCGACCGAGCAGTGCTATAACACAAACCCTGATTTGAAAGACTATATAAGGGAGAACTCTAGCAACTGGAAAACCTAATGCCGGCACTTTCCTGTGTCCTAGTTGTGACTAGAATCGATTCTCCTTTAACCTAGGTTTTTCCAAAACCATTATAGGTTAACGACTTGAAGACTTCATTTGGGATTCGTGAAGCCAGAGCCAATTATTTTCTCTGTAGTTGTGTATTCTGATCTTACTTGTTCTATCGTTGAGTACTATCTTCCCTAAGATTTTCACGAGATTTATCTCTGATAGGTAAGATATAAAAAGTAATCACAAAGCTCTTCGTCTCATTCTTTGTGATTCCACAATAGCTTCTTCTACTACCATATAGTTAAGTTATTGTGAGGTGATTGATATTTCTAGGCTGCTCTTCGGGAGTATAAGACCGGATTATCAATTGATTCCTGTTCACCTTGATTTATCAAAAGACGGAACAAAAACTTCATAGGTATTTTTGTGGGAGACAGATTTATCTATCAGAATAGACTTATATGTGGGAGACAGATTTGTTTATAAGTCTTAGACTTTGAGTCGTAACAACTCTTAGTTGTGGGTGAGATCAGCTAAGGGAATCAAGTGCGCAGAATCCGGCGTGGTTCTAGAGGCGTAAAGAACGCGACTGTACCTTAATCGGTGTGAGACTGCTAGGGCTCAACTACATTCCAGTCCGAAGTTAACTTGTAGTATGCTAGTGTTTGTAGCGGCTTAATACAGTGTGGTGTTCAAATCTGGACTAGGTCCCAGGATTTTTCCGCATTTGCGGTTTCCTCGTTAACAAAATTTCTGGTGTCTGTGTGATTTCTTTTCCGCATTATATTTGTTTATATAATTGAAATATCACAGGTTGTGCATAGTTCAATCAATTAGTAAATCCGACCTTTATTTGTTGGATATAAATTGATTGACACTTGGGCATTGGTCTTTGGTACCATCCAAGTATTTCTCACATCAATCAGGCTTATAGATTTATATCTGTTTGATTTGCTGATTGATTTGAGAAAAAGAGATATAACTCTTTGATATCTTTCTTGGTTGAGCTCGCTTTATTAGTTGGTGCTCTCATAATAATAATATTGGAGTTAGTCCATACAGATATTCGAACGAATTATTGGGTGTGGTTGTTGTACCCCCGCTTTTTCAGTTTGTCCATACAGATTGCCTAAGAAAACGTAGGTGGTGTATTTTGGTACCCCCGCGTTTTCAATAGAGAATCCTATGCCAAGGTTAAAAAAAAGAAACGTCATGTTAAAACTAATGATCTACGTTGTCTTAAAAGATTGTTAAACAGTCTCTTTAAGGAATGCAACAAAAAGGGGTTTGTAGATGAAGATATCTTTTTAGCTTATGAAAAGACTTTTAAATTCTTGGAACACCTTGCATTGATCTTGATAAAGGATAAGTCTTTGCAATTTTCAGACAATGATAAAATTTTCCTTTAGTGTAGAGAGCTCGGACACGTCAAAAAATCTTACATGTTTATTGCAATGATACTGACTACTCCTAATGTTTATGGGATACCATCTCTTGATCACGACGAAGAGGAAGAAACAAAACGAAAAGACTATCTGGCCAAGATGGCTTGTGAGTATTTTGGTCACCCAACCTCTTGTTAACAAGATCTTGGCATCACCCCACCATGTAATTTCTTGAGATGGGGCAAGCAGTAGTAAAGTTTGTTTGTGTTTGTACTATATTTAGTTCTGTGATATAAACATCAAGTATATGAGATCCTGATAGTTTGGTAATTGACTCTGGATAAAGGAAGGTTCTTAGTAACCAGTCATTACCAAAGTAAAACATCACATATTGTTGATCTGGCTCTAATTTCATGGTGTTATAAGGTCATAATAGATTGCACCACTTCTAATCCGGTGAATATCAATTTCACTTGTGCCATGAATCCCTTTGTTCTCGAATTGATTCATTGAGCTAAGAAAAAGATTAATTATCTTAATTATATTGATTGATGTTGTAACTTAGATGTTATTCTTGTCAATTATTGGGTGTCATCTTGAAATCATAATACAGTCTGATTGTATATATCAAACGGAATATGTATGATATTTTTTATTTTATCCAACTGTTGATGGTGGATTTTCGTTTAAGGTTAAATTTGTAAAAAACCGAAAAAATCATGCGCTGACATCTTGTAAAAGATAAAGCCATTTATAAGTGTTGGATACTCCCTCACTTAATTCACCAAGAATGGAGCATGTAGCAACAATCCTGTTCCGTGAATACATGAAATTCCTCCGAGGTTGGAGCATGTAGCAACAATCCCTTCCCTGTGAATTTCATATCGGCCTTGTATTTCCAGTACTCATTATCGAGTGTGGCATGACGACCGAGTGTTACTCTTCTGAGAATAACACGAACCTCCAAGCACTATAATGAAACCATGTACGAAATACCCGCATACAGCCGATTCTCGGTGTGTTATACTAGCCCGAGCCCCTCTCGGTGTGTTATACTAGCCCGATTGAGCCCCTCTCGGTGTGTTATACTAGCCTGATTGAGCATCCGGACTGACCGTATCAGTCCGGATATGATCTGATCGCAGATCATCCAACTCCATAAGCATGATTGGATGACCCCGGATCAATTCCATCATCCCCAAGCGGTATGGAATACCCACGGCCGACCCCGCATGGTCGGCCATTGGCCTTTGCTTGCCAAAAGACGTTCATACCAAGCATTATGGACGGAAAATCCTAAATAAGGGTTTGCGGCATATTACATGTGTCGCAAAACAATCTCAACCATCCATCTTCGCAGGTATAAATGGAGGGTGTAGATGTAGATTCAAAGGGCCCAGAGCATGTCAACACGATCACCGTGGGCCCGCCGCCTACACACTTGACCAATCGGTCAAGACCAACAATGTTTGTCCGTGACAGAATCATCACCCAAACAAGGAGTGGCGCACGGCTTTTGAAAGCCAAAATTAGGGTTTCAAATCATCACGTGCGTCCATCTTCTCCAAAGACGAATGGAGGGTCACAGATTAGATTAAGCAAGGGCCGGTCATACCAGCATGACCAGCGTGGGCTCATCTACCTCCTCATGCGATCGGCCAAGGCATCCCATGCCCGGCTAATCCAAAACACCCGCCCAAACATGCGTGGTTACACTTCCCAAATTGCAAACTGATCTCGACCACTCAACTTCACCGGATGATTTGAATGGCTTAGATCACGTTTTCATGGGATAGTCAGGTATAGATGTGAGCACCAGCCTACCACCTACACGCTGGTATGATCGACCAAGACCGACCAAGATGGGTCATCTTGAAACGCGTGCAGGAATGTCATGCGATCTCCAACTCCTTTGCGGCAAGGATTTCTGCCGCAAACCGATCTCAACCACTCCTCTTTGCCGGTCAAATTGAGTGGCCTAGATCGCACCTTCATGGGACGGTAAGACATGGACGTGTACACCAGCATGCCATCTACATACACGTCCGGTCGGTCCTCTCCAAAATTCTTCCATTACTTGGTTTCGACCAAGTCAAGAGTCATGCTTGCGCTCCTCTTCAAAAAACCCTAATATTCATTAACTGGTCGCGAGATGAGTGTCTCAAAGATCATCTCATCCGTCCAACTTCACCAGACTTGGTTATACAACCCTGGTCGGGAGTTATTTGGTTAGTGAGGCGTCATTACCCATCACTTTACCACACCATAATGCGAGACTCGCATAAAATACACATGATACTTCACAAGTATCGACTTTCCGAATAACACAATTATTCAATTCAGCATTACATGCTATCTTTCGTGGATCCACGATCCACACATTCCGGACATCAATCATGTCACAAACTGGGGGATACATACTTTTGGGTATTGGTCTGGCGGTTTACAGCGTGCAGCGTGCAACGCGCCATCACAAGAACGTGTCAGGAAGTCATGGACGGTTAGAGATGAACAGGAGAAGTGGGCAAGACTGGTCGACGCACAACTCCACTACTTCATCACTCCACTTCCTCCACTTCCCACGAGAGACGTGAATGAGGCTCAATGACTTGTATAAATAGGTTCTCCGCCCTATTTCAAACAACAACACAAGTCCAGACGAGACAGAAAAACCAAGTGTTAATACAAAAACGTATTCAAACACCCAGAGCTTGCTTGCATCAATCACAAGCCTGCTCACCTTTCTACATTACAAGTCATAAGCAAGCCAACACCTTCACAATCTCAACACCTTCTTCGCTTCCCTCCCTAAGATCAACCCCATCTCCTTCACTTTGTGACCGAAACAAGTTTGGAACGGCCATTTCTTGGTTTAGGCCAGACTTGCACAGATTGATCTCTCGAATCTACAAGCACTCACCGCGCAGTGCATTTGTTTAAAGGTTTAAATTCATTCCTCATCCACACCCCAAATTACCAAATTCTGCAGGAGTAGTTTTCACCCATAAACACCAACTCATGGGATAACGCATCCGAACCGACAAGATCCCATTTGGGTATTATAAAGAGCACGCGTACTCCCCTTATTCTTCTTTTCCATATCGTTCACGAACGGGAATTGAAGTTGTGATTAGGGTTATGGAACTGATGCGATGTCTTTTTGATTTGTTCTTCACAATTTTTGTTTTTTACTCTTTAATAGCAAGAAGTCTTCTCAAGAAATAGTTTAATTGAGCAATTATCTACAAAGGAGCTCTCCAAGTAATATCCATCCTCTTCTTTTCTTTGAATTTACTATATTTGACAAGTATGGGAAGCACTAGGGTGATAATAGAAAACCTAAGAGAAATTCTAAAGATGTCTATGCACCCAATCTCAAAAATAGAGATAAAAGAATCATCTTTGTTGAGGAAGATTGTTATAAGACCTATGTGAAAATTTCCACTAGAGATTTTATCCTAGAGAAGAAATTGGAAAAAAGGCTATGTTCTTTGTGATGATTTATCTTGTTTTGAGAAGTAAAATTTTGGTAACATCTTTAATGGATTTGGTGAAGGATTTGACACTCTTACAAAAGTATTTTATGCAAACATGTTTGATGTTGATCTTGAGAAGTTGTGCTTTAAGACCATGAATGGAAGAAACAAGATTAAAGTGGATTGAGAATTGATTTCGAGAATCACTAATCTTCCCATGGGCGATTTTTTTTCCTAGACCAAAAGGAAAAAAGCCTTCTTGTAAAACCATTTCTTATAACCTTTGTTGAAAAAGTTTTGGTTGGAAAGATGGAAAGTTTCCTACCGAAGATCTCGGTATACCTTTTACAGTTTTTGGAAAGTTTGGTATTCCAAACACTTGTACCTCCACAGTAGAAGATGCATGTTGGAGTCGCGACTTTGTGGAGTTAGCCTATTTTCTTGAAATGGGCACACAAGTTCTTGATATATGTGGATGGATTATTCAAAAATTGGCGACAATGACCTTATCCAACAAGAAATTGGGATTTCCTTGCCTCATCGAATGAATTTCTCGAGAATTCTCCGTTGATTCGATTGGAAACTCAATAGGAACTCATGCCTTAGTTCATAGAAGTACTTTCAAACGTATGAGAACGAACGATTACAAAAGAAAAATGGTATATATTTCACCTCTTGACGGTTCTTGTGATCCTACAACCTTGAGTCTTCTTCAACAAATTCACATGGATATTTGTAAGATCAACTCCAAGATAAAAGGTATGCAAAAACAATTATGTGTGCTTGCTACAAAATTCCCCGACATCCAGGATGAAATAGATAATATTCAAGCTTTTTTGGGTGATTCCGGTGATGAAGATAATGAGTATCCCTTTCACCTTATGCTTCTTTTATAAAAATTTACTTGGAAACTTCTTGTGAGAATTTATTCTTGTGTTTAACTAGGGTTTGGTATAACATATATTGTGAGTACACAAGTTATTTCCAACGATTTTCATCTTGCATGTTTTTAGGTTTATTTATTTAAATTCTAGAGTTTTTGGAAGATGAACTTGCAGTCTTTAATCTTCGTTGGTTATATGTATTGCAAAGTCTTATGAGATATATGTGTCCTTTACTTTTTGTGAATTGAATTGATATCTCTTACATGCTCAAAAGTTAAATCTATTAAGTTTATGAACTAAAAGTAGAATAAAGTTTGTGAGAGTTTTCGCAGTATTGATCTACTTGTGGTCACACTCTTGTATAATTACTACATTATCAAACTTCGTAAGATTTTTTTGTGTTCAGTCATATCGATTTGTTAGAGCAGTGCTCGGTTGAACTCGCAAGCGTTGTTATCTCAAGCTTGTTTGTCAATGTTAGTGATCAAAACTATATGTCTTGATTTCTAGTCTACTTATAGATGTCTCAGACTAGGATAGATTGTGTAGTTGAGCATTAGACTTCACGGCGTTCATCATTGAAGATGAAGAACTACTAAGGAGAGCTTGTGGAACTTCATCAACAAAAAGGTATGTGGAGACTGAAACTCATCTATCACTTGGAAAGTCTATTTCTACTCTATCTCTTATATTGAGACATAAGTCGTGTTACGATATAGTTTTCTATTATACACATTTTAGATTTCGAGTTGAGTTTAACTCGCTTACATATTTCTCAGAATATGTGTTGGCAAGCTTTCGCTTCGACCAAGTTCATCTTGATCATGTGAAAATCGCCGAGTAACATCTTACATGGTTTGTATGATACAATCATTTGGTGTAGACTTGGAATGTTTCGTTATGATTATTTCAATAACTTGAAAATTGTTTTGATACTAATAGTGTGTGAAAACGGCTATTGTCATCCTCTAAGAAAGTTCAATGATTGAAATAAGAGTTTAGAACACTTAACCATTATTGGATTATGACATGTTGTGTACTCTTGCACATATGTGATCCATGTCCGGGAACCATAATATGAGTACATGTTTGTTTGAGAATTCCGGGAACCTAAGTATGCGCACCCGTACGCATACTGGTGTAAGGTTCGTGTCCGAGATTTTCTAATGGGATTGGTGGTATGCGTACACGTTCGCGTACTGGCGAAACCCAATTTCAGTCCGGGTATTTCAAGTATGCGTACCCGTTCGCGTACTTGAAGGTTAAAGTTCTTAAATCGGTTTAGTACATGAACTAATACATTTATATAATAAGGAATGCATTCTTTGCAAACCGTGGCTATAATGTTCATGAACTGATTCGAGTGAATCAAACCGATTTTTCTTCAATTGTGTTCTTGTATACTTCTATGAGAATATAGCAATTGAACGACTCTTTAACTAGTTTCATTTGAGTCATTTGAACTAGTTATGGTTAACATGAATAAGGTTGATATGGGAGTATTCATATGGCTAACCTTCGTTAACTATTGTTGATCCAACATGGTGTACACATTTAGGTACGGCTACATAAACCTAAATGAAGGTACATTTTATTTGTGTGTAACAATCTAAGTTCGATCTAACGGTTGAAAGATATTAGCTTGAAACTAATCAGGTTTTCATCTAACGGTGATTATTGAATGCTTTGTTACCAAGGTAACTTAGATTGCAAACCCTGATTTGAAAACTATATAAAGGAGAACTCTAGCAACTGGGAAACCTAATCCCCACACCTCCCGTGTGATACTAGTTGCATAAGCTAGAGTCGATTCTCCTTTAACCTTAGGTTTTTCACGAAACCCTGTAGGTTAACGACTTGAAGACTTCATTGGGATTGTGAAGCCAGACCCAACTATTTTCTCCGTAGTTGAGTGATCTGATCTTGCTGTTTCTATCGTGTTTGATTACGATCTTCTTTAAGATTGGCTCGAGATTTATTCTCCGATACGCAAGATAAAAAGTAATCACAAACATCTCCGTCTCATCATTTGTAATTCCACAATATTTTGTTTCGCTACCATACGATTAAGACTATTGTGAGGTGATTGATATTTCTAGCTTGTTCTTCGGGAATATAAGTCCGGTATATCAATTGGTTCTTGTTCACCTTTGAAAAGACGAGGGTACCCAAATATACCTCAATCTAAAACTTTTCCACCTATAAATCCTTTCTCCGAAAGTGATTGTCTATGGACTGAGTCGAGACAATACAACTAATCGGTTCACACTTCGTGTGATCGTCTATGGATACGAGATCGAGACAATACAATAACGAAGTATGATTACTTGATAATAAGTTCGGACTTAACCAAACACAATAGGATTGCTATCAAGTAATTAGGAATTAACCTTTGTGTATTTTACTTCTAATTATAATAAAAATAATTATAATTGCGGAAATAGAAAAGTAAAAGACACAACAAGATTTTGTTAACGAGGAAACCGCAAATGCAGAAAAACCCCGAGACCTTGTCCAGGATTGAATACTCTCAGGATTAAGCCGCTATACAAAATCTAAACCAACTTCGTATAGTTGAGACCAAGCAACTAAACCTATAGTTCACCTATTTCCGTATGTATCCCTGCGCCTCCAACTTGCAATAAGTCACGCACTTGGAACAATTCCTTTGGCTCGTATTCCAAACAGTAAAGGAACAACAAATCTGTTCGGTAACAACTCTGATATGAGTTTGACAAAAGGCTCTTCCATTTATCCCAATAAACTCCTTTGTCGGGTTCTTAGATAAATCTATTCAACAACTACCAAAGTAATTGTTTAGACTATGCAATCAATACTATAAATCACAAAGAAATGTATTGATGCCGATCTACTCAACTAATCATTCCAATCTATAAAAAATTATAGTTGGATCCCTATCCGATCAAGTTTTGTGCATACCAAAGATTATGAACTCAAATAAGAAATCTTTTTTGTCTTCAAATCTTCTTAGATCTTCAATAAACACCTGCACACAATCAACTTGAATCTCTTGTGATCAATCACACACAAAACGGAGTCTGTTAACAATGGATTATCACAAGACGTCTTTAGATATACAAACAGTCTAAAGATCCCCGTAGAAACTTCGATCTAGTTTGAGTGAATCTTATGTCAGGAGAGAAGATTCTCAAGCATAAACAAACTAGGTGCAATCAAAGTTCAACAACCATTAGTCAATCAAATCAATCGAAAACTAATAATAAACTGCAATTACCTTGTTTCCCACCAACGGTACTCGTAGAGCTTCCCAATCCCAAAGAAGTCTTTAAAACGAGCGGTCATAAGAGATTTCGCCTAATTAGGGTACTTTCCTCTCCAAATAGACGGCTCCACCAGTAACAGCACAACAAGGTAGTTTTGCTGGCTCTGAGGATTAGTTTGCTCGAATGCAAACTTCAATATTTATAGACCAGGGAAGTTTGGACACCAAGGAATTTCCAAAACCGAATATTCTCAAAGATATGCAATAATGCCCATATCGGTTATCATAATTCCTGGAAATACTCTGCCCAAATATTGACAGAAATCTCAGTAGAAAATCTCCAATTAGTAAATGAACATTACCAATTTTTATTTTCTAAAGATATGCATTTAATTGCTGGAAAAAAAGCATATAAAAACTAAAAACCTTAATTAAAAGATTCTCAATTTATTTCGATCCGGGATTCTCCTTTAGTTATTAAGGAATGTCTTTGAACAATAAAAGATAAGAATTACTGCACATGTTCAAAGTATGTTGACATCTTTACTTTGTAAATCCTTTTTCATATTTACAATCTTGGAACCGATTTGCCACACTTCCAAACGAGTTTATAATTGGTTCATCTGACTTCCAAGAACTATGTGATTGATTATCCTATCAAATCACCATTAATGGGTTTCACGGTTCTACCAAAACACAAAGCTTCGGTTCTACCTCCATGTGGGTACTAGGATCAGTCACACTAGCTTTCCAAAAATTGGTTGACTAGGTACTAGGATCGGTTACCACATTATTATGGTATTTACTTGTAATCGGTTGCACAAGTCATAGGATCAGTTACCAATTAAAAATACTTGTTGTACCTCTTAAAAGGATCGATTCCACATACTTGTGATTGGTTGCACCTCTTACTAGGATCGGTTCCCCAATGTCTAGAGTTAGTCATACTAATTACAATATATCGATCATACCATCTCAGGTGATTATTTAAGATCGGTTTCACTAATAAAAGTCATACCAATACAAAAGTCAGGCATTTTGAATAGTTTTACCAAGATACATAAACAAGTTATGAGAGGTTATACTAAAAACACATATTGGTAATCCAAAGATTTGCAATGAATAATAATACCAATAAGCCTAGCGATTTCCCTCTCGATTCATAAAAAAAGTTTATGAATTGTACTTCCTTTAAACGAATGTAAAACATTGTTTCCTAGGACGAAATCTTCACCCATACCCATACATAATCACAATACCATTCATATGATTATGTCGATGTCTTATATACGAAGTTCAAAAGATAGACGTTATACTTCATATTGTAATTCCTTAATACTATGTCTAACTAGAGTATAATCATTCACAGCTTCGCAGTTATGTTTTCGATATGCACGACTTGAAAGATACGTTAGGAATGAAACAGTTCAAGTCAAATATTACTAACCTGAAGAGGAAGGATGATGTCGTCGATGTATCTCTTTACTTCTTCACATTCTTCAAGTCTTCTCATAATACTTGTAAGTCTCATATCCTAGTAACTTTCTAGATAACCTATACGAAGTTGTCTCTAGTAAATAATCAAGCGACACTTTAAATGAGTTTTGATTCACTAAAATATGACAACCAAACTTGACATACCAACGCTTGGTGGGTTCAACCGAGCTATACTCTAACAATCTCCCCCTTTGTCATTTTTAGTGACAAAACTCTTACATCATATGGATAAACAAATTACAAGAATTCATTATACATACGCTTGATTCCAAGTTTCAACAGCACAATAACATGTATACATTCAGTCCATAAATTCCGTTGTTGACATTATAATAACAAAGCTAATACTCCCCCTAAAGGTAAGATAGGTAGATTTTCAATCCACACGTCTTTGTTATTCCCTTTGTAGTTAAGATAACCACAAGTATCAATATGATATGTTACTCCCCCTTTAGTCTATGCTTTACTCTTTCGTTAGATATAACGTTTAAGCACCATTGTCCTTTCCTTAGTGTTACCAAATCACTTGTTTACTCCATATATTCCCCCCTTTTTGTCACAAAATGACAAAGGTACGAGCAAATAAAGGACAAACCAAAAGGACCTTACAAATATCAAAAGACTTGCATAACCTATAAGAGTTAAGCACGAGGGTTCCACACACCATTTTAGATAACCAATATCAAAACCGAAACTACAAAGTAATTTTGTTTTGATATGTTACCAAGGAAACAATTGCCCGAAGCAATTTTCCCTAATAATAACTTTGACCTTTCACTTTAAACAAGACAAGTACTAGGTTAGTTAACTAGCATTTCTTGTTAAGGCATTCGATTAGACTTGAATAACCGAATCTTACACTTTTATAAGTCTAACTAAGATCAGAATTAACTTAGTTTATCTTGTCTGGAATCGAATTGGACTAAATAATTGATCCCGAAAACCTTTTTTGTTAAGCCATAAACAATTCATACAAACCAAATAAATCAACTTGCATAATGATTTATCTCAACCGGAAGCAATTGAAACAAACATAGACATTAAAGTACCGCAATTGCACCGAAATTTCGTTAAGCCTAAACAATTGATACCAAACAATAAAGCAAGATAACAATAGTTTTTCTTAACCGGAAACAATTGAATCACACACACATCCATACACAAATAATGGAATAAACATCAATTGTACCGAAATTTTGTTAAGCAAAAGCAATAAATATATCCAATAAAATCAGGCTTTTCTTAAACAAGAAAACGATTAACTAACAAATTCGTTACCTCAAGTTCCGCATCCTCTTCTCCCCAGAAAGATATATCATTAAACGCAAGTTCAAGTTAGAACTCTCCCCCATTAATGTTGTCATCCTCTCGCAAGAACAAAAGAACAACAACAACCAACCTTTACCAGAGAAAGGTTGAAAACCGGTTTTAACTAATGCATAACAAAAGTTGAAAATCCCGAAACACATATGCTTTTATGCTAAACCAAAAACGATTCAACATATTGTGACTTTTTCACACATGAGTTTCAATCAGAACCCCTTATGATCCTTTGATAAAGCCTACCAAAATGGGCTAGAACTTAATCCTGCTAAACCAAAAAGTCACCCAAACCATAAGGGTTCACACAATATGAGATCGAATATTAAGGTTATGAAAGACGAAATCAAACATCCCATAACACAAATGCAACACACCATAAATATTCAACAAAGAATCAAGTATTGAAATTACCTCTATCTTGTAGGGAATTAAATTACGAAACCAACGCAAAAATAATGAGGTCATTCCGAGTTCGGACGAAGAAGTTATGGGCAAAACAGTTTTACACTCCTTCTTATGGACCTATCACTAGGATCGGTTACAAAATCACTAGTAGTTACTAGGACCGGTTACTAGGATCAGTTACACGAGTTTGTGATGGATCACAACACTAAACTGTTTTTGACATAACTTTTGCATACGATGTCCGAATTCAGTGATTTTTGGCTCATTTTAACCGTATAAACAAGATCTACACATATATGATCAGAAGATATCAATATCATAAACTCAAAAATACCATTTCTATCAAAAGCTCAAATATAGATAGAGAAAGTATGAGTATAGAAGAAAATAAATCTCCCTAAAGATATTAATTAGTCATATAATAACCGAGAGATCATGTGCTCAGTTTTCATGTGTTTCCTCACCTTTCAAAAGATTGAGCACCAAGGTGAGCATGCACATTCTAACACAACTAGGTTGTGTTTATTTGAGCCTTGTCTTCTATGTCACTAGGGACTAAGACAGAATCACTCTTGACCTATAGATTGATTTGTTTTCTCTTGTTCCATCTCTTGTTTTTCTTCTTTGACTTGTGATGAAGAGTGTCATTATCGCAACGTTTACCAGTACAAGAGATTTCACACATGATGTCTTTCTTTAGTCTTTCAAGAAAACTCTTATAATGAATTTGGTAATTATTCTCGAAATATGTTGACTAAGCTTAAGAATATTTGTTCATACTTGATGAATTTGGTGAAAACAATTTATTGTTTAAGACCTAAATCATGATTCAACTTAATTATTTGAAAATAGTCCGGAACAGTGATATGTGTCATTGATGTTATCCGGGAATGTTTCAAATTGATTATTAGAGAGAAATAAAACTACTTTGAATCTGGATACATGACAGTACACGTACCAGCTTACATACTTACGCAACTGTTATAGGTCCGAGGCCGCAGTACATGTACCCAGTACACGTACCAGCGTAGTGATCGCTGTCGTATGCGTCAAAGATAATTTCACTTTCCTAAAGTATATGATAAGAAAGAGTTCGTTTCCACAGAGAGGCAATTGTAGTTATTGTGTATTCAATTTCCTAAAGTAACCAATTGGGGGGATTTCTGATTTTTATGTAAGCAATAAAAGTAAATCAAAAGCAAAGTAAATTGGAGAAATAATCAATGGGAGAAAGATATTGGTCAAGGAATTTATCTTCAATCTTAAACATGTGCCTGCATACATGATTAGAATTACAATTTAATCTCTTTTATTATCAAAAGCCTAGAGTATCAAGAAAGCAAGATATTCCATTAATTTCCTAAGTTCATCAACACACACATTAGAGCTGCATATGTGAATTCTACCTAAAGAATAACCTAACGCCTTGCGCTAATTAAGTTCAATTCCTAGGAGCATTAAGTTTCAGAAATAGGCTAATCAATGCAATTGTCATACATTACGCATGACAATTCGGACAATGGTCAAACTCTACATATGATTACGAGAGTGTATCACTACAAACCGTAATCATATCATGCTACTTGTATTTGGGGTTATCGCTCGATGAAAACCCTAAAATAGCTATGGACAAGGATGCAAGTTGAATTGATTGGCCACTCAACTAAACAAACTTCTAAATTCCATCACAATACATCAATCATGTGATATTAAAAAAATTAGAAGTTTGAACGATAATCAAGAAAGAAAACTAATACATAACTCAAGCACAAGTATTCGAAATCGGATTACATCCTTAACCAATAATATTAAATTATCTACTCATAGCTATGGAGTTCATCATAATCAATAATCAAATAAAGAAGATGAAAAATAAATACGAAAGCAAACCCTAGTTGCGTCTGTCTCCAAAGCTCCAAGAATAATATGTGATCCTCCAAGTTATAGACGACGTTTCTTTTATATCAATCCTTATTTCCAAAACTTGGTCAATCCTCCAAAGTCCATAATCTAGAAGTCCACCAAGCCCATACAACCCACATGTTGAAACAGACCAGTGAAAATCTCTACCAAAAAATAGTCGCCGGAAAACTGGTATGACTGGACGGAAGTTGACCGGAAAGGAGCTCAGGTGACGTCAAAGTCAATCCGGCAACCGATCAAAACTAACAGTCAGTCGGGTCAACTCAGTCAAGGTCACTGAGTCAGGATCTGAATTATGTGAGTCAGGTACTGAGTCATAAGCTAACTCAGCTGACTTAGTTGCCAAAGCCATCTTGCACTCCACTGTTCATTCATGCACCATCTTGGCGCTTCATTCTTGCAACCCTTCAAGAGCATATCATGTCTTCCATCACTTTTACCCATTTCAGTTCAATTTCTCTTCAAAACAACACCAGAACCATCACTGCAGTCTCTGCAATTACCCACCATCTTAATCTCTGCTCTTGACTGCAACAGTCTTCATAACTTGCACTCCAAACTGCTCATCTACAGCTGCACAACTCCACAAGACTCCATGACCTGCAACTGCCTCAGTTCTCAGCACTGCCAAAGACATTGCATTCTTCCATGTAATACACAACATACATAGCGTCACCTGTTCAACTTCCTTGTAACTCAGTTCATCATTTACTCTACAGAATTCTACTAGTTTCAGTTGTATTCTTGTTAACCACCATCTTGTCTGTAGCACAACATTTCTTCTTCCTCCATTATTCCCTGTGTAAGTCACCAACAATCAACCCATGTAACTGCAACCTCAGGCTTAACTCCTCAGCATCATTACAGCTCCATACTCTCACCTGTAATTCAATCAACCATTTCAACTGCACCAGATCTTGTAAAGTACCACCACCATTTCCATATCAGGTTCACCACCATCAGCTAACACAACCAACTCCAATTCCTCTGCCATCACCAGTTCACATTTCATCCTTCTCTGTAATTGTGAATTAGAGACAAACCCAACATCAAGACATAGCCCACAGAACCATTCCATTTCCCCCATCTGAGCTGCAACTGTCTCTTTGTGAACAAGCACAACCCTTGTAAACTGCAAGCACGACAACATCATTCCTTCCTTCTCCTAAACTCATAGCAGTAACCAACCAAGTAACTGCAATACAACACCGCAGTTCCACTTCAAGAGCTACTACTTTCTGTTGCAGCCTCATTCTTCCCTGGATAACAGCACGACCCATTCTTCTCATACTCAAGAACCCAACTGCAATACCATTAGCTCCATCTCATGAACGTGCGCTTTCAGCTTCAGACTCAAATAACAACCCATCAACCTTCATACTAGCATCATCTTCCTCAAAACCCCAGATTCTGCTTAGCCATTAGACTTTGCTAGTCCCCGAGCTAATTAAACAAAATAATTCTAAGACATACATACAACTCTGTGTCGTAGAGGCCACAGTCACACTTAGCATGTATAACAAGCCTTTGAACCCCTAGGTGTCCCTAGTGGACGAGTTATAGTCTCGTGAGGGTTTACTAGAGATATACCCACAAAACCTACTTTTCCAACTTACTAGTTTTCCGAAATGATAGCATCCAACGCGCTAAGAAGACATATAAATTCTGCACACTAGTCATAAGAAGTTAGACATATATATGAACACAATCTCATCCTTAAAAGTTGAGAGAGAAATAACCATCCCTTATCGAAAAAATCCAGGTTCGAGACTGATCGAAAGTCTTGACTCTGCCTCACAAGAAAGGGTTTTATGAAGTTGATATCAATAGTAAACTACTTTTTTTATGGGTCACACATGTGTCCAGTTAGGAATGAAGAGAGAATCCTGCGACACCTTGAACAGTACGAAGGCAAAAACCCTCCGAATTGTTTTGAAAACCCACATCTTTTATCATTTTTGAAAATCCTTTTTTTGACGATCTCTACGAAAGGAAATCAACCACTTAACGAAGGTGGGAATATGCTTACTTACCTCATTATCCGTTCGACGTGCAGTTAGCACCACTCTCACAGCATCCATAGAAACGTCTTCGGTCTTCAATCCTTGTCTTCATCTTCGTCTTCAACTAGTGATGATAACTCTTGAACTTCATAGAATCTTGACAATGTGATTCTTTCCTCTAATTCCTTGTTGCTTGAAACTTCATTATAGATATTTCTTCTTTCCATTGGCTTTTTTTTTTTTGAAAGAATACAAAACTAAAAACGAAATAAAATAGATACAACGAATTTTTCTTGTCTTTTTTTTTTCTTTTTTCAAATTGAGACAAGAAAAATAAAACAAATACAAAATAAAAATAAAACAAAATAATGAACCTAACAAAATTTTCTCTCGTCTCTTTTTTGTTTTCTTTTTCTTCTTTTTTTCATTTTTTTTCTCGAGACAAGAGAAATAAAGTACAAATAAGATAAAATAAAAATGCAAGTACAAAGGCCATGGTGTAAGTACTTTACCGCTTGATTCTTCACAACTTGTATGTCTCGATATCATAAACTTCTTGAACTCTCATCTTGATAATCTTCGCTCTTGTACATAAGTCTTCAACTTGTAAGAAATTATGATCCTTGTCTTGTTGCTTTACTTGAATATGAAGTCTGCTCATTTCTATACCATTGCTTGTAAACCTTGAACGTCTTCAACTTTCCTTCGAATTTGTGATGCTCCTCTTGTTGATGATGATGGTGTTTCTATGGACCTGTTGGTGTAGAGAGAGATAAAGTGGATGGTGCTAACTGCGGATAAGATTACAGTGGTATATAAGTTAGCAATTCGATGTCACCATCATGATTGATAAAATAACACTCAAGAGATCAAAGTAGTTCTTCTATTGGTGGGAGATTGGGTAGCTCACCATTCTACCCAGAATTAACGTACGGTGACACACTCTCTAAAAGCACATATTTAGACACGTACAAAGAATTGAAGGTCGGTGCCTCACATGATGTAACAATAGGTAGTCTCCACTATAGGAGATCACAACTCTAATACTGAATTCATTCTGCACCTCATTTACCACTGGCATGGTTAAATCCAACTTTAACTCTCATACAAGTAAGAAACCTGATCACGTTCTCTGTCATCTTTAAGTTTAGTCACTCTTGTGAGAATTTTGATGTAATCTTAGCGACATGTATACTATGTGACTCTAAACTAACTACAAGTTGGAGTTTTTCATGCACTAATTCACATAAAAGTCGAAAATTTATGAAAAATTTACAATGCAAATGCTTAACCACTCCCCTACACTTAAACTTTACATTGTCCTCAATGTAAATTGAATCGTCCAAAGAAAGTCAAGGTGGGAAATACTACATGATAATGTGACAAGAAATCAAAAAATAAGATAAAAATAAAAATAAACATAAGACAAGAGATAAAAAGATAAGAGATACAAAACCAATGGGTGGCCTCCCATGCAGCGCTTGGTTTAAAGTCGTCAGCCCGACTATCTCCTTGCATGCTAAGGCTCCTCCAGATGGAGTACTTCCACAAGGTTAGCTCCTTCCACAACTTCCGAAGAGAAGTTCTCATAATATGGTTTCAACCGGTTCCCATTTACTTTATGTTCATTTCCTGTAGCTAAACTACGAATTTCCACTGCACCATGAGAAAACATATTAGTCATGATAAAAAGTCCAATCCAACGTGACCTTAATTTATCCGGAAATAATTGCAAGCGAGAATTAAACAAAAACACTTCCTGCCCAATGCAAAATTATTTCTTTGTGATCATTCTATCATGAAATGCTATCGTCTTTTCCTTGTAAATTCGTGAGCTTTCAAATGCATCATTATGGATCTCTTCTAGCTCTTGAGTTAACGCGTAAGTTATTTGAGTCGACACATAAGTTAGCGGACACAGATGACTTAGTTATGGACGAAATAACTGTAACGGTGAGTGAAACTTCTTTAGAAGATATCCTCAGGAAGTTAGCTGAGTCAACATGTAAGTTAACAGAGTCAACACGTGAGTTTGCTGAGTCAACACGTAGGTTAAAGTTAGAGAAAGAAGAAATAATTGCTCGAATTACTTTGAATTGTCAATACATTGCTTCAAAAATCACCCTTGAAAATGAGGAAAATTTCTATTTACATAATCAAGATGACGAGGTTAGAATTGAAAGCAATACTTTAGATAAGGTTCGACCATCTTCATATTACTATGATGATGATGATAGTGTTGATGAAGAATCTGAAGTTTTTAGGCGTAGTGATCAGGAATTTGTTACTCCAATTGAGCTTTATAATGATAGTAATATTTCTGGTTTAAATCCAAATAATTTTAATAATCATTCACCTATTCAAAAGGATGAGGATTTGACTAGAAATACCCCCGTTTTAGACGATGTAGTATATCCTTTTTACGAAGCCGATGATAGTTTTGAGGAACGAGTTTATTCTGAGAATATTAATTTAGAGTCTAGCGATTTAGAAACATTAGACTTAGAAAAACAAAATGAACTCGTAGAGATGAGTGAGGATGAACCTAACTTAGAAGAATCAATTGACCATTTCCAGGATTCTGATGACCTAGAAATTAGGGAAGTTGTGACTAGTCTTTCTAGAGACACTGAAAACTCTAAGTTTGGGGGTGATTATTATCCATGTGCTTTAACTCTTAGAAAGGTCCCTCACTTGGGACTTAACATATATGCCTCAACCATTTTAAAAGATTATCTTCATACACGTTTTCCCGAACCTCATGTTGTCCATAAGGAATTTCAGTTGTTAGAAACCTATCCTCTGGTTGATGTGGTTGACCCAGGCTATGATACCGAGATTGATTTTGTTTTCCCACCAAATATTTTTCTTCCAAATGTGGGAATGTATGAGTTTCAAATATGTTTGTTATTAAGTTCTGAGACTAAACCTAATTACTTTAGGAGATTAGGGCCAACACATTTGCTTAAGATTGACCACCTCTTTCATCGTAGTCAATCGTGTGAGTCAAAACCGATTGAATTTAAGGATCCGCAACTATTTAGGTTATTATTATGTGCTTCTAAGTCTTTACTTAAGTTTTTCCAGACTCTAATACCTGAATCGGATATTAGCTATGAGGAAATGCAGTCCATGAAAATATTTTATTTAGACCCAGTTATAGAACCTGAACCACAGCTAGATGTAGTTGTCTTAAACAGGAAACTACACAAGGGTGTGCTTTATTTGTTAATTTTCTTGGCATGTTGCAGATTACCTTTACTTGTGATAGCCTTATTTGGTTTTGGTGATCCGCAGTTATTCCGGCTATTACTTTATGATTCTATGAGGTGACTAATTCCTTCCGATGTCTGGCTGAAGACTTTAAACTTAGCACTTTTGGGAGGTAACCCATGCTCATGCAACACGGTAATATCTTTCCTTAACTCTTTTGCTTCAAGTGGTAACAATTTCTCCTTGTTCATGCTTTTAATTTTATCTTTAGAACATTGAGGACAATGTTAGATTTAAGTTTGGGGGTATGGGAGAAACTTTTTAGTTGCAGTATCAACTCCAGAGTCTAGAAATTTATGTTTATTAAGGTTGGCACTAACCAATCTAAGTGGATGGGAACATCTTGGTTGTAGGAGTTGAGGAACCAATCTGATTAGATGGAAACATCTAAAGAGTCTATGTATAAAAGCACAGAGCTCAGGTGTTAGAATTAAAAAAAAAACATGATAGTTTCGCCATATCTCGTTGAATCCTTTTCACCTTCTGTTTTTCTTTTTCTTTTCTTATAAGTGATTGGGTGAAATAGAGTGATTGAGATACCAAAAAAAAAAAAAAGACCTGACCATCAGACCAACCGGAATAAATTCAATAAAGTCGACCACTGGTACCCTTGTATATGCCAGTTGTGTTGACCTAGAGTTAGGATTATCACCCGTTGGTTCCCTTGTATATGCCAGATGTGTTTATATTGGTCAGACCGGTGTCTCAATCCATTAGGATAGGTTCACCTTAATCAACATCAAAACCATTTACGTATTTCTCTACATCCATCTTCTTAATCTTTCCATGTGATTGGTTGACTCCGGTTATGATGTACAGAAACTATCTGAGAAGAGCTCTGTCACTTATATGAATTTTAGTATGCTTGAGTGCAAACTCATGTACATCAGTTGGAATTTCGCATCAGGGTACTTCCTCCTGTAGTCAATGAGAGTATGCCAACCAAGGAGATTCTTTATTGCCTTCCAAGGTTCTGCGTAGATAACTAGGGTCTGGAGTAGAGCTGGCAAACCATCCAAAAACCCGCGGGTTGACTCGCCCGGCCCGTCAAAAACCCGTGCCCGTCCCGGCTGGGTCCTAAACAAGCCGGGTGCAGGTTGGAGAAATAACGGCTTGTGAGGAAACGGGTTAACCCGTCCCGACCCGTGAACCCGCGGATTAAACCCGTCAACCCGTTTGCTCCTAATAATTTCCACCATAGGATTACTACATTTAATCCTGTTCGTTCATCTATGATATAAAACTCTAAAAAACCCTAGAAGATCTCATTTTCTTTCTTTCATATTTTCTTTCTTCTCCACCCTGCTTTCTGCCTCTGCGCCTCCTAGCACCAACTCATCTTCTTTGTTAAATTTATTTATAATCCAAGTTTTGTGAGATAAATTTAAAATTAATGAAATAAGTGAATCAATCCAGACAAAATCCAAGTTATGTCGAGAAGATCAATTCATTTTTCAGTATATTTTTTTTCTGCTATTTCTTTTCTCATTCCGTTTTTCTTCTCTACCGCACGAACTGTGAGTCATTTATGATTCTTCTGAATAAACTTAATGAAATAAGTGAATCAAGGAAAGATTAAATAAGTATGTGGAGTTGATTTTGGTTAGGGTTTCGTGATGAAAGGGGAATCAGTAAAATTAAGGTTAGGGTTCTAGATGGATTGAAAATTCCTTGTGAAATTGAGAATGAAATCAAGCAAGTAAAGATGGGTATTGGGTGTTAAGTTTAAGGGAGAAGTTTTATTTACTGATTCTCAGTGAGTTATGGTTTCCAACATGAATTGGAATTTTTATTGGTGATGAATATGAAGAAATTGAAAGATGGTTTTGTTTAATTGAGGTTTAGATTGGATATGAACTCCATGGATTAGGGTCCTTAATAGAAAAGAGAATTCAGGGTTCTTAATAGTAGTTTGAGCTGAAGTCTATGTGAGTTGGAATTGGTGCGTTTCTGTTATTTTTGTTGTTGATTAATGTTGCAGATTAGTGAGAATGGCGATTTATGAATGAAATCGAGATGCAGGTGATGGAAGTGGTGGAGGTGAATTGATTTTAGGGTTAGAAACGATAAGTGGTGGAGGTTTTAGGGTTGGAAGATAATTCAGGGTATACTAAAGTTTGGGTAATCCTCTAATTGTGTTAATTTTAGTAATTTAAGTTGAATTGTTTAAATGGTTTGAGGTTATATGGTTGTAAATTAAACTGAGATTGATATGGGTATTGAATAGTGGTAGCCTTGAATTTCTTAATATGATTATGTTGTTGTTGGTATCTTCCATGGCGGTGATTCCTTAGGGTTTGATCTTCCATGAGTCCATTCCTATGTTCTTAATTAAGCTGGATAATTAACTTAATGGTTTGATGTTCTGTTTTGTAATGGTTTGATGTCTCTGTTTTGTTACAAATTAATTAACTTAATAAGAATTTATTTTTATTTTTAATTAAACAAGCCGGGTAACCCGTGAACCCGCAAGCTTTACCCGTCACGGGCGCGGGTTGAAGAAATGATCACCCGTGAAGAATTTCGACCCGCAGGTTTTGGCCCGTGTTAACCCAGACCCGTGCAACCCGTAACAAGCCAGCCCCGGCCCGCCCGTTTGCCACTTCTAGTCTGGAGTAAAGGTTTTGTGGGTACACCTCTGGTAAACCCTCCCGAGACTATAACTCGGCCACTAGGGCCACCTAGGGGTTCAAAGGCTTGTTGCACATGCTAAGTGCAATCGCGATGCCTATGACAGTGAGTTAGGATTTTTATTTTCTAGATTAGATTTGCTCGAGGACTAGCAAATAATAAGTTTGGGGGTATTTGATAGACACATTTTTGTGTCTAAATTGTCCTCGATGTTTGTATTGTTAGAACTTGATTTTTGTACTAATATTGTGTTTTTATGTATTTGTAGGTATTTTTGGGAAATAAACATTTTTGGAAAATTCGGCTCGAAAAGTTGATAAAGGCACCCCAGAGGACACATGTTATTCGGACCCTCAATTTTGGATAAGGGGTACCCATTTGCTATTTGCACACCTGGTCTGGTTAGGGGGGCCACCCTTCTTTATCATTTGAATTTCATAATTGGCGGGAAATATTGGTTCTTCTCTGGCATATTAGAGTTCGAAATTTAAGGGAGATTTAGAGAGATTCAACACCGGATTTTTGTTGGGATGGACTTGTTAGAGTATGAGAGACCTGGTATGGGTGTTTTGATCAATCAGAATTGGCTGCATCATCATGTTGGAGCGAAACAGGGGCATGCACTGTTCCCGGGTTTGTTTGGAATTTTGGGAAGATACCGCGAGAGTTTTTCGTCAGTATGAGCTGGAAACAAACTCTCACGACAAAACAGGGATGGTAACGTGTTTAGGTTCGATCAAAAAGGGTAGTTTCGTGGACATTATGAAACAGAGGTTGGAGCAATACGCGGAATTCTATTGGGTTAGTTTTGGAAAGTTTGCGTATGTATTCAGCGAGTGGGCTTGATCTAGAGCGTGTTATCAATGAGTTTGGAGAGGTTTAACAGCAACAGGCGCGCGAATAAGAGAACAGGGGAAAGATATTTCCCGTATCTGCATGGAAATATAACAGATTGATTGCTGGAGATTTTGGGATTAATGATGACATATTCTTAGTCATGTTGCGTATATAAAGACTCTTGAGGTATCATAGAGGGTCATGGAGAGTTAGGGGTGAAGTTCTGGTCCGTAGAAGAAGTTGCGGATTTAGTTACGCACTTTCAGGCGAAGAAGAAGAGGAAGAACACAAATCAACACATTTAGACAGTCGCAGAAACTGTTGCCTATACATTCAAATCCAATAACTTTGTAACAATTTATGTAACAATTATTTCGAGTTCGCAACAGTCTGTTAGTGTTTCTCTGTAACAGTGGGTTCTGTAACAGTTATATCTGTTACAAACACACTGATTTATACTCTTTCCTCTTGCAAACACCTTTTTGAGCAATGAAATCAACTTTTGAGTGTATTTCCAACATGAGGAGTTAGACCCCATCTCTGGGGCAACGGACGAAGCTGAATTTCATCATGTGGTAAATGAAATTAATTCCTTAGTTACTTTTTGCACCGATTTTTAATGATTTATGATTTCTATTAATTATTTGTGACTTTGTTTGATGACGCATGCTTAGTTCTAGGTAATTTTGATGCTTCATGCTTACAATATACAACTAATGTTTTATGAAATCTACTTTGGCAAAGAATAGAGTTAGTTTTTCTTTTATTTTGAGCTATAATTGCCTAGGATTAATTTCTGAACCAATTGAATATGAAAGTCAGTGAAATCCTGAGTCCCAATAAACTCTTCATCCCGTGACACATTTTGTATATATTTTATTTTAGTTTATTAATCCTTAAAATCAATCTCATCAAGTCCGAGTGAATGACAACCTTGCTTACTACTATAAAATTTGATCAATTTTTGGCGCCGCCGACGCGGACTTGTGTATAGATTTGTTTTTAGGTTTATTATTTTTGTTCCTTTTTACGGGTTTTGGTATTTTCTGTTTGCTTTCAGATTTGGTGCGGAGCTTATGTAAAAGAGAAAGTGTTAAAAAGTAAAGCGAAGCCAAAGAAGGAAAGAAAAGAGAGATCCGAACGGAGTGAAGAAGAAAATTTTGTATATAGTGTTATTGTTATTTTATTTTTTTTAGAAACTGTAATTAGGTAATTATTTTTGTAATTTTTATTTTTATTTTTATTTTTGGACTTTATTTTTTGACTTTTGGACATTATTATTTTTAAAACCTGTTGATGGTGAATTTTAGGTCAGGGCTAAAATTGTAAAAGCCAAATTTTATAAGCTGACATCCCGCAGAGGATAAAGCTATTTGAGTGATAAATACTTCTTCATTTTACTAATTCACCTAGAATGGAGCATGTGGCAACAATCCCAAATGTTATGTGAATTAAATACACAAAATTCATCCAGGATGGAGCATGTAGCAACAATCCCATATACCCTGTGAATTTATAGCGTTATTAATTAATGCATGATTAGCCTTGTATTTCCTGTGATGTTCCCGCAGAACTCTCATTATTGGTGCGGCATGACGACTGAGTGTTGCTCTCAGCAGAGTAACACGAATCTCCAAGTGTCAATAATGAGGCATGCACGAAATACCCATACAGGCAACATCTCTCGGTGTGTTACACTAGCCCGATTGAGCATATTTGAATCTGGACTATCCATATCAGTCTCAGAAACAATCACGACCACGCAAGTTGTCCGCATGATTTAACCAGCCTAGACGATCCTCAACAGGAGCAGGCTATCACCACAATGACCACCAGCGGGCCCGTTTATGCCCTGGTCGGTCGAACACATGCCATACTCCCAAAAGCCACCAAACACCAGCCTGGAAAAGGGTGGTCGAATTGGTATGGAGTAGCTTAGAGGAAGCTTGTACGAGCAAGATCGCCAACGACAGTCTCAAAACCATCCACGGCCGTCCAACTTCGCCGGCATGATTGGACGGCGTGGATTATCCCATGGCCGGTCGGACAAGCTTGTCCTGCACAGCGGCGGGGCCCCTCTCTACCTGCCTGGTTGACCATCTCCTGACCTAGCCATAGAGCAACGTGCATTTGCCCAAAGTATGGCCGGCATGATGTTTAAAGGTCGCAGGAAATTCCACTAAGGTCTTAAATCTATCACGACCATCCAACTTCACCGGCATGTTTGGATGGCTTAGATCAAGCCTATGACTGTGGGACAGGTACACACATGCTCACCACCGGCCCAACGTGGGCCCCACACGATCGGCCTCCCCAAGGGAGGAGCATAACATGCAAAATCGATCGGTTGAAGTTGCATGGGCGTGAACCATACAAAACCCTAATTAGAGTTTGCGGCATGTTACATGTGTCGCTAATCGATCACGAGCGTCCATCTTCGCAAGCTTGGATGGAGGTGTTTATGGGTGAAAACTATTTTTGCCGGTTTTGGTAATTTGGGATGTGTGGATGAGAAATGAGTCTAAACCTTAAACAAATGCACTGCGCGGTGAGTGCTTGTAGATTCGAGAGATCAATCTGTGCAAGGCCGGCCTAAACCAAGAAATGGCCGTCCCAGACTTGTTTCGGTCACAATGTGAAGGAGATGTGGAGGGAAGCGAAGAAGGTGTTGAGAATGTGAAGATGTTGGCTATGAATGACTTGTATCAGAAAGCTGGACTGGCTTGCAGGGTGTAAGCTATCAGTTCCGGTGTTTGAATACGATTGTATCAACACTTGCCTCTGTTGTCTGGACTTGTCTTGTTTCTCCTGTGTGGAAAATAGGGAGGAGAACCTATTTATACAAGTCATTTGAGCCTTATTCACGTCTCTCGTGGGAAGTGGAGGAAGTGGAGTGATGGAGTAGTGGAGGTGTGTGTTGGTGTTACACGACCAGTCTTGTCCACTTCTCCTGTCATCTCTAACCGCCCATGACTTCCTGACACGTTCTTGTGATGGCGCGTTGCATGCTGCACGCTGTAAACCGCCAGACCAATACCCCAGTATGTATCCCCCAGTTTGTGACATGATTGATGTCTCGAGTGTGTGGATCGTGGGACCCACATAAATTTGCATGTAATGCTAGATTAAATAACTAAGTTATTTAGGAAGTAGATACTTGTGAAGTATCATGTGTATTCCATGCAGGTACTGCATCATGGTGTGGTAGAGTGATGGGTGGTGATTACCATGACGCCTCACTGACCAATTAACTCCTGACCAGGGTTGTATAACCAAGACGGTGAAGTTGGACGGACGAGATGATCTTTGAGACACTCATCTGCGACCATTGATGGAATTAGGGTTTTGAAGAGGTGCGCAGGCATCATTCTTCAGCTTGGTCGAATCCAAACTTGGGAGACGATTTTGGCCAGGCCGATCGTACATGCGTGTAGACGGCATGACGGTGTAGGCGCCCATACCCCATTACTTCACGAAAGTATGATCTGGGCCACTCAATTCGTCCGGTGAAGTTAAGTGGTCGAGATCAATTTGTGACAGAAAACTAGTGCCGCAAGAGCCGCACATCACGCCATCTTCAGGCACGTGTTCCAAGACGACCAATTCTTGGTCGGTCTTGGCCGATCGGTCTGGAGTGTAGGTGGTAGGCTGGTGTTCACGCCTATACCTGACTGTCCCATGAAAACGTGATCTAAGCCACTCAAATCGTCCGGTGAAGTTGAGTGGTCGAGATCGGTTGCGATTTGGGAAGTGTGACCACGCTAGTTTGGACGCGCGTTTTGGGATAGCCAGGCATGATATGCCTTGGCCGATCAGGTGAGGGGAGAGACGGGCCCACGATGGTCATGCTGGTGTAGTTGCAGGATTTCCTACAACACACCCCCTATAATATTTTGTAGATCTAAATCTTATTAATCACCTAAATCTCAAATATAAATACTAGAAATATAAATAGACACACAAATTTTTTTACATGGTTCGATCAATGTGATCTACATCCATGGTTCTTCATTATGATTTTTGGAATTATATTAGTATTACATTTAGAATCTCCATTAATGGATATTTTGTAGAGCTCTAGATCTAGTTTTTTGGGGAAGAAGATGATAAAGAAAATAAAGTCTTTCTCTCTCTAAAAATATCTCTCTCTGAAATAATATCTCTCTCTCTCTTACCAAAATTATCCTCCCTTTCTCTCCCCTGCTCTCCTCTTTATATAGTGTTTACATAGTGGATGACAGCTCATGTACAACTAATATTTCCCTTAATTTCGGATTTACCTTGCGATATTTCGCAGGAATATAAATGTTAAATCTCGCAGACGCTCTAGTTTTCGCAAGATCTTCGCGCTTTCTTCATGTTTCTATCACCTCCATCTATTGCGTCATCAGTCTGCGACACTCACAAAATGTCATTGGTGAGGACTTCGCAAGTATGTCCTTGCTGTGATATTCTGCTCCTACATCTTGCCTCTTTTTCCTTGAATATTGCTTGAAGAGCTATCTTTAAGGAAAAATCCTCTTTGTTGTAATGGTCTTTGGTTTTTGTTGATGAAGGAACGAGCGAAAGAATACTTTTCTTGAAAAGTACGTACTTGCCTCTATTATTTTGCGAAGTTCCGAAGCTTTGAGAAGTATATATGAAGTATCATTTCTTGAAATATACGAAATATGAAGTATCCTTGAAGAAGTATATGAAGTATCCATCCTTGAATGCGAGTAATAAGTATTGCCTCTATTCATGTGAAATTATTACTCCATTTTTGATGAGGATTCTTGTTGTTCATTAGCGAACGCCCATTTTGGAAATGATTCTTGCCGAGAAGATAAAGAACATAAAATGTTTTCTCGGTAGTCCATAGTTGCCTCTGTTCTTTATCTATGAAGGTAGAATCTTTGAGAAAATGTTGAATGAGGGAGTTGTGTCTTCATTCTCATTTTGCTTCTGTCTCATGCTTTGTGCTCATGCGATAGTATAATCTCTTCAAGTTGCTTATAACTTTGCGAAATAATTGCGCGAAATAACCATATTGTACAAAATAATCACATTCTGAGAAATTCTGACTCATTCTGCGAAATTAAGAATACTTCTGCGGAATTATGAATGTCTCTGCGAAATTCTGAATAATACCTTGAGAGACTCTAAATAATATTGCTGAGAGATTCTGAATAACACTCCTGAGAGATTCTAAATAGTTCTGCTGAGAGATTCTGAATAATACTCTTGAGAGATTCTAAATAGTGCTGCTGAGAGATTCTGAATAATACTCTTGAGAGATTCCGAAATATACTTCTTTATTATTTTCTCTGCCTCAGATTCATTTTCATGTTTATATTCGCAAACTTATTTGTTTACATATAATCATATTCGCAAGATTATTTGCTTACTCATTTTTGTGTGGTCTTATTTTGCCTTCCTAGTTAAAGGTCTTATTTTGCCACCCCTCGTCATTGCGACAAAATCGCAGGACGTCTTTACACTTTCATGCAAAGACCCATTGATCTTGCCTTATCATTTCTTTAGTATTTTTGCCTCTGCAGGATATTTTTCTTGCGACAATATGACAGGCTTAAATATTCTTGCGAACGTAAAGCCACATGACATTGCCGTCTTGCGACGAAATCGCAGGACGTCCTTACATTTTCATGTAAAAACCCATTGATCTCGTCTTATCCTCGCGTTAGTATTATTGCCTCTTCAGGATCATTGCACAAATATGACAAGCCTAAATTTTCTTGCGAAAACAAAGCCTCGTGACATTTGCGTCTTAAGGCACTTATCAGCTCCCTAATGGAGGGTGCCACCCTTATCATCTCCCTGGTTGCCCCTTCAAGGAGGCGTACATCGGCCATACAAGACTAGCTCCTCCCATCCGTTCTTAACAACAACCAGTTGTTTTCGCAGCCTCTTATACCTTATACCTATAGGGTTTATGGTTACGAGACTGCACCCTAAGTGGAGTTTTCTTCGGGCCGAGTGCAGCATGTGCCAAGACTTGCCAAGAATGGCCGAGACACTTCAAATGCCCCAGGCACTCTTGGCTCAACCGTGTACCTTGGCGCCTTGAGCATACACTGACTCCTTGGAAGAGATCCTCGGGCGTCCAACTAGGGTATAACCTTATATATATAGTTGGAAATCCAAGGTATCTCTCCCGGATAGGCTTTCATGGGCCCCAAATCTCCATGACTCAGGTTCCAGGAGCGGTGTAACCTTTTCCCTGAGCCATGTCAAGAGATACCCCTTATATGACGCACTTTAGGTCTTACATTTGCCTCTTACGAAATATCATTCGCGAACTAGGGTGTACGCCATAAAGGTTCGTCCCATTCACTCATTCATTCATTTTTGTCAATTCATTCAATCATTCATTTTTGATTATCTCTTCTCATTATCTTTGCGAAATTATCGCATTTCCATTATCTCTACGAAATTATCGCATGTCTTCATTCTTTCATTCATCGTTTCAGTCACCTCTTTCACTCATTCTTTCATTTCTGTCATTTCTCCATTCTTTGCGAAATAATCATTCTTTTCTTCATTCTTTGCGAGATAATCATCAAGTCTCTTCTTTGTTGTTGTCTCTTGCGAAGTATATGGTTTTCTTTCGAAGCTCTTGTAGTCCAAAAATGATGCAAAAAATTCGCGGGAGATAGGAGTTGAACCCGCGTCCTCAAGTTCATTGTCTTTGCCTCTAACCAACTCTCCTGGCTCTTGTTTGTGAAAGAATTTGACCATATCGTTCTTTTAATGTGATCTTTGTCTCTAGTATTTCGAGTAAAAAACATGCAAAAAGTCTGCGAAAGTTGGGATTCGATCCTGCGAACACGAACGCATACTCTGCTGACTTTACCATATGTGCCAACTTCCGTTTTTGATAAGGTTGGTGAAGTTGCCTTCTTATTCTTTTCTTCTCTTGCGAAGTTGCCTCTTGAAGTGTATAATGCCGCACAACACCCTTTGACAATCCCTCTTGAATGCATAAATGCCTCAGCAAAAAATAAAAGGTCTAGTGGCGAGACTTGAACCCGCGACCTTATATTTGTATTCTACCGCCCAGACCAACTGTACTAGTTTCCTGTTTGTGACATGATGGAACAACTTCTTTACTTGATTGGTAACTTCGTTCCTTTGCTATTCAAAAATCTGTGAAAAAATACGTCTGATGAGTTTCGATTTTGCGTCTTCGAGTTCACTGACTACACCCTGAACCATCTGTACTGACTTGTGTTTCTGTTGTTGCGGTAAACTTCGCACCATTTATTCTTTTATGTTTGCTTATTGCATTTCCATCTCCAAAAGTTTGTCTTCGCCTGTAAGTATACTTTGTTGTTCGTCAATCTCGATTCTTTGAATCTTTTTCTTTGTTTGCTCCGATCTAATTTATGTATCTGCATCTCATTAATCAAGTTAGTAATTTCTTTCCTTATCTTCTTGCTTTGAGTCTCTTCTTTATCGTACACTAATAATTTTCTCGTTAAAATTTGTTTGCACTTTGGCTTTAGTCTGGCTCATTTGTCTCTTATTCGAATCCATCTGTTTTGGGCGTGTTTTTGGCATAGCTTTGTGTGTATCTGTGGTTTCTCCATCTCTGCCCCTGACTGTTTCATTTTATTCTTGGTTGTTCCTTCAAGTTCTTCTTTCCTTTCTCATCGCAGGATCTATTAACTTTGCATGAACAATAAACTTCGCAGATATTGATTAATGCAAACTATTTATTGTTTCGAACTGAGCTGTTGTTGCGAAGTGGATTGATCGTTGCGAATTGGATTGATTGATCTGAAAGTTATCAGACTCTGCCGTTCTTTGCGACGAGATAGTTTTGTTATATGCGAACAATACTTTGTACAAGAAACTATCTCCCTTGGTAGGGGTACAAGTCCTTTTTTTGACTGATTTGTTTGTAGTTCATGAAACTATCTCCCTTGGTAGCTTTGCCGGGGTTGACGATGAAGTTCGTTGTCGAATAGTTGATCAAGATTTGAATTCATCTCTTTGCATAGTTTTTGTCTTCGTCCTTTCCTCTTCTAAATTTTTGACCGGTGGTTAATTGCTTCTTCCTTCGCTGGCTTTGCGAGTTATCATCCTTCCTTGGTCGTTTCCGAAGTGGTTGAACTTTGCGAAGAAAACATATGCTACGAGCTCTTTGGGAAATAACTTCTTCCAAATATTTCAAATCTCTCTGAAGGGAACGTTACATTTATGAACACATTATATTTCTAATACATTATATTTATGAAATAACGCTATCACATGAAGAAAAAATATGGTTATCTGCGAGACTCAATTGCTCTCTTGCATCACACGGTAAAGTGGATTGCCCGCTGTTCTTTCTTGTTGAGAGTCTCCGTTAGGGATGAATTCAATCCATTCTTCATTGGTCTGTTGATATAATATTAGATTCTTCACTGGTTTGCTTGAGTTCATGAGTTTTTAGTGATTTTTTCTCGAAATCATTACTGCTGTCCTGCTTTCTTCCTTTTTTATGAACTGGATGATGCCTCATCGCCATTTTTATATTTGAGAATGATGGTGATGGTCTGTCAGCTTCCTTATTCTTCATTTACATTTATGAACGCTCCGAGAAACGGCTTCCTTATTTTGTTCTTCTTTGAACGTTTGATTTTAGTTCCCAGTTCAACTTTGAAGTTTTTGAAATTCGCTTGCTTTGCGAGTTTTTGAAGTCTTTGAAATTCGCTGCAAGATAATTTGAATCGAGTTTCATAGTTGTGGTTGTTGTGTTCGCATGGTGCAAATTCTTTCTCATTTGCTGCAGTTATTCTTTTTAGAAAAATTCTCATCATTCGCGCTGGAAAGTTTCTACGAACTAAAATCAAACAGAAAAGTTAGTTAATCTCAAAGTCGCATCTTCCCCTTTGGCTGTTCTGCCAGTCTTTTGGTTGTCCTTAGATTTGTTTAAGATTCTTTGCGCTGTAATGATGTTCTTTTGGCCATTAGGTATGTTTTCATCACGTGTTGACGATAGTGATGAGCTGTATGAAGATTCGCAGATTTCGTTCTTCATCTGCGACTACTCTTTTGTTCCAATCATCACCTGTTTATCAATCTTAAATCTTTGAGTCTTTGTCTTGTTTGCTTTTATTTGTGTACGTCTCTGCGAATTTCTTCGCTCATTTCTTCACCTTCCGAGTTTCCTTTTCTAAGAAGTAACTTCTCCCGGGTACTTCATCGGTTTATTTTCACAAATACTTTGTATGAGATACTGATGACATAGGCTTGATCGCAATATCTCTTCTCTTTTAACCTTGGCTGAAAGTTATGAGTTATTTTGCTTCACATATCCTCATGGGTAGTGATAGGTGCAATATTTGCACTAGTTAGGTACTCAAATGCTTTGCTTTCTTGGTAGTTTTTATATCTTTCTGCTTTGATTTTGTTTGTTTTGAGTTTCTTAGGTGTTTGGGGCTATCTTGACCAAAAAGAAGTGGAACTCGTTCAAATCCGGAATTTCTTCGTATCACATTGAAGAGGACGAAAAGACAAAGCCAATGGTGAAAGAATGAGGTCATTCCGACCTCGTATGAAGAAGTTACGAGCAGTTGAAGCGAGTTAAAGTGGCGTAAGGTGTCAACACACAAAATTTATAATGGCACTCATGTTTTTACTCAGGGCAGCCACTTTGCAGCTTTTAAAGGGAGTTAAACTGTCGGTCTTGCAAGACTCGACAGTGAAAGCTACCACCATCTTCATATTTTCCATACGAACAGCTCAGGGAGTTGTTGTTTTCAGTTCATGTCCGCCGTTCTCGCTGCTTCCACGTCCATTGATCGAACAGGGATTTTGGGTCGCTGGTACTGATAGCCGTTTGGTGTGACCCGTTAATACATGAAGAATGACAGAGTTGTTGGCAGTGACTGAGGTGTTGTGAGCTCGAGAAAGATGGGAGATAATGGTGAATGCCATAGACGAGTAAGTTCAGGGAGTGTGTGAGCTTGGCAGTTCACGATGAAGATATATGTCTTGTTGCTACTTGCTCGTGGGCTAGTGATGGTATTCAACTGAGAAGGACTCGACGGTGGTGATGCTGGCACGAATGGAAGAAGCTCTTGTTTGAGCTTGGAAGATATAAAGACCTTGGCAGTGATGGTTGACTGAGCCGTGCTCGGAGATGATCGGGACGGAGAGGATTGGATGGAGTCTGTAGGAGGCGGTGAGAGTTTATGATGCTTCGGGTAACAAGAACTCGGGCTGGGATTGAGTCATTGGTGACGGGATTGGCGGTAGTTGGTTGCTGCCATCATCGATCGATAACTTGGGTAAGATGATGATGAATAGTTGGTGGTAATGATGTTCGAAGGAGTATAATAGCGATCAATGGTTCTGAAGTCGCTTGTGGTTATCGATGAGGTTTGCTGCCATTATCGAGCATGGAAGCGTATACAGGGAAGTTGAACTCGAGCTGCAGTTGGTGATCGTGATCGTGACTGCAGATAAGAAGGAGGTGAGGTCGAGTATCGATGGGAAGCCTGTTGGCTGTGGTATTCTGTAATTGATGGACCGGTGAATGAGTTGGATGTCAAATGAGTTTCATGGAGGAGTGGGTGTTTGTTGTTGACGATAATGATGGCGAAGCTGAAGTTGAGGTCGAGTTGGTCTTTGGCAGCGAAATCTTTGTGGCGCTTTCGATTGTTGCTTGGTGATTGATGGGTGTGGTCGTGGCTTCTTTCATGGCTACGTATTGCAGCGAAGAGATGCAAGTTCGTGAAGTCTGGCGATAAGGTGTATCGAAGAGAAGATGATGCCCGTGACGATGGTGACGACAGGTGGTAGATCGAGAAGATTAAGTTGAGCTCGAGAAAAGTCGGGGAGTTTCAAAACTCACCGAGGGACAAGCCATCGAGAGAAGTCCGGGGGGAATAGCAAAACTCGGTGTTTTGGATTTTCACCGAGGGATGAGTCACCGTGAAAGTTGGTAGAAACAATGAAAAGTCGGGGAAAATATTATTCACGGTGACTTCTCTCGTCCGTGGGAAATGTATGAGTATTGATAGCCGAACGATGAAATTATGGGCTGGGTTCATTCTTTGTGCAAGCCCATTTGTCTCGCCTTTGCGATTTCTATTCACGACCAGTTTAGGCGTGAGTTTCCTAACTTGGGATTTTGGCAAGATTTGGCAATCATTTCTAGAGAGGATTTTGAGCACGGGTTATAAGGCAGAGAGGGAGACATCATATCTTTTATCATACTTTGGAGAGAAGAGAAGAAGAGGAGCTAGGGCTTGGAGTTGGAGATTTTTCTACAACCTAGGGTTTGCTTTACCTATTTTCTTTTATTATTTTTCATGGGTTTTAAGAAATCCATGAGTAGCTAAACTCTTCATATTGGTTAAGGATGTAGTCGGATATCATAAACATGCTACTAAATTAATATATTGGTTTTGTTATTATCTCAATCAAGTTGTTATTGTCTTGTTCTACCATTTATTATCGTTTATGATTGTATGATTGTTTGTTTAGGAGCGCTACTAAATAACCATGAGTGCATATCTAAAGCTAGGCTAGGTTTTGAGATACGTAATTGTTGATAACCCTTGTCATAAGTAGCATTTTGTGATTACCAATTGTATTCAAAACCTTTGTGTGATTGCAAGTAGAAGCTTGACCTATGTTAAATAGTTTACTCGTAGTATTTCTATTGCATGGATTAGTCTAATTCTTAGAACTTAAAGCACTTGGAGGATTAAACCTAGTAGCACGTTGCATTAGGTTGTTCGCTAAGTAGTATTCATATATTCATCGTTATGGTATGTGATGACATAAGGAATTTACCGGAGTATGCTCTCGATGGGGTACTTTAGGACTCTTGATAATGAATGATTGAGTGACAACACCAGTTATTAGTCGAAGTGCATGTATTATGATTGATGATGAACCCTTAACCAGTATTCTCAACTTATTGATCCTCTTTATTTATTCTTTGCTATTATTACTAGTTTAATTATTTTAGACCAAAGTCGAAAATCCCCCCCCAGGTTACTAAAGTTTTCAATTACGAATAACAACCCATATCTCCTTGTGGAACTTATCTGTTCTTATTACTATACTATTATTTATAATTGTGAAGTAAAAGAACTTAAATTATTTTTTATGTCTTACCGACAACCGCCAAATTTTACAAATTGGCACGGGAGGCAAAGCGGATTGTTATTTTGTTATTGATTTCTTATTTTAGTTTTTAATTTCGTTCTTGAGAATCTTCTTTCAGGTACTTAATCTCTGGCACCCAAACGTTGGGATTACCAAAGGTGCGGAATTTCAACTCGCAGAGGAACGGTACTACAAGAGCCTCAAAATTCACAACAAGAAGAGATGGTTGGCGGACGAACAACCACAACACTCGTGACCAAGGAAACCAAGGGAACCAGGGAACCAGAAATGATGGCGCTCCACCACCTCCAACTCCCAAGAGGACACTCAAAGATCTGACATCCCCATCGTTTGATCAACAAAAGTTGTGTGTCAACTTGGAAGATTCAATTGAGCTCAAATCTCAGTTGATTCATTGGTTACCGAAGTTCAAAGGGCTTCCAGGAGATGATCCAAATCGTCATTTACTATTGTTTCAACATAGGTTGACAAGTTTAAAGCCAACTGGAACTGATCAAGGAAGAGCTTTACTGACAGCTTTTCCATTCTCTTTGATTGATTCTGCAGAAGAATGGTTTTATGGTCTTCCACCTGGAAGTATCACAACATGGAACGAGATGCAAAGAGCATTTTTAGAAAAGTACTTTCCCGCCTCTAAAGCAAAGAACTATTCGTAAAGCAATTAGTGGGATTGAACAAATTACTCGGTGAGACTCTTTACGACTACTGGGAACGTACAAGAAGTTGTTAGCAAGCTGCCCACATCATCAAATATCTGAGCAACTTATAGTGCAATATTTTTACGATGGTTTGCTCCAATCCGAGAGAAATCTTATTGATGCAGCTAGTGGTGGTGCTTTGACAAACAAAACCATTGACGAAGCGACAGATTGATCGAGAATATGGCTGCAAACACGCAACAATTCAACACAAGAGGTGTGTCAATGAGTCGACGGGTGAATAAGGTTACTTCTTCACCGCACCTAGAAAATAGAATTGGTAATATGGAGAAGATGATACAACAAATGGCCACAGTAATCATTCCCTCTTATGAGGAAGAAGTTTGAACAAGTGAATGCTATTTTCCCAAATCAAGCAAAGGCAACGGTATGATCCTTATTCCAATACTTATAATCCAAGGTGGAGAGATCATCCCAATTTTAGTTATGCAAACAAGCAAGCTGCAGCTCAAGGACCGGTTTTCAATCGTCCTAGTGGTTTTCAACAACAACAACAACAACCACAACCACAACCAGTGCAGAACTCAGAATCATCAGAGATGCTTGCTATGATGAAGAATCTAACCACAATGGTGCAAAAGAATCAAGAACGATCGATGGTGCAATCAAGGAGTTGCGGAGACACAAATGAGCACTATGGCAGGTAGATTGAATCATTTGGAGACGCAGAATGGTGGGAAACTCCCTTCTCAACCTCTTAACCCAAGAGATTCTGTCAATGCTGTGACATTGAGAAGTGGTACACGAACTGTGCAACCAGAAGATGCTGAGAAAAGCAAAGACCCCAAGGGGCCGGTTTTGGAGAAAGAGATTACTGACTCTTCCCAAACCGATGAGGTACCTAAAACGAACTCTAAACCTCCTGTTTCTACTTATGTTCCCCCTTTACCTTTTCCTCGCATTTTGCTAATTCAAAAAAGGTGGAACAAGATAAGGAGATTTTAGATATTTTCAGAAGATTCATGTGAACATTCCATTGATAGATGCAATTAAACAAGTCCCAAAGTATGCGAGAATTCTGAAGGACTTGTGCACCAATAAACAGAGGTTAACCGGTAATGAGGTAATGAAAGTGGGGGAAAATGCTTCGGCTATCTTGCAAAAGAAACTCCCACTTAAATGTAAAGACCCCGTAGTTTCGATATTCCTATTGTTATTGGTAACACTAAGTTTAATAAGGCTATGCTTGATTTAGGAGCATCAGTAAATGTTATGCCTGCATCTATATATGAATCTCTTAAGTTAGGTCCCTTGAAAGAAAATGGAATCACTTTACATTAGGCGACCGTCTAATGTATACCCTAGAGGTATTATTGAGGATGTACTTGTGCAGTGAACCAGCTAATTTTTCCAAATGGATTTCTGTGTGTTGGAGATGACAGACGGATCAAATGACACATCTCTACCTTTGCTTCTTGGTCGACCATTTATGAGCACGGCTAGAACTAAAATTGATGTGCATGATGGTTCGTTGACTATGGAATTTGATGGAGAAGTAATACGTTTCAACATTTATGAAACGATGAGATATCCTAGTGATGTCCATTCTTGCTTCTCTGTTGATGTAATTGATAACTTGGCTAAGCAGTTATTCAATATGAATGGGGAGGATGTGCTTGAAACCGCGTTAACGACACCTATTGATGGAAGATTTGAGTGTGGAGAAGAAACCAAAGAAGCCTTAAGCCTTCTCAATTCTTTACAAGAAGTACCCCAAAACTCAAATATTTCTTTTATCTCTTTGCCCTGCTCTGATGAAAAATTATTGCCATCTATTTTGCAGGCTCCGAAACTTGAACTAAAGCCTCTTCCTGATCACCTAAAATACATGTATTTGGGTGATAATGAAGAGTTGCCAGTATAGTTTCAATGCACTAACCGAATTGCAGAACAAAGACTTCTTCGAGTTTTGAGGGAGTACAAAACTGCTATAGGATGGACAATCGCTGATATCAAGGGAATAAGCCCATCGACGTGCATGCATAAAATACGGCTTGAGGATGAAGCAAAGCCTACAAGGGAGGCACAACGCCGCTTGAATCCTCCAATGATGGAAGTCGTAAAGAAAGAGATACTAAAGTTATTAGACGTGGGAGTTATCTACCCCATTTCTGATAGCAAATGGGTAAGTCCTGTACAAGTGGTACCAAAGAAGTCGGGCGTCACAGTGGTGCAAAATGATAATAACGAACTTGTCCCAACTCGTGTGCAAACCGGTTGGAGGGTTTGTATAGATTACAGAAAACTGAATGCAACCACTAAAAAGATCATTTTCCTTTACCTTTTATGGATCAAATGTTGGAACGTTTATCCGGACACTCTCACTCTTTTGTTTTCTTGATGGTTATTCGGTTATAATCAGATTGCTATAGCACCCGAGGATCAAGAGAAAACTACTTTTACGTGCCTGCTCGAACATTTGCATATAGAAGGATGCCTTTTGGTTTGTGTAATGCACCCGCTACCTTCCAAAGGTGTATGGTAAGTATCTTTTCTGAATATGTCGAAAACATTATCGAAGTTTTTATGGATGATTTCAGTGTGTACGGTGATTCATTTGACTTGTGCTTGGATAACCTTACATTAATTCTTAAACGATGTGTTGAGACTAATTGTGCTAAATTGGGAGAAGTGCCATTTTATGGTAACTCATGGCATTGTTTTAGGCCATATTATATCTTCTAAAGGATTGGAAGTTGATAAATCTAAGATTGATCTTATTCGTGCTCTAACTCCTCCCACTACGGTGAGGGAAATTCGTTCTTTTCTTGGTCACGCAGGATTTTATCGCAGGTTTATCAAGGACTTTTCCAAGGTTGCGGCACCATTATGCAACCTTTTGCAAAAAGACGTGGTTTTTAACTTCGATGAAAAGTGTTTGGCGGCATTCAATCGTTTGGAAGAACTTTTGATAACAGCCCCTATTATGAAACCACCAGATTGGAGTAAGCCATTCGAGCTAATGTGTGATGCTAGTGATTATGCGGTCGGTGCAAGATTGGGCCAGTATCGAAAAATTACCCCATGCCATTTATTATGCTTCCGAACGTTGAATGATGCTCAACAAAATTACACGACCACGGAAAAGAGTTATTAGCAATTGTTTTTGCATTGGAAAAATTTCGTTCCTATTTAATTGGTACAAAAGTTGTTGTGTTTTCCGATCATGCAAAGACTTAGGTACTTACTTGCAAAAAAGGAGGCGAAACCAAGGCTCATTCGATGGATATTACTCTTACAAGAGTTTGATCTCGAAATTAAAGACAAGAAAGGCATTGAGAACACTTTGTTGCGGATCACTTGAGTCGTCTTATCGTAGACGAAGAAGCTATCCCGTTGCGTGAAAGCTTCCCGGATGAGCAACTTTTCTCAATTGCGGTTTGAACCATGGTACGCTGATATTGTGAATTATTTAGTGTCTAAACAAATCCCAAAGAATTTGTCTCGTCTTTGAGAGGGACAAACTTAAGAGATTAGCTTATCAATATATATGGGATGATCCATACCTATGGAAACATTTTCGACCAAGTTATACGAAGGTGCGTACACAATCAATTCAATTCTATATTGTCTTTTTGCCATTCATATGCTTGTGGAGGACACTTTGGGTCTAAAAGAACCGCACTCAAGGTACTTGAGAGTGGATTCTATTGGCCAACTTTATTTAAAGATGCATATATATTTTGCACTACTTGTGATCGATGCCAGAGAATGGGCAATCTAGGTGCTCGAAATCAAATGCCACAAACTCCCATACTCTTTGTTGAAATATTTGATGTTTGGGGAATTGATTTTATGGGGCCTTTTGTTAATTCTTTTGGTAAATATTATATCCTTTTAGCTGTTGATTATGTCTCGAAATGGGTGGAAGCTAAGGCCACCCCTACTAATGATTTTAAAGTGGTTACAGATTTTGTTAAAGAGTATATTTTTGCAAGATTTGGGACTCCAAGATCCATAGTCAGTGATGGAAGATCGCACTTTCGAAACAAGTTCTTTCAAGGCTTGTTGAAAAAGTACAACATATCTCACAAGATTGCTACAGCATATCCTCCACAAACAAATGGGCAAGCAGAAGTCTCTAATCGAGAAATGAAGTCTATTTTGGAGAAAACAGTAAATCCTACACGAAAGGATTGGAGTTTACGACTCGATGACGCTTTATGGGCGTATAGGACTGCATACAAGACTCCTATTGGGATGTCTCCTTATAGACTTGTGTACGGTAAAGCTTGTCATCTTCCTGTTGAAATCGAGCATAAGGCTTTTTGGGCTATTCAACAATGCAACATGGAGATGGTTGGGGCTGGTAATCAACGAAAACTTCAACTAAGTGAACTGGAAGAGATTCGTAATGACGCGTATGAAAGTTCGCGTATTTACAAGGAGAAAACAAAGACTTTTCATGATAAGATGATTTCTAGAAAACACTTCCGTGTTAGACAGAAAGTTTTGCTATTTAATTCTCGTCTTACTTTATTTCCTGGTAAATTACGTTCTCGTTGGATAGGCCCTTTTATTGTGCTTCACGTTTTTCCTCATGGTGCAGTAGACATTCGAAGTTTAGAAACGGGAAAGGAGCTAAAGGTGAATGGACATCGATTGAAACCGTATTACGAGTCGTTCACATCTGAAGTTGTGGAAGAGATCAACCTTGTTGATGCACTCCCTCTGGAGGAGTAATAGGCGAATGCCAAGTCGAGCTAAAGACGTTAAACTAAGCGCTTAATGGGAGGCAACCCATAGGTTTTGTATCTTAAACCTTTTTACTTTTTGTTTTTATTGTTTTCATATCATATTTGCATCCCCATGTTTAATTTCATTGAGTCCGGGATTTATTTTAGAAGAAAATCATGACGAATACCTTTTCGTCAGAAAAATTCAGACTGCGCGTAGTTCAGTTCAGAGACCATAACTGTCAAACCTTTTATCGAAACACTATGCCCTTTTGACACTGTGTAGAAAATACGTAGGCGAACAACTTTCGTGAAATAGTGTTTTGCCAAATTCCTTACCAATTTGTACAGTTTTCGTGTTTTATCTGCTGCTATGTCAGAATTCAGAATATTCAGTTTTGCACATTGAGGACAATGTGAAGTTTAAGTGTGGGGGAGTATTTTGCATATAGAGTTTTTAGCTTTTTGCCTAGATTTTTCAAACTTTTGTATATATTTGCATTAAAAAAAAAAACAAACAAACAAACTCCAACTTTGAGAGATTTTAGAGTCACTAGCATCCTTCTAGGTATGTTTACATAGAGATTCTGACCGACATAACTGAACTTGGAAGTGTTAGGGAACTACGTTCAGATTTCTTACTTGTTAGAGTGTTAAATAATGGATTTAATCATGCCAGTGATGCAGATTAGGAGCAGAGGGAAATGCATTATTAGAGTTGCTGATCAATCATTAGTGGAGACTACCTATTTTCAAATCAACAGAGGCACCAGACCAAAATTGTTTTTGTGTAGTTGACTAAAGAGCTTTCTTTTGAGTGTGTGTCACCGTACGTTAATTTCGGGTAGAATGGTGAGATACCCAACCTCCCACCAATAGAAGCACTATTTTTGATCTCTTGAGTGCTAATTTTGTCAATCATGAGGGTGACGTCTATAGATGAAAACCACCTTCTTGTAGTTTGATTTGCTATTAGCACCATTCTCTCTCTCGCCAACAACAGGTCCATAGAAACACAACCATCATCAACAAGGGAGCGACATCAAAATCTACAAGGAAAGTTGAAGACGTTTGAGGTTTACAAGCAACAGTACAAGGAAAAGCAAATTTCATATCCAAAGTAAAGCAACATACAATGGGCTGACTTTTATATACATGTTGAAGACTTACACATAAGGAGCGGAATTCTATATTCAAGTTGAAGACTTATTTACAAGAGCGAAGAAAATCAAAAGATGAGAACTATATTGAAGTTTATGAGACGAAGACAATACAAGTTGTGAAGAATCAAGCGGTAAAGTACTTATCCCCTAGCCATAACAATTTCATTGTTTGCTTTATTTTCAGTTTGTAGTTATTTCTCTTGTCAAAAAAAAAAAAAAAAGACAAGAGGAATTCTTTGTATTATTTTGGTTTGTATTTCTTTTTTGGTATTCATTTAATAAAGCCATGGGAAGAAGAAAAATTTATGAAGAAGTTTCAAGCAACAAGAAATTGAAGAAAAAGAGTTACAAATTGTCAAAGTTCTACGAAGTTCAAGAATTTATCATCAACAGTTGAAGACCGAAGACGAAGACCAAGAAGATGAAGAAGACGAGCCGAATGAAGACTACGTTTCTATTGGATGCTGTGAGAGTGGTGTTATCATCATTGCAATCAGATGTGAAGGTGGTAAGTACTCTCATCCTCTATTTTTAATAATAATGGTTGATTTCCTTTCCTAGAGATCATCAGAAATATTCTTGTTTTCCACGATTTTGTGGAGTCTCCAGAAATAATTCGGAAGGTTTCCTTCCCACCATTCAACGTGTGTAGGATTCTCTCTTCATTCCTACCTGCACACATGTGAGACCCATAAAAAAGCCGTCTTATTGAGTGCAATATATTGTCATAAAATCCTTTTAAGTGAGGCAGAAGTCGAGGCGAAATGCTTATTGATCGCTCTCAAACACGCGTTCTCTCATTATGGTGTGGTTATTTCTCACTCAACATTTAAGAATGAGAATATGTTCTTTGGTATTTCTAACTTCTTATTACTAGCATGTAGAAACTCTATGTCCTCATAGCTCTTTGGATGCTTGGGAAGCTGGAACGCTTTGAAGTTGGAGTAGGTTTTGTGGGTATATCTCTAGTAAACCCTCACGAGACTATAACTCGTCCACTAGGGACACCTAGGGGTTTAAAGGCCTGTTGCACATGCTAAGTGCAACTGTATCCTCGACGACATGGAGTTGTTGTATCTTATTTTATTTTTGTAGTTTGCTCGAGGACTAGCAAAAGGCAAGTGTGGGGGAACTTGATAGGTGCAATATTTGCACTAGTTAGGTACTCAAATGCTTTGCTTTCTTGGTAGTTTTTGTATCTTTCTGCTTTGATTTTGTTTGTTTTGAGTTTCTTAGGTGTTTGGGGCTATCTTGACCAAAAAGAAGTGGAACTCGTTCAAATCCAGAATTTCTTCGTATCACATTGAAGAGGACGAAAAGACAAAGCCAATGGTAAAAGAATGAGGTCATTCCGACCTCGTATGAAGAAGTTACGAGCAGTTGAAGCGATTTAAAGTGGCGTAAGGTGTCAACACACAGAATTTATAATGGCACTCATGTTTTTACTCGGGGCAGCCACTGCAGTTTTAAAGGGAGTTAAACTGTCAGTCTTGCAAGACTGACAGTGAAAGCTACCACCATCTTCATATTTTCCATACGAACAGCTCAGGGAGCTGTTGTTTTCAGTTCATGTCCGCCGTTCTCGCTGCTTCCACGTCCATTGATCGAACAGGGATTTTGGGTCGCTGGTACTGATAGCCGTTTGGTGTGACCCGTTAATACATGAAGAATGGCAGAGTTGTTGGCAGTGACTGAGGTGTTGTGAGCTCGAGAAAGATGGGAGATAATGGTGAATGCCATAGACGAGTAAGTTCAGGGAGTGTGTGAGCTTGGCAGTTCACGATGAAGATATATGTCTTGTTGCTACTTGCTCGTGGGCTAGTGATGGTATTCAACTGAGAAGGACTCGACGGTGGTGATGCTGGCACGAATGGAAGAAGCTCTTGTTTGATCTTGGAAGATATAAAGACCTTGGCAGTGATGGTTGACTGAGTTGTGCTCGGAGATGATCAGGACAGAGAGGATTGGATGGAGTCTGTAGGAGGCAGTGAGAGTTTATGATGCTTCATGTAACAAGAACTCGAGCTGGGATTGAGCTGTTGGTGACGGGATTGGCAGTAGTTGGTTGCTGCCATCATCGATCGATAACTTGGGTAAGATGATGATGAATAGTTGGCTGGTAATGATGTTCGAAGGAGTATAATAGCAGTCAATGGTTCTAAAGCTGTGGTTATCGATGAGGTTTGCTGCCATTATTGAGCATGGAAGCGTATACAGGGAAGTTGAACTCGAGCTGCAGTTGGTGATCGTGATCGTGACTGCAGATAAGAAGGAGGTGAGGTCGAGTATCGATGGGAAGCCTGTTGGCTGTGGTATTATGTAATTGATGGACCGGTGAATGAGTTGGCTGTCGAATGAGTTTCATGGAGGAGTGGGTGTTTGTTGTTGACGACAATGATGGCGAACTGAAGTTGAGGTCGAGTTGGTCTTTGGCAGCGAAATGATGTGGCGCTTTCGATTGTTGCCGGTGATTGATGGGTGTGGCTGTGGCTTCTTTCATGGCTACGTATTGCAGCAGAGATGCAAGTTCGTGAAGCTGGCAGTAAGGTGTATCGAAAGAGAAGATGATGCCTGCGACGATGGTGACGACAGTGGTGACTGAGAAGATTAAGTTGAGCTCGAGAAAAAGTCAGGGAGTTTCAAAACTCACTGAGGGACAAGCCATCGAGAGAAGTCCGAGGGGAATAGCAAAACTCAGGTGTTTTGGATTTTCACCGAGGGATGAGTCACCGTGAAAGTTGGTAGAAACAATGAAAAGTCAGGGGAAAATATTATTCACGGTGACTTGTCTGTCCGTGGGAAATGTATGAGTATTGATAGCTGAACGATGAAATTATGGGATGGGTTCATTCTTTGTGCAAGCCCATTTGTCTGCCTTTGTGATTTCTATTCACGACCAGTTTAGGCGTGAGTTTCCTAACTTGGGATTTTGGCAAGATTTGGCAATCAGTTCTAGAGAGGATTTTGAGCACGGGTTATAAGGCAGAGAGGGAGACATCATATCTTTTATCATACTTTGGAGAGAAGAGAAGAAGAGGAGCTAGGGCTTGGAGTTGGAGATTTTTCTACAACCTAGGGTTTTCTTTACCTATTCTCTTCTATTATTTTTCATGGGTTTTAAGAAATCCATGAGTAGCTAAACTCTTCATATTGGTTAAGGATGTAGTCGGATATCATAAACATGCTACTAAATTAATATATTAGTTTTGTTATTATCTCAATCAAGTTGTTATTGTCTTGTTCTACCATTTATTATCGTTTATGATTGTATGATTGTTTGTTTAGGAGCGCTACTAAATAACCATGAGTGCATATCTAAAGCTAGGCTAGGGTTTTGAGATACGTAATTGTTGATAACCCTTGTCATAAGTAGCATTTTGTGATTACCAATTGTATTCAAAACCTTTGTGTGATTGCAAGTAGAAGCTTGACCTATGTTAAATAGTTTACTCGTAGTATTTCTATTGCATGGATTAGTCTAATTCTTAGAACTTAAAGCACTTGGAGGATTAAACCTAGTAGCACGTTGCATTAGGTTGTTCGCTAAGTAGTATTCATATATTCATCGTTATGGTATGTGATGACATAAGGAATTTACCGGAGTATGCTCTCGATGGGGTACTTTAGGACTCTTGATAATGAATGATTGAGTGACAACACCAGTTATTAGTCGAAGTGCATGTATTATGATTGATGATGAACCCTTAACCAGTATTCTCAACTTATTGATCCTCTTTATTTATTCTTTGCTATTATTACTAGTTTAATTATTTTAGACCAAAGTCGAAAATCCCCCCCAGGTTACTAAAGTTTTCAATTACGAATAACAACCCATATCTCCTTGTGGAACGAATCTGTTCTTATTACTATACTATTATTTATAATTGTGAAGTAAAAGAACTTAAATTATTTTTGCGTCGGCTGACAACCGGCCAGGTAGCAATTTATATGCTCAATTCTACGAAGTTGTTTGATTCCTCCCTTGCTTTATATACTTCTTGCATTTAAAAAATACTTCGCCATGTGACAGCTCCTAATACTTGTTCTCTGCGATATGTACTTCAAGAGTTTGATATGCTGTTCCATGAAAACTGTCTGATTCTTCCTTTGCCAAAATTGTGACGAGATGGACATGACCACTGCGTCTTTCTTCTTTACTGAAACTGCTGGCTGTGTAGTTTCTTCCTTCATATATCTTCTCAATGATCGTCCTGCGAGTTTTATAGCTAATTGGTTTCTTTTTTCGTGGTGTCTGTGGCTGAGCTTGTTTCTTTGTTCTTTGTTCGTTAATGTTTTGAAGAGAGGACCCTGATTTGAGTTGTCTCGTCATATGTGAACTTTGCAGAATTTTTTCTTCTTTTGCCCTGGACAGCCCTTGTACGATACTTGGTAGTCTTTCAGATTGGCTTCATTAAATTCCTTTGTTCTCGCGAATCTTCATTAAATTCCTTTTGATCTTCACTCATTGCTATTGACGCTTCTGGCTTGTTAAGCAGCTCTTGCGAACCATCGTTATAGAATTGTTGTTTCTAGGGTCATCGTTATAGTTTTTTGCGATGACTCTTCACTTTGGACTTGTCTTCGAAATGTAATCAAGTTGCTTTTGATCTTCAAAATTGCTCAAATTGCTATTGACACACGCTTGGTCACACTTGGGTCGTTGTTGTGCGTGTGCCATTCACATGTGTGGTATTATGTTTCCACCCCTATGAGTTATACTCTGCGTGTGCGAACCATCGTTTATCTTAGAATTGTTGTTTCTAAACTAGGGTCATCGTTATTTTCAGTTTTTGCATTATAGGTTTCGATTTTTAGGGTTTCATTTCAATCGATCGAATTCACTTCTCTTCTGACTTTGGACTTGTCTTCGCAAATGTGGATTTTCTCTTGAACGAAGAATCTACATCTATTTCAAGAAAGTGAGTATTGGGTCCTCATTATAATTGCTTCATTTATATAGACTTTCTTTAACTCTAATACTTCCTGTTCTCGACTATTTGAATCTACCTGCATCACTTGTTGAATGATTTTACGAACCCTATTACTCTTGAATCTTGTCAATCCTCGGTTAGGAAGGATTTGGGTTTATCTTTTGAAATTGTTTACTATGATGTCATTAGACTAGAAATAGTTAGGGGCTGGTTTTATGAATCTTTGAACCATGAAATTTGGGTTCTAGGAGGAGGTTGTTGGATTGAATTAAACAACATCTTTTTTTTTGAAGTATCTTGTGTTGTCCTGTGAATTTTGGCCTGATCCTAAACATTTTAGAAAAGACCTAATTGAGTGTTCTTCTCTCAAATTTCAGTCCTATGAAAGACAAATCAAATGTGTTAATATGTGTTGTGACCTGAGCTACTTGATGTAAGAGATGCTTCTATTTTCGCAATATTTTTAGTGATCGGTTTTCTAAGGAAATGATGGAAATCGCTCCTTGGTGGGTAGCGTTGTACTAAATTTTTAACTTAAGATAGATCACATGTGTGCATGCTTATCGCTACGTTGTTATGAATCGGATTTGATGATGGTGAAAATGCTATTGAAATATGTTGAAGTAAAGTCTGTTCGGTTTCTTACTTTCATTTCGGATTTTAGTTTGTACTTGAAGCCTCTATCATTAAGTCTATAAAATGCTTCCGTACTTAGGGTTTTATTTTTCTGGACTTACAATTTTATGGTGTTTTTATGAAAGATAGGTTATGGTTAATTTTTCAGATTTCAATGTATAAAATAACCATGAATTTCACCTTTAAGATGCATTATATGCAAGGGTATTTGCTGAATTAGTATTCTATTGTATATGAAAAGGGCTGTTGAATTTGGGGGCTTGGATGCTATGGAACATGTATATAGAGTAGAGTTGATGCTAAGCTTAGACGCCCCGCATCAAGAGTTTAGGGAAAACCAGAAACATTACATTTGGAAGGAGGCTTAATGTGATGAGATGATTGGGGTTAGGAGGAGATTTTACGGGATGGGATGATTGGGGCAAGTCATGAGAGTTTTGGCTTCAAACAAGATTCTTGTATCGGCATAGGCCACGTTTTGAGTTTCAAACTAGCAATTGTAGGCCTTTGTTAACGGGGATGGTCATTTTACGCCAAGTAGATATTTGATATACCAAAAAGGGATCAATTTCTTTTAAAATCAAAACACAAACTAGGGAAACTTTAAGAATGTGAAGTTTAATGTAGTCGCCGACTTGTTGGATCAACAGTTGAATGGATTTTTGGTGGGAGATGTCACTATGGAAAGAATTAATGTTTAGATGTATGTCTTATCTGGTTTCTAAAGTAATATTTATTTGTTCACGAGATGTGGACTTTGTTGCAAAGAACCATTCGTTTCATGGTTTCCGTTGTCTTTTCATACTAACGCCGCACTTGAAAGTGTAGACTTTCCATTATGAATCATTAGTCTTCTTCCTTTATCCACCGATCAGTGTTGTCTTTGTCCTTTGTGCTTTCTCCTCCGTTGGAATCTTAATTTTTAGTTTGGTTCTGTTTAAAATGTTGGTGTTGGTTTGAATCCATTTATTCGCTGATGTTGTGAATTGATAAGTTGGTGGGTGCATTTTATCGCAAAAGAGAAATTTCACTGGAGCTTTTGATTCCTTCGTCTTTGACTTCAATCACAAAAATCATGTTCACATTAGTTGTTTATACGATCAAAATTATTATTAAATTCAAGGTTTATGGATGTAAATTTATGATCGAAATTCTGGTTAATTCAAAATATCAACTAAACAACAATTTTTGTGAAAAACAAAGATTAATAGTTTAAAACTCAAAATCTTCCAGATCTAGATTATGAACATATAGTTTAATAAGATAAGAGAGAATTTATCCTGTTTGAACAATTAATTAATGCAGATTCATTAGATTTCTTTCTTGCTGCACTTTCTTGGTCTATAATCTTTGATGTGGCACTAATATATGTCTGTGATTGTGGTTGTTGTTCTCTCATTTGAATTTCAGTTTGCGCCCTTGTAGTTTGTAGATCCAGCTGAACTCGTCATTAACAGTAGCTAATTTCTTTGAATCTTCTTGGAACCAACAAGTAGTAAATTTCTTTGAATTTCAGTTGTCCCTGTTTCTAGCGCCAAAAATGTAGTTGCAGGATTTCCTACAACACACCCCCTATAATATTTTGTAGATCTAAATCTTATTAATCACCTAAATCTCAAATATAAATACTAGAAATATAAATAGACACACAAATTTTTTTACATGGTTCGATCAATGTGATCTACATCCATGGTTCTTCACTATGATTTTTGGAATTACATTAGTATTACATTTAGAATCTCCATTAATGGATATTTTATAGAGCTCTAGATCTAGTTTTTTGGGGAAGAAGATGATAAAGAAAATAAAGTATTTCTCTCTCTAAAAATATCTCTCTCTGAAATAATATCTCTCTCTCTCTCTCTTACCAAAATTATCCTCTCTTTCTCTCCCCTGCTCTCCTCTTTATATAGTGTTTACATAGTGGATGACAGCTCATGTACAACTAATATTTCCCTTAATTTCGGATTTACCTTGCGATATTTCGCAGGAATATAAATGTTAAATCTCGCAGACGCTCTAGTTTTCGCAAGATCTTCGCGCTTTCTTCATGTTTCTATCACCTCCATCTATTGCGTCATCAGTCTGCGACACTCGCAAAATGTCATTGGTGAGGACTTCGCAAGTATGTCCTTGCTGTGGTATTCTGCTCCTACATCTGGCATGACCAGACCTGCTTAATCTAATATGGGACCCTCCATTCGTGCCGGAGAAGATGGACGCTCGTGATGCTCGAAACCCTAATTTTGGCTTTCACGGCCGTGTAACCATACTCTGTTCGGGCGCACGAATTGGGATGACCAACCATGGTTGGTCCTGACCGATTGGTCAAGTATGTAGGCGGGCCCACGGTGATTGTGTTGACATGCTCTAGGCCCTTTGAATCTATATCTACACCCTCCATCTATACCTGCAAAGATGGATGGTTGAGACTGTTTTGCGACACATGTAATGTGCCGCAAACCATAATTTAGGGTTTTCCATCCATACCGCTCTGGTTTGGACGTTTTGGCAAGCTATGCCAATCTTTTGGGGAGGCCGACCATGCGGGTCCGCGTTGGTTCGGCAGTGAATATTCCATACCTGCTTGGGGGTTATGGAATTGATCCGGGCCATCCAATCATCTTTGTGAGGTTGGATGAACGAGATCATATCCGGTCGATACTGACAGTCCGGATGCTCAATCGGGCTAGTATAACACACCGAGAGTTCTCAATCGGGCTAGTATAACACACCGAGAGTTGCGGCATGTACGGGTATTTCGTACATGCTTTCATTATAATGCTTGAGGTTCGTGTTGCTCTGCTAAGAGCAACACTCGATCGTCATGCCGCACCGATAATGAGTACAGAAATACAAGGTCGCTTACGCATTAATTAATAATGCTATAAATTCACATGGTATATGGGATTGTTGCTACATGCTCCAACCTGGATGAATTTCGTGTATTTAATTCACGCGAGAATGGGATTATTGCCACATGCTCCATTCTAGGTGAATTAGTAAAGTGAAGAAGTATTCAACACTTATTAATGGCTTTATCTTTTACAAGATGTTAGCGCATAATTTTCTGTTTTTTACAATTTTAACCTTAAATGAAAATCCACCATAAACATTAAGTCCCCTGCCTAGCACATAATGGTTACACTATTGTGGGGTAGGCATGAGATGCTGACATACATATGTGAGAAAGACAGGATAAAGGAAGTTTACCCGGGAGAGTATTGACCGACTGCTAGTTATCCATGTCGTTGCGCTTGTATGGAATCCTTTGGTGAGACCGGTTTCATTTCTTGGGCGTTTGAATCAAAAAAGGAATCCTTTTTCTATTGGGATTCTTCCAATTATTTGTTTATAAAAGGGACCGACCCCTTTTCTTTTCTCACATATATATTTTTTTTTCTTGGCCAGCTCCCGTCCACGACCTTGCTGCCGCCCCTACCGACGCCGGATTTGCTGCCGCCGTCGGACTTTGTCGTTGCCGCCGTACTTCGTCGCTGCAGGCCGTTCTTCCTTGCTCTCACGTTTTTTTTTTTTTTTTTTACAAGTACTGACTCCAGTATTTATTGTAGAATGAAGAAAAGAACTCCTGTCGATATGTCTTCTGGAGATAATGTTGGTGCCAAGTCGGGAAGTGTTGACAGCTTCAAATATATGCCGAACATTGCTGATGAGTTGTTCACCTTGTCTTTTCCAAACATTAGGAAACATCCCTCTCACAGGATAGTCCTGCTTTCCGATTCGAAAAATAGAAGCTGATCCATCTTCTTCTTCGGCACTTGTGATGAGGTTCTGTCTTCAAAGAAATGAATATCCACCATCTCCTATCGACTTCAAGACTTGTCATACTCCACTGGCCTCTTATGAAGGATGGATGAGACGCATGTTGAATAATAAGAACATTAAAGCCAATTTGACCAAAGCGCAAATCCTCGATGCAGTCATGGCATCTGCTACTCTTGAAATTAAGAAAGATGTTGCAGGCTTGATTACTTTCATTTCTCGGTGGCGCCCTTCTACTCATACAGCTATATCTAGATGGGGAGAGATGACTATTACTCTGGAAAGCGTAGCTGCATTGATGAACCTGCCTATTACTGGGAATCTTTATTATGAGCTTTCTGACACGGAACAACGTGATCATGACACTATACTCCGAAAGGTGGCATAATTCGACGATCTGGACAAGGAGGAGAAAAAAGATACAAGATGCTTTTACACCTGGTGGGTATCGGAATGGTCTCATGTAAACCCAGAGCCGAATCAGGAGTTGGAAAACGAGCTCAGTGTGATTGCATTCCTGTCTTTGTGGTTATCCAGAGATATATATTACGACGGTTCTGGAAAGAAAACCATAAGGGGTGTTCTGGTTAAGATTGATATAAAGCTAGCAAAAGGCGAAGTTCTTCCCTTAGGTGCCTTGTTCCTTGGATCATTGTATTCTCATCTGGACGCCTTAGCAATGGATATGCATGTTTCCAACGGGTACAAGAAGGTGGAGTCGTATGTCCACTTCGCTTTTCTTCTGGCATTCTTGTGGGAACATTTCAAAAGTTATGCTCCTGCTCCTGCAACTTCGCTCGGCAATTTGTATGGTGGCTCGAGAATAATTCGTTGCCAGAGGAGGCGTCCCAGAACCGGTGTGAAACTCGTGGATATCTTTGATAATGTGTCTTCTGTAAATTTCCGCCCATGGGGGCCTATCCACCCTTCCATTGTTCAGCCAAAGACTTTTGCTATCGCTTCTGATGGTCCTGATGCTGCGTTGCGTACCGATGCCGAGACTATGAAATTTGGAGAACTTATTTATCTGCACAGTTGCATTCCGGGATATATCCCGTCTCTATTCAACGAAGCTCTTACTGTGACTCCGTACAACATCGACATGGCTGCTCGTCAAATGGGATTTGACCAGGGTGTTCCCTTTATTCGTCATTCAGAGGCTTCAAAAGAACTTCTCCCGGTTATCTTTGATGCTAACATATTCTTTGCATCGCAGAGTCTTCCCTTCTGGCCTATTGGGAGAAACTCAGTGGTAACCGACAAGTATAAGGAATTTTGGAGGAAGCAACTGTTGGCTTTCCAAGAATTCTCGGAGGATGTGGTGACAGATTCCGTGGTGAGCCATCTTCCGACGTCCCGAAGGAGCATTTCGGTTGAGGCCACTTCCATCCAAACGGACCGGAGCCGAGGATTGCAGTCCCCAGGCAGGGAGAGAGATCTAAGAGGCGAGGCATGTGGTTCGGTGATCCTCAATTCCTCCAATATGCGGGTATTTAAATCTCTTTCTCGTTGATTCCTTCATTTCTCCGCAGTAAATTATTCTAAGAGTGATCCTTGCTTGAAATCGGGAATTCCGAAAGAGAATGTCTTCACAAGGTTGGCGCGCATTCAGAATGAGAAGGCTGGTAATGTTGGCCTTTATGTTGAGAAGTCTGTCGGTACTGATCTTCATGCTTAGAAGTCTGGCGGTACTGATCTTCATGCTGAGAAGTCTGGAGAAACCGCTCCTTTTCCCGACCATGACAGATATGATGCAAGCTCGGTTGGACAAGGCGCCTCCCTAAGTGATCTTGTTGATGGGGCCGTGATGGAAATTAACACCCAGAGCGAAGTAGATATCGGGAGGAATGTAAGAGAGGCAACATCCGCTATTGTTGAGGTGGCTCCCTTTGAAGAATGTTCTGAGCATGTTCCAATCAATAAAGCTATCGTGGTGACTTCTTCCGAAATATCTCCTGCAACTGACAAGGCTCCTGTGATTGGTGAAGTATTGGTAGCGCAACCTGGAGCTTTGTTCGATCCTCCTTTCATTGTCCCTTATCCAGGTCATGTGTTGGTTGGAGGATTCAGTGTGCCGGCTCGGTTCAAAGAGTTGTACACAGCGATATGGGAGAAACACGGCCACATTGCTACCACTACGAAGCTCAAAAGTCGTCTTGCATTGGTCAACCGCGTTTAGGAGGCTTTATTTTCTATCCATGGGATGAGCGTCACAACTGGTCGAACAATTTCTGAGGAGATGATTGAAGACTGGAAGTGCCATCGAGATGTGTTTGTGCAGTACGACTTCAATGCTCCTTGGTTCCTCAAAGGGTTCTCCGAGATTCAGGAGCTCCAGAAATTACAAGATGAGGCCCCTTCGCGAGAATGTGTTACTCGCCGGGAAGAAGAGGTCGAAAAGTTATCTGAGGAGTTGAAGTTGAAGCAGGCTGTACTTAAAATGATGAAAGTCGCTCTTGCCCAGAAGGATGAGTTGCTGCTGAAGGACTTTCCTTGAAGGATTCGTGCCATATACTTGTATCTTCTTTTAGATGTTTTTCTTTTTAAGTGATAATGAAGATTTCCTTTCATAATTTGACTTCCGATTTTGAATTAATAGGTAATTGAATTGGTTTATTTTGAGATAGTTTTGTGAATAACTTTTCTGAAAGAGGTTATTTTAAATGGAATTTGCATCTTGGTCATGAATGGTTGCACATGTCGTATGAAATTGCAAATGTCGCATAAAAGGGAAGTATGAATGGAAACAAACATGGCATTTGATCATTGAGCCTCTTTCTCTATGTGCGGGATGCTAAGTCCCCAGTGAATTCTAAAACTATCTTTCTTGCAAAATTTTTGAGTAGAACTAACTTGCTTTTGAAGCCTTACTTGTATCAAACCGAAGTAGCCTCTCTAAGGAAATCGTCCGCATTAATTTCTCAGAAAATGAGAGCTATCCCTCTGAACCAAGCTTCTCCTGAACAATGCGCTTCAAAGCGTTGCATTCACTAGTGGGATGGTGAAGGAACCGGTGGAAATGACAGTACCTTGGGTCCATTACTTCTTGATCAGTGGGTGGACGCCATACCGGAGGTAGCTCTACCTCTCCGTTTCGCACCCACGCCTCCAGCAACTCCAAAATCTTCTTCGTTGGGAAGGGAAAGTGTAGGTACTCTGAGTCTAGCTTTTCCTGTGTTAGTGGGCGTTGTGATGTCTCTACGTGGAGTGCCATCATATCTGCGGATCGCTTGCCTGGGTAAAGGGATGTGGAAGGTGTCGTAATATCACTGCTGAGTGATCGAATTGAACGCTCCCATCCTCTGTATTCACGTATTTCTTGATTGATCTCCCCTTCCTCAATCATTTCTTTCGCTTGGTTGAAAGGTCGATGCGGATTGGACAGTCTTCCGGGCTTCAACAAGAGTCTTGAGATATAAATCTTCTAGTAGGGCTTCGTAGGCTGCAGGCTCCCTTTCCTTATCTGGCAGACGTTGTAGTACTCCGGACAAGTCCTTTCCTCTGTGGAGTTGCCTCGAGTCTTCATTGTTGGCCGGACCATGTTATTCATCTTTCCCCGAGTCTCCCTGCGATTACGCGCTCTTTTCGCTTCTCCACTTTGTAAAGGTGTGACCCCCGGCTAAGGATCCAGCGTTTCTCGCACTGTCTGAGTAGATGTTTGTCGACCCTCCTTGTAATTGTGTTGTTATATCATTCAAAAGGCGGAATGTTTCGCTCTGTCTTCTAGCGATACCAGCTTGATTTGCCAAGACATCTTCCAGCATTATAGTTATACTTCTCATGGTATCTGAACCACATGTGGTTTCCTGGTGAGGATACATCGCGAGATGAAAATCCAAAAATTGAGAATTCAATTTTTTGCAACCGAGAGATCAACCTCCCACTGTGGTCGCCAATTGTTTATGGGTGAAAACTATTTCTGCCGGTTTTTGGTAATTTGGGATGTGTGGATGAGAAATGAGTCTAAACCTTAAACAAATGCACTGCGCGGTGAGTGCTTGTAGATTCGAGAGATCAATCTGTGCAAGTCCGGCCTAAACCAAGAAATGGCCGTTCCCGGACTTGTTTCGGTCACAAAGTGAAGGAGATGGGGTTGATCTTAGGGAGGGAAGCGAAGAAGGTGTTGAGAATGTGAAGATGTTGGCTATGAATGACTTGTATCGTAAAGCCGAACCGGCTTGCGGGGTGTAAGCTATCGGTTCCGGTGTTTGAATACGATTGTATCAACACTTGCCTCTCGTTGTCCTGGACTTGTCTTGTTTCTCCCGTGTGGAAAATAGGGAGGAGAACCTATTTATACAAGTCATTTGAGCCTTATTCACGTCTCTCGTGGGAAGTGGAGGAAGTGGAGTGATGGAGTAGTGGAGGTGTGTGTTGGTGTTACACGACCGTCTTGTCCACTTCTCCCGTCATCTCTAACCGCCCATGACTTCCCGACACGTTCTTGTGATGGCGCGTTGCACGCCGCACGCTGTAAACCTCCCGGACCAATGCCACGGATGTATCCCCAGTTTGTGACATGATTGATGTCTCGAGTGTGTGGATCGTGGGACCCACGAAAGTTGCATGTAATGCTAGATTAAATAACTAAGTTATTTAGGAAGTCGATACTTGTGAAGTATCACGTGTATTCCATGCGAGTCTTGCATCATGGTGTGGTAGAGTGATGGGTGGTGATTACCATGACGCCTCACCGACCAATTAACTCCCGACCGGGGTTGTATAACCAAGCCGGTGAAGTTGGACGGACGAGATGATCTTTGAGACACTCATCTCGCGACCGTTGATGGAATTAGGGTTTTGAAGAGGTGCGCAGGCATCATTCTTCAGCTTGGTCGAATCCAAGCTTGGGAGACGATTTTGGCCAGGCCGATCGTACATGCGTATAGACGGCATGACGGTGTAGGCGCCCATACCCCATTACTTTACGAAAGTATGATCTGGGCCACTCAATTCGTCCGGTGAAGTTGAGTGGTCGAGATCAATTTGTGACAGAAAACTAGTGCCGCAAGAGCCGCACATCACGCCATCTTCAGGCGCGCGTTCCAAGACAACCAATTCTTACTCGGTCTTGGCCGATCGGTCTGGGTGTAGGTGGTAGGCTGGTGTTCACGCCTATACTGATCGTCCCATGAAAACGTGATCTAAGCCACTCAAATCGTCGGGTGAAGTTGAGTGGTCGAGATCGGTTTGCGATTTGGGAAGTGTGACCACGCTAGTTTGGACGCGCGTTTTGGGATAGCCGGGCATGATATGCCTTGGCCGATCGTGGTGAGGGGAGAGACGGGCCCACGATGGTCATCTTTGGCATGACCGGCCTGCTAATCTAATCTGGGACCCTCCATTCGTGCCGAGAAGATGGACGCTCGTGATGCTCGAAACCCTAATTTTGGCTTTCACTACCATGTAACCATACTCTATTCGGCGCACGAATTGGGATGACCAACCATGGTTGGTCCCGACCGATTGGTCGGTGGTCGGTATGTAGGCGAGCCCACGGTGATTGTGTTGACATGCTCTAGGCCCTTTGAATCTATATCTACACCCTCCATCTATACCGCAAAGATGGATGGTTGAGACTGTTTTGCGACACATGTAATGTGCCGCAAACCCTAATTTAGGGTTTTACATCCATACTGCTCTGGTTTGGACGTTTTGGCAAGCTATGCCAATCTTTTGGGGAGGCCGACCATGCGGGGTCCGCGTTGGTTCGGCAGTGAATATTCCATACCTGCTTGGGGGTTATGGAATTGATTTGGGCCATACAATCATGCTGGTGAGGTTGGATGAACGAGATCATATCCAGACTGATACGGATAGCCCAGATGCTCAATCGGGCTAGTATAACACACCGAGAGTTCTCAATCGGGCTAGTATAACACACCGAGAGTTGTAGCCTGTACGGGTATTTCGTACATGCTTTCATTATAAAGCTTGGAGGTTCGTGTTGCTCTGCTAAGAGCAACACTCGATCGTCATCGCACCGATAATGAGTACAGAAATACAAGGTCGCTTACGCATTAATTAATAATGCTATAAATTCACAGGGTATATGGGATTGTTGCTACATGCTCCAACCTGGATGAATTTCGTGTATTTAATTCACAGAATGGGATTGTTGCCACATGCTCAATTCTAGGTGAATTAGTAAAGTGAAGAAGTATTCAACACTTATTAATGGCTTTATCTTTTACAAGATGTTAGCGCATAATTTTCTGTTTTTTACAATTTAACCTTAAATGAAAATCCACCATCAACAGAAGGGTGTAGATGTAGACTTAAAAGGTCTCGAGCATGTCAACATGATCACCATGGGCCCCCTACACGCATGACCGATCGACCAGGGCCAACCATGGCCGGACGTCTCGAAACGCGTGCCCGAAGTAGGCATGTCGCGCGGTTTCCAACTCCTTTGCGGCATGGGATTTCTGTTGAAAATCGATCTCAACCGCTCCTCTTTGTCGGTCAAATTGAGTGGCCTAGATCGCACCTTCATGGGATAGTGAGGTACGGACGTGTACACCGGCAAGCCGTCTACACGCATGCCCGATCGGTCCTGCCTAAAACACCTCCCATGCTTGGTTTTGACCAAGCTGAAGAGTGATGCTCGCGCACCTCTTCAAAACCCTAAACTCTATCAACGGTCTCAGATGAGCGTCACAAGATCATCTCATCCGTCCAACTCTACCAGCTTGGTTGGTCAGCCCTGGCTAGGAGTTCAGTGACTAATGAAGCATCCCCATGATCACCGTCCGCCACTCTTCCACATAGAGTGATCGGCCAAAGAATGGCTCGACCATGCAGTCTCCAAACGATCGCTCGAAGATGGTTGGACGTGATGCTATTTTAAGACGCTTATCCGTGACTTACTCCATTAAGCCTTAAAACATCGATGCTTCATACATGCTGAATATATTCGATGCATTACATGCATAGAATACATACGATATTTCATAAATATCGATTTCCCAAATAACTTAGTTATTTAACCTTAGCACCGTATGCTACCTTCTGTGGGTCCCACGATCCACACAATCAAGACATCGAGCATGTCACAAACTGGGGGATACTTATTGGGGTATTGGTCTGGCGGTTTACAGCGTGCAGCGTGCAACACGCCATCACAAGAACATGTCATGAGGCATGGACGGTTAACAATGATAGGAGAAGTGGGACAAGACGTGATCGTGCAATCACCCACACGACCCCACTACTCCATCACTCAACTTCCTCCACTTCCTACGAGATGAGGGTTTGCGCTCTATGACTTGTATAAATAGGTCCTTTGCCTATTTCCAAACAACAGAGACAAGCACAGAAAACCAAGTGTTGTCATTGGTATCCAGAAAACACCAGAGCTGATTGCTTACATTATTGCAAGCCAGTTCCTCTTTCTGATACAAGTCATAAACAACCAACATCTTCACAATCTCAACACCTTCTTCGCTTCCCTCCCTAAGATCAACCCCATCTCCTTCGCTTTGTGACCGAAGCAAGTCTGGAACGACCATTTCTTGGTTTAGGCCAGAATTGTATAGATTGATCTCTCGAATCAAAAAGCACTCCCGTGCAGTGCATTTGTTTAGGGTTTAGATTCATTTCTCATCCACACACACCCAAAATTACCGAAACCAGCAGAAATAGTTTTAACCCATAAACAACTGGCGACCACAGTGGGAGATTAATCTCTCGGTTGCAGTATCAATTTCCAAATTCCCTATTTCATTTCTTCAATACCAGATTCAATTTCTTCAATTTCGAAGGGGTAGATCTTAAATCCGTTTCAATCATTTTGTTCACTGAGTCCAACTCTCATTCTATAATGTATCCTCACCAGCCAAAATATCCGGAGGCCATGAATAATCCAAACCTCATGGAAAGTGTGGCTAAGATGCTAGAGGATGTTCTTGCAAATCAAGCGGGTATTGCTAGAAGACAGAGCGAGACGTTCCGTCTTTTAAACAATATAACAGTTCAACTACAAGAAAGCTCGGCGGGCGTTTACTCAGAGAGTACCGCAAATACCAGTATGAAAAATGTTGAACCTTTATCTGGAAGCCGTGTCTTTCTCAGTGGGGATGCAGGAAGAGCGCGCAGCCGCAGGGAACTGAGGAGAGACGAACAACATGATCCAGATGGCAACAGGGACTCAAGACAGTTCCACAGGGGAAGAGACTTGTTGGAGATGCCGCAAGGTATATCGAATAAAGAAAAAGAGCATGCAGCCTACGAAGCGTTGCTGGAAGATTTATATTTAAAAAACCGTGCTGAAATTCAGAAGGTTGTTCAATCTGCAGCGACTTTTCCGCCAAGTGAAGAAATACTCAAGGAAGGAGAAATCAATCAAGGAGCACGCGAATACGGGGGCTGGGAGCGTTCGACTCATTCAACCGACGGTGACGTTATCACCAATACGATGAGAGATGCCACGACGTCCGTTAGAAAAGCTAGACTCAAGATATACGCACTTCTCGTTCCCAATGGAGAAGATCTTGGAGTTGTTGGAGGCATGGGTACGAGACGGAGAGGTACAGCTGCCTCCTATATGGCGTCAACTGACCGATCTAGAGGTGTGTAGTTGCAGGAAATCCCACAATACATCCCTCACAAGAATTCATAATAATCAACACATCTTTAAGATCAACAATCACACTTTTTATTAATTGAGTTAAAGAATTTTACAAAGAGGAAATGAAATCAAGAATACAACTATTGTTCTAGAATTCCTCTCTCCTCAAAACTTTCTCTCCACTCTAAAAATATCTCTCCCTCACCATAAGCCTGTTCGGCTCTTTATATAGGATATTACATAGTGGGTGACAGCTAAGCTGTCCTTTATTTTAGGATCTGGCTTGCGATATTCTCGCAAATATACAAGTGTTAGATTTCGCAACGCTCCTAAATCTCGCTAGTTCTCCACATCTTTCTCGTGTTTAGGCTGTCGTCATCTGTTGCGTCATTTCTCAGAACCGATGCGATATCTTCGCGAGTGTGTTGTATAAAGATTTCGCAAAGGTATTGATGTTGCGATATTCTGATCCTACATCTTGCCTCTTCTCATGTCTTCTCTGCGAAGGAGAGAATGTCATGAGAATTAATGCTTCAAGATGCCGCAGTCGTTCATTTTTCCATATTCTTCTGTATTGACATGATTCTGTACTTTTACGCAGAATTTATTACATGTGTTTCTTCTTCCATCCATTTCTTGACACGTCTTTTTCAACCGCTATTTCTCAACCGTTCACGTCTACTCTTCGCATTAAATGTGCTTATCTTTTCGAGAATTCTTCTCTCTATATATATTCTTCTCATTCTTCTCTTCTTCTTTTTTACTTTTCTTCTTATCTTTCCTGCAACTTTTCTTCACAGTTTCTCCGTAAATTCCGCTCATGCTGCTGTAAATTTTCTTGTTTTTACTTCTTTTGATCTTTAATTTCTTCTTCATTCCCATACTGAAAATGGCTCCAGCTGGTCGTAAATATGAAACTTCTCTTGAAGGAATTCAGAAAGATCTCGAAGGGAGGGGTTTTACATTAGCCACCATTCCTGATCAAGAAGCTAAATCCATTCTTTACGCTAAATCTGTTTTACGATCATCATTGTGATGATAAAGAAATCATAATTTCGCTTGGTCAGATTCTCGCTGGCCTTCCCATTCCTCTCTATGATCCTAATCTTCCTTTGTTTTACGAAATTCTTGCTCATGCGAACTTCTCGCGAGCCATCTACCAATTGAGTGGGGACTACATTCGTTTAATCCTTGAATTCGCTAACCGTGGTGCTGGTAAAGGGTCTCTTTATCAAAAAGAAGCTAGAGATCCAAATTTTAAGGATTTGGAAATATTCATTTGAAAAATATACAGTAGAAAGCTTCTTTGAAAATTATGAATTAATACCCATGAAGAAAGATAGTACTCGCTGGGGTGTCCGCTTGAAGAGAAAAGATAACATTGCTGATGATAAAGTACTTATGCAAGACATTGATTGGCATTCTGGCAAGAATAATACTCCTCGTCACTCTAAAGATGACAGATGGTGTGTCTTTCCACTAGTTTTGAAGAGGCCTTATATTTTTGGTTCAAATGTGTTACCTGCGAATCTCGCTGCTTATCAACCTTGGGTATTTAATTGGCCCGAGAAAGAGAAAGAGGTATATTTCAGTGTATAATCTTCATTTCTCTTTATACCTATTAATCTTGCGAAAATTTCAGATTAACAAGCTGAGAAGAAGCTACAAAAGGACTAAGAAGGCAAGCACCCTAGCAGCGCTTCGTTCGATCACGGATGAAGTAAGAAATACTTTCTTTTATTATTTTTAACAATAATGTTGCCTCTGTTTCTTATCTTCATTCGTGTGCGAAGGTTGGTGTTGTAGTTGTTGAAGAAGAAGGGTCTGGGGTTGCGAAGACCAAAGGCAAGGGTAAAAGTTCTCTTCGCAAGGAGAAATCTGCTGCTCCACCTTCAAAGAAGCGAAAAGTTCACTCTCCTTCTCCTTCAAATCTTCATTCTGGCGAAAGTTCTGATGATGATGATAATGATGATGTTGATACTTCTTTCGCAAGAGAAGATTTTCCAGCTGAATCTTCTATGGCACAACTTTCTAGCATCTTCTCTGACTCCATGCAAGGGATTGGGGATGATCATCTTTCTAGCACATGCAAAGCTCTTGCGAATATATGTGATGCCCTTTTACTGGATGGTGATGATTCTCTTCATGGAGTCTCCAGATCAGTGACTCCTAGTTTTCTGAATTCACTTGGTATCTTGGTATGCCTTCGTTTCTCTATTTCATAATTATGATTTAAAGTTATACTATATCTTGACAATTTCTTCATTTTCCTTCGCAGACTGGGAAGGCTTCTTTCGTTGTTGCCTCAGATTTGGAAAAAAGACGTGGGATTCTTGAAAAGAAGAATCTTCAACTTCGCAAGAGGAATGAATAATTAGAAGCTGAAGTTGTTGCTCTTCGTGAAAAGAATAAACAATTAGAAGCTGATTCTTCTACTCAGAAGGACAAAATAGCTAGTCTTCAAGATGCCAATAAGCAACTTTATGGTATGAAATTTTTCTCCTTTCCTTTATTTTGTTTTCTCATTATCCTCCCTCATCTTAATTTATCATTTTTGCAGACATCTATGATCTTTCTGATGAAGCCATTCTCCTTCACACATTCCCCAATTCTATGGACAATAATACCCTTCTTGAACACCTTAATAATTCTTTGAATAGTTTTTCAAATGACAAGATTAAATCTCTTCCCATAAATGAACTCAGATCCAAACTTCGCCTCTTAGAAATTGACCATAGATCCAGCTTGGGCTTAGCCAACAAATTTAAGCGTTTCTATCTTAACTCTAAAGAGAAAATCAATACTTTAAGAACCAAGATCAGTGATCTCATAGATGATAAATATCGTATCGCTAGACAAGGTGCTCAAGCGTTAGCGAAATTCCAAAAAACTCTTCTTGAGGTTCAAATTGAACGAGATGATTCTAACCGCAGAAATGATGTACTTAGTGAAAGAGAGAATCAAATTCGCTCCCTTCTTCTCATAAATAATGATGATGAATTCGCTTGGGCTTCGAAAGTTCTAGATGACGCCAGAAATAACTTAGGTGTAAATGTTAGTCTTCAAACTGAGCACACGGCCTTGGTTAGGGATATGATTTCTGACAGAGAAGGTTGTTAATTGTTCTTCTTTATTAATTGTTCGTCTTTCATAAATTATTATCAAGTTGTTGACTCATTATTATATGTTCGCAGAAGTTGAAGATAGATTTCGCAAAAGAGTTGAAGAACTTGAGTCTGAAAAGGAGCAGCTCGCAAAGGATCTTTCTTCTCGCAATGATAAATGTTCCAGACTGAAGAGTCAATTAAAGATTATTGTTGCGAACTTTAAGAATGACGCTATTTTTTTCCTCAATCAAACTATTAAGAAAGTCTGTGATGATAATAACATCCTTCATTCCCAATACCCTTGCCTCTCAGAAGAAATTCCAAAGAATGTACCCCCTCTGGATATCTCTGACAGTGATGCTAGCGAAGAAGAAGAATTTGATGAAGATGAAGAAGAAGAAGAAGAATCAAACAAGAAGTAGTTCTGTTTTCTTCTTTCTCTTTTTGTAATAGTTGTACATTCGTTCTTTAGTCTCCTATTTTTGTAATCTTTTGCTACAAATTTCTTCAACCTTTAAATGCAAATTTCTTCCTGCACATATTAAAAAAGCAATTCTTTTTTCGCAATATGGTTAATCAATATATAATTATTAATCTTTCACTTCACGCTTGCGTAAATCTATCATATGGAGACAAATAACATGTTCTTATTCTATTCATTCCCATACTTGCCTCTGTTATTTGTATCCAAATGAAAGTTTAAGCAAGTTACTTTTGAATAGCAACATGTACTTATGCCTCAGTTTCGCAGCTGTTTCTGCAAAATCTTCGCAATTAGGTATTTCTTGGTTTTTCCCAAGATTTCATTCTTTCTGGTTCTCTTATGTGGTCTTATTTTGCCTTCCTAGTTAAAGGTCTTATTTTGCCACCTCTTGTCATTGCGACAAAATCGCAGGACGTCTTTGCACTTTCATGCAGAAACCCATTGATCTTGCCTTAACTTTTTTCTTTTATTATTTTTGTTGCGACAATATGACAGGCCTAAATATTCTTGCGAAAATAAAGCCCCATGACATTGTCGTCGTGCGACGAAATCGCAGGAAGTCTTTACACTTTCATGTATTGACCCATTGATCTCGCCTTATCTTTCTCTTTTGTATTATTGCCTCTTCAGGATTGTCGCACAAATATGACAAGCCTAAATATTCTTGCGAAAATAAAGCCTCGTGACATTTGCGTCTTAAGACACTTATCAGCTCCCTAATGGAGGGTGCCGCCCTTATCTTCCCCCTGGTTGCCCCTTCAAGGATGCGTACCTCTACCATACAAGGTTGGCTCCTCCCATACGGTCTTAACAACAACCAGTTGTTTTCGCAGCCTCTTATCCCTTTTGCCTATATGGCTTATGGTTACAAGACTGCACCCTAAGTGGGGTTTTCTTCGGACCGAGTGCAGCATATGTCAAGACTTGCCAAGAATGGCCGAGACGCTTCAAACGCCCCAGGCACTCTTGGCTCAACCGTGTACCTCGGCGCCTTGATCATATGCCGCACTCCTTAGAAGAGACCCTCGGTCGTCCAACCTAAGTCATAAGCTTAGGTTGAAAATCCAAGGTACCTCTTCTGGATTGGCTTTATTGACCCCAAATCTCCATGACTCAGGTTCCAGGGGCGGTGTAACCTTTTCATTTGAGCCATGCAACAGTACCCCTCTATGACGCACTTTAGGTCTTACATTTGCCTCTTGCGAAATTTTGATTTCACGAACTAGGGTGTACGCCATAGTAGGTTCTCCCCTTTCTGATTGTTTTGTTTCTTCTTCTGCATATTAGCTCTTTTGTAATTTCGCAATCTCATCTTTGTCATTCATAAAATATATTTTTTTTCTTCTGCATATCAGCTCTTTTGTAATTTCTCAATCTCATCTTTGTCATTCATAATTTTTTTTTTTTTTTGCAATCCAGTCACACATCTTTCTTTCTTCTCCCAATCTTACTTTTGCAGTCATAAAATCAACAAATACATTCACCCTTTAAGTCTCTTACTTCTGCTACTTTTTGCCTCTGCATTTTTGAAATTTTCTGTTATTTTCTTATCCTTTGCGAAATCTTTGTCACTTCTTATCTTCGAAGATGCATTGGTTTCGCAGCGATTCTTCTTCTCTCTCGTTCTATTGCATCTACCATCAATCTTTCACTTTTTTGTTTTTCTCTGATGTTATGTTTCCAATTCTTCTTCTTCGCAGCTCTTTCTTCGCAAGATTCTACATCAATTTCATAACACTTCTTTCCTTCAATCCAACCTCCTTTTACTATGCAAATACCACTGGGATGAGGGAACTTGATACATTGATGGAAAGTCGATGCTACACCTAGAATCCCATGTAACCAAGGTCGTCCAATCAATGTGTTGTATGGTGATTCCACATCGACTACACAGAACAGAATTTCAGAGGACAATCCTTTCAGTGGAATTCACATATTGACTTCCCCTTTAGGTTTATTGGCAGTACCATTAAAACCATAGATCTTGTAAGTTGAAGGTATTAGATCTTCATCTTTTCCTCCTATAGTTTTATAAGTATGATAAAAAAGGATATCCAAGGAACTTCCAGCATCGATTAAAATTCTGTTGATTGCCCATGAATTCTCAGCTTCATCATCTTCATCATCACTAGGTTTTGGGTTAATCTCCAGTCTTACCACTAATGGGTTATCGTGCATCTTGCCACCCTCAGGTACTTCTTCTGCGGTGAAGGAAATAGTCTGCTTTTTCCATTCTTTCAGTGGCGATGCCTTCGCAATGTTCATTATTTCTCTATCATCGGCATCTCTTGCGAAAACCCTGCTGAGAGTGTTATCGTGAAAGTCTTTAATCGTTTTGTACGAATGTACAATAGAGTGACAAAACAGATTCTTTGCCTTTGCTCCAACTTCTATTACAAATGTTTCTCCTCCTTTTGTTGTATTTACTCCGAATTTCTGGCGGTGGTGGTAATGGTTGAGACTGAGGTTGTTTTTTTAGAAAATGATTTAGTTTCCCTTGTTCTATCATTTTGAGGATGATTCTTTTTATATTTCTGCAATCATTTGTTGAGTGTCCATGAAAATGGTGATAAGAACAAAATTCGTGACTTCTGTCGCTTGGAGGTGGTTCACTCCCCATGTTCCATGGCGCAGGTATGTTTTCCATCAAGATTATAGCTTCCCATATTTTCTCCACACTAGCATTCAGAGGTGGCATTTTGATTTCTTCCAATATTATCTTATGACTTCCCCGTCCTCTATGATGGTTTTGCCTCTGACCTCCATAAGTTTCTTGTGGCTGGTCAAGTCTTTGAATTTTGTTATTTCCACCACGGCTATAGAAGTTTATTTCTCTCTCGAATTCTTCTTGATCACGACTTCCCATAGCTACTAGTTTCTGCTGACTATATCCCATTGTCCTCTCTTGTTGTCCTTGCGAAGTGCTCGCCACTGTATTTATCAACTTAGGTAACAAGCTTGCATTCGCTGCTTTTGAACTTGTGTTCGTAACTGGGTATGATTCCATCTCATTTTGCTTTTCCTCAAGAGCAATATACTCCTCCTGAAATTCTCGCAACTCAGTCATTGTGATCGTATTCTTGATTCTGAAAATTTGAATGTATAGCAGATTGGTTGCGAACATAGCGTTAATGAATGATATAATGAGATATCTCTCATCCACACGACCAGCCATATCACTACACATTGTCTTCCACCTCATGGTTAGATGCTTCAAACTTTCGCCAACCCTTTGCTTTAACCCAAATACATCTTCAATGCCAGGTCGCGAGGAATTGTTACTTATATACGCCCCTAAAAATGTAGCCTGCAAATGGTTGAAAGATGTTATAGTATTCTTTGGCAAACCTTCAAACCATTTCAAGGCCTCTCCTGTTAAACTTGATGCAAAATATTTGCACAATACAGCATCATGGTTTTCCCATTGTAGCATACATCTCACATAAGCTTTGATGTGTTGTACTGCACAAGTTGTTCCGTCAAAAATGCTGGTTAACGCAGGTAAATTGCACTTTGGGGGTATTCCTCCCAATGTAGTTAATCTCGGCCGAGATGGCCGAGATACCGCCGATAATATCGGTTTTGGTGTTTCACCGAGATGCCGATATTGCCGGTATTGGCCGATATTTCGCCGATATTGGACGATATGTCGCCGGTATTCACCGGAATATCGTGTCTCGGTACTCGACCGATATTCACCGAAATCCGATATTGACTACATTGATTCCTCCTAATTGTACTTCTTGTGTGAATGGGGTTTTCGTAGCTTCTTCTATGGCTTCATCCAGTTGTCTCCTACCTCATTCTCTTTTATTATTTAACATTCCTCTCATTTCCGCTAGCTCTCTCAAAATTTGTTCATTTATACCAGAATTTGGATCCATTGGTCTTTTTAACTCCGCCTCTCTTCTTCTGCATTCATATCTGTTTTGATTTTCTTGTTCATCATTTTCTTCTCGTCTTTCTCTGCGATCTTCTCTTTCATTTCTTTCATGAATTCGCACACCATTATATTTCTCATTTTCTCTTCTTTGCCGCCTTTCAGCTCTCTCTTGTACTATATCATATTCTTCATTGATATTACCATTATTGCGATTTTGTTCACGCCTTCTTTCTCGATTATCATGATTGTTCTAGCGAATTGCCTCTTGTAGCTCTTGTTCCTCCACTTCTGCTCTCAGTCTTTCCCTTTCGCAAGCTAGACATGCTTGTTCAGTGTAATGTCTTTCGATTTCATCTTCAATTATTTGTCGATTTCTTTGAACTTCTCTCCCATGTAATGTTCTCCTTCCTTCTCCCTGATTTTCTTCGCCATCTTGATTATTTCATTCCTGATGTTGCCTATTTCCTTGATTTCCGTTGTTTTGTCCATTTTGAAGAATTTCACCATGTTGAATATAACGATCTTCAATTATTTCTCTTCTTTCACGACGTTCTTCGTCTGGATTTTGTATTTCCTCTCGAGTATCTTCATTAGCATTTTTTACAGGCGAATTTCGTCTTATTTCTTCTCTAACTGATCTTGAACTTGATCTTGTAGTGCTTCTTGACCTTCTACTTTGTAATCTCATGTTTTCCATCCTCAACTGATGATTTTGCCTTGTCAGATTTGCACGTTCTTCTGCTTCTAATCGCCTTTCTTCATGTATTCTTTGCCTCAATGCCTCTAACGCTGCAATCTCTTCATTTCCATGAATTATTCCTCCAATTACTTCTTGGTCTATCTCCTCTCGTCCATTGCTTCCTAATTTCTGCTCTTCTCCCATTTCATCTACAAAATCTGATCGCCAAGTATGTACACTTACTCTATCATAATCCACAGTTCTATTTTGTATTGGTGTACGTTGAATTGGCGGTTGAACTTGATTTTATCCATTGTTTCTTATGTTCACTCTTGAAGATTCCTCCATTTCATCTCTCCCTTTTCCAGCAAGTCTCCTACTCCTTCTAATAGTTATTGGTTGTTTTGATGTATTTCTTATTCTAGCCATTTTTCAATCTTAATGAGTTGTTGAAAATTATATGAAATTCTTTATCTACTACTCCAAATTCTTTCAAATCACAATATCAATCTTCACTCCCTGTTTCTAGCGCCATTATGTAGTTGCAGGAAATCCCACAATATATCCCTCACAAGAATTCATAATAATCAACACATCTTTAAGATCAACAATCACACTTTTTATTAATTGAGTTAAAGAATTTTACAAAGAGGAAATGAAATCAAGAATACAACTATTGTTCTAGATTTTATCTCTCCTCAAAACTTTCTCTCCACTCTAAAAAGATCTCTCCCTCACCTTAAGCCTATTCGGCTCTTTATATAGGATATTACATAGTGGGTGACAGCTAAGTTGTCCTTTATTTTAGGATCTGGCTTGCGATATTCTCACAAATATAAAAGTGTTAGATTTCGCAACGCTCCTAAATCTCGCTAGGTCTCCACATCTTTCTCGTGTTTAGGCTGTCGTCATCTGTTGCGTCATTTCTGTAACCAGTCTGCGATATCTTCGCAGTGTGTTGTATAAAGATTTCGCAAAGGTATTGATGTTGCGATATTCTGATCCTACAAGGTGATAGATCCGAGATATTGTCATTATCACTGATTCCTTCACCACCTACCAGTGAATGCAACGCCTTGAAGCATATTGTTCAGGAGAATCTTAATTCAGAAGAGTTGCTTTCCCTCCCTGAAAATTAGTGCGTGCAGTTTTCATGAAGAAAACGCTCGGGAAAATTCAGTTTCATACAAACGAAGTTTCGAAAAGCAAGTAAGTTTTATCAAGCAATTTTTACAAGGAAGATAGTTTTAGAATTTACTAGGGACTTGGTATCCCACACAAGAAAGAGATTCAATGATCAAACGCCATGTTTGTTCCCTTTCATGCTTGCACGATATTTGCAATTTCATATAATATCGTTGTAATAGCCACGAGAATGCAAGTTCCATTCAAAATAATCTCTTTCGTAAAAAACTAATCACAAAAAACTATCTCAAAATAAACCAATTCAAAATTCAATCACCTATTAGTTCAATACCTAAAATCAAGTTGTGAAAGGAAACCCTCACATCACTCAAAAACTCCTAAAAAGGAAAAGCATAAGTAGACGACATAAATCATTTAAGGGAAGTCCTTCAGCAGCAACTCGTCCTTCTGTGAATGAGCGGCTTTCATTTTCTGGAGAACGGCCTGCTTCAGCTTCAATTCTTTAGACAACTTTTTGATCTCTTCTTCCTGGTGAGCAACACAGTCTGCAGAGGGAGCTTCATCTTGCAACTTCTGAAACTCCTGGATTTCGGAAAACCCTTTGAAGAACCAAGGAGCGTTGAACTCGTATTGCATAAACACGTCTCGATGGAACTCCCAGTTTGAAATCATTTCTTCTGAAGCTGTACGTCCAGTCGCAACACTCATACCATAACTAGTGTATAAAGCTTCTTCGACACGCTTGGCCAATGGGAAGCGGCATTTAAGTTTCCTAGTGGTAGCAATATGACTGTGTTTCTTCCATATTTTGGTATATAACTTCTCGAATTTAGACGACACACTGAATCCTCCGACCAGCACATGACCTGTATAAGGAGTGTCGAAAGGAAGATCAAATACAACTCCAGGAACAACGAATTGCATCACCGACACTTCGTCGGAAGCCTTCTCAGCTGCAAAAGATCCTATAATTGCTTTATCGGTTGTCGGAGCTTATTCAGAATATTCTTTGGAAAGAACTACCTCAACAACCGCGGATTTTGTCTCTCCTGCATTCCTCGTGATGTTTGTTTCACTCTAAAGACTGATTTCTGCCACGACCTCATCTACGAGCTCACTGAGGTTACCGCTCTGGGAGTCATTTCTTTCAGTCGAGCTTGCACCATCTTTGTCATTATCTTGAAGAGGATCAGTATCGCCAGACTTCTCGTTGTGAAGATCAGTATTGCCAGACTTCTCGTTGTAAAGATCAGTATCTCCAGACTTCTCATTATGATCACGTGCCAGTCTTGCGAAAGCGTTTTCTTTCGAGATTCCCTGATCACAAACAAGAATTACCTTTAATGGAAGTTACTCAAGAAGAACGAATTAAAGGATCGAAGAGATTTAATACATGTGTATTAGAAAAATTGAAGACCACAAGGCCGCATGCTTGCTTCTTGGCCTGGGGACTGCAGCCAGAAGCATCAGCCCTGGTTCGTTTGCCTGGAAGCGGCTTCAATCGTTTGAATTGCTTCAAGGTATCGACAGATGGCTCGCCGCGAGGGATTGTTGTAACTTCTTCAGAAAACGTTTGGAAGGCTAACAGCTGATCTATCCAAAAGTCCTTATACTTGGAAGTTATCACCGGCCTTCTTTCGATGGACAGAAAAGGAAAACTCTGCTCTGAGGTAAAGATATCAGTATTGACAATAGATGAAACAAGATCCTTTGAAGGCGCTTGTGGACGACGGATTGGAACACCCTGGTCAAACCCCATTTGGCGTGCATCCCTATCAATGTTATAAGGAACCACAATAAGGACTCCATCAAAGAGATAGGGGATGTATCCTGACATACAGCTTCGCAGAAAGATGGCTTCTCCAGGATTCATGGATTTCCCTCTAGATAACACAATGCCAGAAGTGGTCGTATTAGTCTCTGGCTGAACAACATAAGGATGGACCGGTCCCCACGGGCGAAAATCTATGGCATGCACATTATCGAGAAAGTCAACAAGTCTCGACCCGAGTTTTGGACGTCTATTCTGCCAACGGAGTATTCGCGAACCACCGTACAAATTGGGAAGTGAAGTTGCAGGGGCAGGATTGTAACTCTTGAAGTATTCCCATAGACATGCCTGAAGAAAAACGACGTGGATATATGACTCCACCTTCTTGTACCCGTTGGAAGTGTACATTTCTATCGCCAAAGCATCCAGATGACAATACAATGATCCAAGGAATAAAGAGCCTAGAGGGAGGACCACCCCCTTCGCCAACTTTATGGCAAATGTGACGAGATCGCTTCTTATGGTCTTCTTTCCGGAACCATCATCGAAGATGTCCCTGGACAGCCATAAATATAGGAATGCAACTACACTGAGATCATTATTCAAAGCTTGACCCGACCTTGGTGTTTTGGGAGACCATTCAGATATCCACCAAGTGTAAAAACACTTCGTGTTCTTTTTATGTTTCTCGTACTCATCCACCTTCTGAAGTATGGCGTTGTGGACAACATTTTCTTCGACAGATAGCTCATAGTGAAGATTTCCAGCAATAGGGAGGTTCATCAGCACAACAGCGCTTTCCAAGGTGATAGTCATCTCTCCCCACCTACATACGGCTATGTGTGTATAGGGACGCCATCGGGAAATGAAAGTGATTAAGCCTGGGGCGTCTTTCTTAATGTGAAGAGTTACAGACGTCATAAACGCATCAATGATTTGCGCCTTGGTCAAGTTATCTTTGATATGCTCATTGCTCAACATGCATCTCATCCATCCTTCATAAGAGTTCAGCGGAGTTTGACAAACCTTAAAGTCAATAGGGGAGGGCGGATACTCCTTCTTCTGAAGATAGAACCTCATCACGTACGCTAGAGAAGCTGATGGAGCAGCCTCTTCATTTTTCGAGCCTGTAAGCAAGATTATTTTGTGACCAGGATGTTTTCTAATATTTGGAAAATGCACAGTAAATAGCTCATCATCTATGTTTGGCATGCCTTTGGAGTTGTCAACACCTCCCGATTTGGCAGCGGCGTTATCCCCATGTGACATCTTAACAAGATCCTCCTCGTTCACTTTCAGACAACTACAATAAGATGAAATGGAAAAAGGTCACTACTTCGTAGGGAGAAATCACGCCATATGGGTGTTAATGGTCGAGGCCGTTATGAAAAAAAAAAAAAAATCTCTTTCATGAGATATGTACCCACGGCTGGAGAAGCATACTTCCCAGCCGTGGGAGAACATGAACACAGCGAGGCCCATGTCCGTGTTTGAGTGAAGCAGGCACACGACAAGTCCCACGTTCGAGCAAAGCAGGCACGGGCGGGGCCCACGTTTGGTCAAGCAGGTGCGACAGGGCCGATGTTTGGTCGAAGCATACACGTGGCAGGTCCCACGTTCGTTTAAGGTTGCATGCACGGTTTTTCTCTACAGACGGAAGAACAAACGAGTTTATCCATGGGTTCATGTCTACGAATTCTAAGTCAGGGTTTTATCAAATTACAACCTAAGTTTTGCATGCAACAATTGAAAAGGAGCAAAGGCGTATGTTCATATGGGATTCATGGCTTGTTTCACTAACCAATCCTAGCAATATCAACCACTTTGCTATTAATTTCATTAGTGGAGTTAATCATGATACATCTTGCAAAAGAAGTTTCATCTACAATGGGATAATTATCTCAAGAGCAAAAGAAGTTTACCTAAGAAATTAGGGTTTGTAAAAAAAAAAATATATACGAGACGCTTACCTTGCTGACTGACGGCGGCGGCGGCAAGAGCTGCAGGCGGGAGGAGCTGACCGAACTAAAAAAAAAATAAAAAAAAGGGGGGGTCGGTCCCTTTTTATAGACAAACAATTGGAGAATCCTTGTGGGAAAAGGATTCCTCTTTTGTTTCAAACGCCCGAGGAAGGAAACCGGTCCCACTCAAAATTCCATGCTTGCACCGGCACTTTCATATGGACAATTACTAGCGGACGGTCAAGGCTCTTCCGGGTAAGCTTCCTTATCCTGCCTTCTTACGTTATATACGGCACCATCTCATGCCTACCCCACAATAATGCAACCATTATGTGCTAGGCAGGGGACTTAATGTTGATGGTGGATTTTAGTTCAGGGCTAAAATTGTAAAAGCCAAATTTTATAAGCTGATATCCCGCAGAGGATAAAGCTATTTGAGTGATAAATACTTCTTCATTTTACTAATTCACCTAGAATGGAGCATGTGGCAACAATCCCAAATGTTCTGTGAATTAAATACACAAAATTCATCCAGGATAGAGCATGTAGCAACAATCCCATATACCCTGTGAATTTATAGCGTTATTAATTAATGCATGATTATCCTTGTATTTCCTGTGTTGTTCCCGCAGAACTCTCATTATTGGTGCGGCATGACGACGAAAGTGTTGCTCTCGGCGAGTAACACGAATCTCCAAGTGTCAATAATGAGGCATGCACGAAATACCCGTCAGAAGCTACATCTCTCGGTGTGTTATACTAGCTTTGATTGAGCATATTTGAATCTGGACTGTCCATATCAATCTCAGAAACAATCACGACCACGCAAGTTGGCCGCATGATTTAACCAGCCTAGACGATCCTCAGCAGGAGCAGGCTATCACCACAATGACCACCAAATGCGGCCCGTTTATGCCCCGGTCGGTCGAACACATGCCATACTCCCAAAAGCCACCAAACACCAGCTGGAAAAGGGTGGTCGGTTGGTATGGAGAAGCTTGGAGGCGGCTTGTACGAGCAAGACCGCCAACGGCAGTCTCAAAACCAGCCACGGCAGTCCAACTTCGCCGGCATGATTGGACGGCGTGGATTATCCCATGGCCGGACGGACAAGCTTGTTCTGCACACCGGCGGGCCCCCTCTCTTCCTGCCTGGTCGACCATCTCCTGACCTAGCCATAGAGCAACTTGTGTTTGCCCAAAGTATGGACGGCATGATTCTTAAAGGTCGCAGGAAATTCCACTAAGGTCTTAAATCGATCACGACCATCCAACTTCACCGACATGTTTGGATGGCTTAGATCAAGCCTATGACCGTGGGACAGGTACACACATGCTCACCACCGACCCAACGTGGGCCCCACACGATCGTCCTCCCCAATGGAGGAGTATAACATGCAAAACCGATCGGTTGAAGTTGCATGGGCGTGAACCATACAAAACCCTAATTAGAGTTTGCGGCATGTTACATGTGTCGCTAATCGATCACGAGCGTCCATCTTCGCAAGCTTGGATGGAGGGTGTAGATGTATACTTAAAAGGTCCCGAGCATGTCAACATGATCACCGTAGTCCACCTACGTGCATGATCGATCGACCAAGGCCAACATGATCGGACGTCTCGAAATGCGCGCCCGAAGTAGGCATGTCGCGCGGTTTCCAACTCCTTTGCGGCATGGGATTTCTGTTGCAAATCGACCTCAACCGCTCCTCTTTGTTGGTCAAATTGAGTGGCCTAAATCGCACCTTCATGGGACAGTGAGGTACGGACGTGTACACCGGCAAGACATCTACACGCATGCCCGGTCGGTCCTGCCTAAAACACATCCCATGCTTGGTTTCGACCAAGCTGAAGAGTGATGCTTGCGCACCTCTTCAAAACCCTAAACTCTATCAACGGTCGCAGATGAGCGTCAAAAATTCATCTCATTCGTCCAACTCTACCAGCTTGGTTGGTCAGCCCTGGATAGGAGTTAAGTGACTAATGAAGCATCCCCATGATCACCGCCCGCCACTCTTCCACATAGAGTGATCGGCCAAAGCATGGCTCGACCATGCAGTCTCCAAACGATCACTCGAAGATGGTTGGACGTGATGTTATTTTAAGACGCTTATCCGTGACTTACTCCGCTAAGCCTTAAAACAGCGATGCTTCATACATGCTGAATATATTCGATGCATTACATGCATAGAATACACACGATATTTCATAAATATCGATTTCCCAAATAACTTAGTTATTTAACCTTAACACCGTATGCTACCTTCTGTGGGTCCCACAATCCACACAATCGAGACATCGAGCATGTCACAAACTGGGGGATACTTACTGGGGTATTGGTCTAGCGGTTTACAGCATGCAGCGTGCAACGCCCCATCACAAGAACGTGTCAGGAGGCATGGACGGTTAACGATGATAGGAGAAGTGGGCCAAGACGTGATCGTGCAATCACCCACACGACCCCACTACTCCATCACTCAACTTCCTCCACTTCCTACGAGATGAGGGTTTGCGCTCTATGACTTGTATAAATAGGTCATTTGCTTATTTCCAATCAACAGAGATAAGCACAGAAAACCAAGTGTTGTCATTGGTATCCAGAAAACACCAGAGCTGATTGCTTACATTATTGCAAGCCAATTCCTCTTTCTGATACAAGTCATAAACAGCCAACACCTTCACAATCTCAACACCTTCTTCGCTTCCCTCCCTAAGATCAACGCCATCTCCTTCACTTTGTGACCGAAGCAAGTCTGGAACGGCCATTTCTTGGTTTAGGCCAGAATTGTATAGATCGATCACTCGAATCAAAAAGCACTCCCGTGCAGTGCATTTGTTTAGGGTTTAGATTCATTTCTTATCCACACACACCCAAAATTACCGAAACCAGCAGAAATAGTTTTCACCCATAAACAAAACCCTAAGGAAGGGTTCGTTTAAATAAAACTACTGCAGGGAAGGATGACGGTTACGATACCGTCTCGGCCCCTCGGGTTCGTACACTGACATCGGAGTCGGTGGCTCGAGTCGACTTCAACGGTTTATCCCCCGTCTGAAATGGGAGGTAAGTTTTTCAGAACACCCGCGAATCCCCTGTCAGTGTGTTTATTTTGTGTTGAGAATGTCGAACTGGTATTACAATAGCCAATACAACGAATATACGGCTAATTTTCAAAATGGACATTACTTTGACCATAGTGTGAATAGTGGTTAGGAACGCCAATCTTTTGAAGGTTATGGCCCATACCATGGTGAGCCCAATTACTATCCACATGCCCACCGGTCATACGAGCAAAATTCCTATAATTCCTCTTCTCTAGATGAGGCGCGTAAGATACTTGAGTCAACGCGTACGTTACTTGAGTCGACACATAAGTTAGCGGACACATATGACCTAGTTATGGACGAAAGAACTGTAACAGTGAGTGAAACTTCTTTAGAAGATAACCTCAGGAAGTTAGCTGAGTCAACATGTAAGTTAAAAGAGTCAACACGTGAGTTTGATGAGTCAACACGTAGGTTAGAGTTAGAGACGGAAGAAAGAATTGCTCGAATTACTTTGAATTGCCAATACATTGCTTTAAAAATCACCCTTGAAAATGAGAAAATTTTCTATTTACATAATCAAGATGACGAGGTTAGAATTGAAAGCAATACTTTAGATAAGGTTCGGCCATCTTCATATTACTATGCTGATGATGATAGTGTCGATGAAGAATCTGAAGTTTTTAGGCGTAGTGATCAGGAATTTGTTACTCCAATTGAGCTTTATAATGATAGTAATATTTCTGGTTTAAATCCAAATAATTTTAATAATTATTCACCTATTCAAAAGGATGAGGATTTGACTAGAAATACCCCCGTTTTAGACGATGTAGTATATCCTTTTTATGAAGCCGGTGATAGTTTTGAGGAACGAGTTTATTCTGAGAATATTGTTTTAGAGTCTAGCGATTTAGAAACATTAGACTTAGAAAAACAAAATGAACTCGTAGAGATGAGTGATGATGAACCTGACTTAGAAGAATCAATTGACCATTTCCGAGATTACGATGACCTAGAAATTAGGGAAGTTGTGACTAGTCTTTCTAGAGACACTGAAAACTCTAAGTTTGGGGGTGATTATTATCCATGTGCTTTAACTCTTAGAAAGGTCCCTCACTTGGGACTTAACATATATGCCTCAACCATTTTACAAGATTATTTTCATACACGTTTTCCCGAACCTCATGTTGTCCATAAGGAATTTCAGTTGTTACAAACCTATCCTCTGATTGATGTGGTTGACCCAGGATATGATATCGAGATTGATTTTGTTTTCCCACCAAATATTTTTCTTCCAAATGTGGGAATGTATGAGTTTCAAATGTGTTTGTTATTAAGTTGTGAGATTAAACCTATAATTACTTTAGGAGATTAGGGTCAACACATTTGCTTAAGATTGACCACCACTTTCATCGTAGTCAACCGTGTGAGTCAAAACTGATTGAATTTAAGGATCTGCAGCTATTTAGGTTATTATTATGTGCTTCTAAGTCTTTACTTAAGTTTTTCCAGACTCTAATACCTGAATCGGATCTTAGCTATGAGGAAATGCAGTCCATGAAAATATTTTATCTAGACCCAGTTATAGAACCTGAACCTGAACCATAGCTAGATGTAGTTGTCTTAAACAGGAAACTAGACAAGGGTGTGCTTTATTTGTTAATTTTCTTGGCATGTTGCATATTCCCTTTACTTGTGATAGCCTTATTTGGTTTTGGTGATCCGCAGTTATTCCGGCTATTACTTTATGATTCTATGAGGTGACTAATTCCTTCTGATGTCTGGCTGAAGACTTTAAACTTGGCACTTCTTGGGAGGTAACCCATGCTCATGCAACATGGTAATATCTTTCCTTAACTCTTTTGCTTCAAGTGGTAACGGTTTCTCCTTGTTCATGCGTTTAATTTTATCTTTAGAACATTGAGGATAATGTTAGATTTAAGTTTGGGGGTATGGGAGAAACTTTTTAGTTGCAGTATCAACTCCAGAGTCTAGAAATTTATGTTTATTAAGGTTGGCACTAACCAATCTAAGTGGATGGGAACATCTTGGTTGTAGGAGTTGAGGAACCAATCTGATTAGATGAAAACATCTAAAGAGTCTATTCATAAAAGCACATAGCTCAGGTGTTAGAATTAAAAAAAAAACATGATAGTTTCGCCATATCTCGTTGAATCCTTTTCACCTTCTGTTTTTACTTTTCTTTTCTTATAAGTGTTGGGTGAAATAGAGTGATTGAGATACCAAAAAAAAAAAAAAAAAAAACTGAGGGGATAAGTATTTCACATCAGATTTCTCAGATCCATAATCCCTACCCCTTGATCCAACTTTCGCCCCCAAGTTGTCCTAAGATTTACTCTCTAATGGGTTAGCCGCCATGGGAGAAGGATTTTTTTCTAGGTTTTTTTTTTTTTTCTTTTTTTTGAAGACAAAATCCGACTCCCCCGGCGAAAACAAAATCCGCGAGTTGAAAGACCGCGAAAATCATTCTCTGTTGGGTATTTTAGTAATTAGCAAACCCGTAACTTACTTCTGCATCTAACCCTCTCCGCTCAAACTTCACTTTCGTTAAAGAGAGACAGATAAAAGAGAGAGAATCGTCTGTCTCTTCATACTCGACTCACTCGTAAGTAAATTCTGAAGCCCTAAAAATGGCGATGTCTCAACCTATTGGGAAAAAGGATGACGATCGTGATGATGAAGGTAAATTGTTGAAACCCTAACGTTTTCCTGAATTTCGATTTTCGGTCATTGATTTGAACTGCATGTGGATTTGGATGAAGAATGGAGTTGAAATTGAGCTGTAATATCTGTTAATTAGGTTTAATTAATTGATTCAGTGAGCTCTTTGTACAGATCGAGTGTTCATATCATTCTGGTTTACTAGGGGATCTAACCGTTTCAGATCTTATATTTAATTTCTGTTTGGGCAAGAATTTTGAGAATTTGCTTGTATTGTTTTTACAGGGGAATATTCTCCTTTCCTTGGGATTGAAAAGGGTGCAGTTCTTCAGGAAGCTAGGGTTTTCAATGATTCTCAGCTTGATCCAAGAAGATGCTCTCAGGTTTTCATTTCATCTCATTTTACTTTCTTTCTTGTTTTTACGGTTTTAAATGAAGGTTGCAGTCGTTGGAGAAGCTATTTAAACTGTGTTTTCTGTAACATATTTAGGTCATCACGAAACTATTGTATCTACTCAATCAAGGCGAAACACTTACAAAGGTTAGGTTTCTGAAATATATGTGTTTTTGTGTGATTCTGTAATGATTGCTACTTGGTTTGTTGGAAGATCCGAAGTTTTTATTTTGCTTTTGTGGATTTTGCTGTAATTTATAGGCTGAAGCTACAGGAGTGTTCTTCTCGGTTACTAAGCTATTTCAGTCCAAGGATTTGGTACTTAGGAGGATGGTTTATTTGATTATCAAGGAACTGTCCCCTTCTTCTGATGAAGTAATCATTGTTACAAGCTCGTTAATGAAAGATATGAATAGCAAGACCGACATGTATAGGGCCAATGCTATACGTGTTCTTTCTAGAATTATTGATGGGACTCTCCTCACTCAAATAGAAAGGTATTTGAAACAAGCAATTGTTGACAAGAACCCTGTCGTTGCTAGCGCTGCTCTTGTTAGTGGAATTCACTTATTGCAGGTACCACCATATGACTCATGCTTGGACTTATTCCTACTATGTTACTGGTTGGTTGTTATCTAATCATATGTTGTTTCAATAGACGAATCCCGATATTGTGAAAAGGTGGAGCAATGAGGTACAAGAAGCAGTTCAATCAAGGGCTGCTCTTGTACAGTTTCATGCATTGGCTCTCCTTCACCAGGTATGTTGAGGTTTTATTTTGTTTGGGTTTTGTAATGCATTGTGTTTCATAAATTGTTTGATTAAGCAATTGATTGGGAAATCTTAATTTATTACGTAGGGATCTTCATGACTTCGTTACGTGATTTTTCTTATTCCTTATCTATGTCAGTTTCTTATAGTTATATAGTATGTAGTAGTTAAACTGGTGGACCGAAACTGATTATCCTCTGTAGAATTTTGAAATCTTAGTTGAAAGTCTACACTTACATCAATATTTGATCTAAACATCCTACTATATATATCCAAGCTACTAACTCGTAGCATATATCCTAGCCAATGTCGTCTAATTTATGTGACCTAACCATGAGTTTGGGCTCATTGTTCGATGTGCCTCGGCAAAAGAATTTTCTGGGGTATATCTTAAATTGGAAACAGTTCATTACAGGAAAGTCGGGTACACTTGGGTCACTTGCTTATGTAAGATACTCTATGTAAAGGTTACTAAATTTGAACATTGATTACGAGAGTGCATGTCTGCAGATACGGCAAAATGACAGGCTTGCTGTTAGCAAACTAGTTACCAGCTTAACAAGAGGAACTGTTAGGTCACCGCTGGCTCAATGCCTCTTGATTCGGTACACTAGCCAGGTACATCTCATACTTCAAACTGTATTGGCATTGGTCGGTTGAAAACTATTTCCAACCTGCATAGTTAAATGTTAGCATTATCAAGTATAGTTGAACAATCCTGCATACAGGTTATACGTGAGTCAGGCATCTCACAAACTGGAGATCGTCCCTTTTACGATTATTTGGATGGTTGTCTGCGACATAAAGCAGAAATGGTGATATTTGAAGCTGCTAGGGCAATTACGGAGCTTAATGGTGTGACCAACCGTGAACTGACTCCTGCCATCACTGTCCTACAGCTTTTCTTAAGTTCATCTAAGCCAGTTCTAAGATTTGCTGCTGTTCGTACTCTAAACAAGGTTGGGCTCTTCTTTTTATTTAGCTTGCTTTTTCTGTATGAATCGGAATAATTCTTTCTCTACTTGTTTAATTTAAGCATTATGAGATACAACCAAACGTCTGTCTGTGCGAACTTTATTTCATCCATTTTAGGGGAAAGGGCGAGTTATACTTTACGAGTTTTCAGGCATCTAATAATTACTGATGTATTACCAAAAAACATCTAATTGATGATGTAGCAAGGAGATAGTACAAAGAGTTACTATTGCATGTTTTCTCTTTCAAGACTTGTGCAAATATGGGATTTCTAAAATATAGGAGTGACAGAAGAATAAAAGAAACAAAACAAGGATCCATTAATTTTCAAGAGAAATACCTGATGCTAGAGAGTTGGACCATAAGATAGCAGAGTCTAGTTCGTATCCATTCTGTTACTGTACCTCCCTCGTACATCTCCAGTTAATTTGTCTCCTACTATGCATTTCAGGTTGCAATGACACACCCAATGGTGGTTACAAATTGCAACATAGATATGGAGAGCTTAATTTCAGATCAGAACAGAAGCATTGCTACGCTAGCCATAACTACACTTTTAAAGACAGGGAATGAGTCAAGTGTAGATCGCCTGATGAAACAAATAACGAATTTTATGTCTGATATCGCTGATGAGTTCAAGATTGTGGTGGTGGAAGCAATTCGATCTCTATGTCTTAAATTTCCACTCAAATATAGAGCATTGTGAGTGCAGACGCACTTTTCATAACTGCTTAAATTCCTTTCCGGTATTCTCTTACAGTTCTATGTCTTTTCCTTGAATTGGATTAACCTTCTCCTTTTGAATGGATATCCAGGATGAACTTCTTAAGCAACATTCTTAGGGAAGAAGGAGGGTTTGATTATAAAAAAGCAATCGTTGACTCTATTGTAATTCTTATACGAGATATACCAGATGCCAAAGAGAGTGGGCTATTTCATCTCTGTGAATTTATTGAGGATTGTGAATTCACTTATCTTTCGACTCAGGTGAAAATATAACCCAGTTATCTCTTGCCGGATTATTTTTTGTTTGAGAGTTTTCTAATTTAGTAATTTTGCATTCTAGATTGATTATTTCTTCTGTTTCTCAAACTTTTAGATACTTCATTTTTTGGGGAACGAAGGGCCAAAGACATTAGATCCTAGTAAATACATCAGGTATATCAATAATCGGGTTATTCTGGAGAATGCAACTGTACGAGCTTGTGCTGTCAGTACATTGGCAAAGTTTTGTGCAACCGTTGATTCTTTGAAGGTACAGTTGCATTATAATTTTTTGTTACATGCTCAACTTGCAAAAGGATGGTTACTCATTGTTTGGTGGGAATTTTCTTGGATGATATGTTGCAGCCTCGTATTCTCGTTCTGTTGAGAAGGTGCCTCTATGACAATGATGATGAGGTAACTTCCACTTAATAGTACCAGTGTTTTAATATTATGTGTTGGTATATTTGATCGAACCTTTGAATCAGTGTAACACTAAAATCTTGGACTCGGTAGAATAGTGTTGTCAATTTTGAATAAATAGCAACTAGTGTTAGCACTAAGCATGGAAGAACATTGACAAGTGATGTGATGTTTGATTAAAACTTGTACTGTTAATCCGATAGTAGAATAGTGTTGTGATGCTGTTGAAGGACCTGTTTTGTACTTGGATTAGCTGGTAATGTATACCACAACAACAACTAAGCCTTTAGTCTGAAACAAGTTGGGGTAGGCTAGAAATGAAACCCATGTTGAAGTCACAAAATCCAGAAACATAGATAAAAGCAGTAAAAAACAATAATAGTAACGCGACCGATAATGCTAGTAAATCCAGATACTTAGTAGTAGGTCCAAGGGGCCAAAGTCCTAGGACCTTCTGGTAGTGTAACCACATTTTTGAAGTTTGACAAGTCCATATAACTTCAAAATATTCTGCTTTATCGTGATCGAATTCATACTAACTAGTTCTTCTGTGCTAATATTATCCGCAGGTTCGTGATAGGGCAACTCTCTATCTGAGTATTCTTGGAGATGATGGATCTGTTGGTGAAACTGATGAGAATAAGAAGGAATTCGTCTTCGGCTCATTGGACATCCCCTTGGTCAATCTTGAGTCAAGTTTAAGGAACTATGTAGGTCTTTGCTCAGCCTCTTTGTTTACTTTCTTAAATATTTCAGTTACTCCATCTGTATCATATGCATACAGGAGCCCACAGAAGAACCATTCAACATTGATTTTGTACCCAAGGAGGTCAAATCTCAGTCGTTAGCTGAGAAAAAAGCTCCTGGTAAAAAAGCAACTGGTTTGGGTGCTGCTCCTAGTGGTCCGCCGTCCACTGTTGATGCATACGAGAAGATGCTTTCCTCTATTCCAGAGTTTTCACATTTTGGAAAGCTTTTCAAGGTTGCTTTCCTAAATTACCTCTATATGATACTTCTAAAGTTGGCATGAAATTGCTGAGTTCATGGGATCCTGATTATCTTTTCGTTTTATTATATTTTTCTTCAGAGTTCTGCTCCTGTGGAGCTTACAGAAGCTGAAACAGAATATTCTGTCAATGTTGTTAAGCATATTTTCGATGGGCATGTTGTGTTCCAGTTTAACTGCACAAACACTATCCCGGAGCAGCTTCTGGAAAATGTATGATTACATCACTTCAGCGGAGCATTCTGCATTTATTCTTTAAACGATTCCTTATGTCTGTTAGCCATTTATTATGAACAGGTCACTGTTATTATGGATGCTTCTGAAGCGGAGGATTTCTCTGAAGTGTCATTAAAGCCTTTGGCATCCCTACCTTATGATTCTCCTGGTCAAACTTTTGTGGCCTTTGAGAAGCCAGAAGGCGTGGTGGTTGGGAAATTTGCAAACACACTGCGGTTCATTGTTAAAGAGGTATTGTTGCATTTCCAATTCTGAACTTTGGCTTAAGTTATCAATTTTACATCTTAGTTATCAAAGTACGCGCTCGAAGCAAGTAAATGGCACAAACATCTAAGTTCTTATTCCAATGAAATTTAATGTTGACAATTTGGTCAAACCTGATTTGAAGTATTTGTAATAGGCATAGAAAATCCTCAAATGTCGAATATTAATGTGTCTGAACCGCTAACTTATTTAAATGCCCCTATGTTAACCAATCTCACTACTGTTACATGCCTTATCTTTTTCTAAGGCAGGTACACAGGTAACATATATAAATGCTTGAAGTAGGGGTCTAGTTTATAGTTAATTTTGTGGCTGATTAACAAACAATATCGGCCACACTTTTTTTTTTTTTTTAATGTATTTGTAAGTTTATGCATGTTTGTGTCGGTAACCTTCAGGTTGACCCAAGTACTGGTGAAGCAGAGGATGATGGTGTTGAAGATGAGTACCAACTAGAAGATCTTGAGGTTGGTTCAGCTGATTTCATGTTGAAGGTTGGGGTTTCTAATTTTAGAAATGCATGGGAAAGTATGGGAGAAGAATATGAGAAGGTGGATGAGTATGGTCTTGGTGTGAGGGAGAGCTTGGCAGAAGCTGTGAATGCAGTCATTAACATTCTTGGGATGCAGCCTTGCGAGGTTAGTTTTGGTTACTTGGAGCATGCAATTTTCTGTTTGCACCTAACAAACATTTAAATATCGAGTCCTGTACCATTATTTTTTGCATTCACTTATAACATGGGCAGGCATTGCAGTATAATCTTAGACGTGGGTGTAAAACCCTCAAAATAATGCTGAGATTGACAATTTAACATCTCCCAGTTGCAATGGTGTCGTCTTTCACTGACCTTTAAAATGAATCTCTACCTGGTGGATGCAATGTGTCCATCTGAATTCATTTTCACCTAAATGGACGCCATGCGCTCATCTTGAAGTTGTGAACCCCATAAATAAGTCCTAGGATTACTTGGTAGGAGTTTTATGCCTAGCGATACAAAGTGTAAACATGGTCAGTTGAGGTCTATGAATGTACCCTATTATCGATATTATAATTTTGATTTTCTCATTATAAGTTATGATTTTCAATTTTCTTTCACAACGAAGTGCATAAACGTATTTCCAGAAGACTTGACTCCATATGGGTGCTGAGATTTCCTTTTTTTTTTTTTTTTGAATTCTCGCAGGGCACAGAAGTCGTTGCAAGCAATTCCAGGTCACACACATGTTTACTATCTGGTGTATTCGTAGGTAATGTTAGGGTGCTTGTTCGATTATCATTTGGTATTGAAGGGCCCAAACAAGTAGCCATGAAGCTTGCTGTTAGATCAGAAGACCAAGCTGTCTGTGAAGCTATTCATGAGATCGTGGCCAGCGGCTAATTTTGTGGTTCAATGAAATTGCATTATAAAGATTAAGAGAGGAAAGTCTGGCCAGTTAACGAAGTCCATCGGGTTCTACACCGCCCTTAATGTTAGACGAAGAGAATGCACATTTTAAGTCGGCAAATAGGGTTTCAGATAGATCACATTTTGTTTCTGTGGTGTCTTCATTTTGTTTATCTTAAACTGTTGATGTAGTTTGGAGCACTAGAACACAATACCCGGTGGTGAAAGGAGAGTTTACTGGGTGTGCATACATAATTCTATTTGATCTGTAAACTGCTTATGTTTTCGTTTTTCGGATCAGAGATAGCTGATTGGTTCTCTGAATCACTTGTTACTAGGGAATTGTTTTCCATGGAAAACTACTTCGTGTTCTGTTTTATTGTAAAGTAGACTTTGGGCTGGTAGTGTTAGGCAGAATGAAATATATTCCATCGATAAAGCGCATTGAATAACTATAGGTGTATTTACATCGATAAAGCACAAAATAAGACCTCAACTACTTTTTCAATAACCAAGACTAATGTTTGGTTAGTCTTGTTAGTCTCAACCTACTTTTTCAATCTCTGTACAAAATAAGACCTCAACTAAATGATGACTTCTTCACAAAAATCTCCGGATAGAAGAGGAAGTATGGAATGTCATCAAGAGAATCAAGAACAACAAATCTCCAGGCCCAGAAATCAAGAACAACAAATCTCCAGGCCTGGATACAAAATCAAGAACAACAAATCTCCAGGCCCAGATGGATACAATATGGAAGTTTATAAAGCTTCTTGGGAGGTGGACTAAGAAAGACTTTTTGGCAGTAATTCAAGAATTTGAAGAACATCAAAAAATGGACTGGAGGAACAATTGCTCTTTCATTAGCTTAATTCCCAAAAAAGAACAGGTGTTGGTGGGGGGAGGGGGGAATCCTCAAGACTTTAGTCCAATAAGTCTAGTCAGCAGTGTTTACAAGGTCATATCAAAAGTTTTACCCAAACTGATTTCAGAAAATCGAGGAGCTTTCATTTCAGATAAGCAGATTTTGGGCAACTTTTAATTGCAGGAGAATTGATTGACACCAAACTCAAGGACAAGAAACCAGGATTCATGTGCAAGCTTGACATTCAAAAGGCCTTTGATAATGTAAGTTGGCACACAATTAGTCAAGTCTTAAAAAGTTCATGATTTGGGTCTAAATGCGTGAACTGGATGGAATGGTGTGTCACTTCAGCCCAACACTCTCTATTGGTGAATGGCAGTTATACTCAAAAGTTCAAACCACAAAAAGGTTTAAGACAAGGTGATCCCTTGTCACCTTTTCTCTTTATCCTGGTGGCAGAGATCTTCTCTAAACTTATGAAAATGCAGTTCAACTTCAAATGATCTCAGGGTTCTCCATTAACTCCATTCAAATTTCCCACCTCCAATTTGCAAATGACACTTTGGTATTTATGGACGGGAAGGAGGAAGAAGCTGAAAACCTGGTACTTATTCTGCAAATTTTTGAAGCAATTACAGGGCTAAGTGTAAACTTCTCTAAAAGTGCAGTCATAAGTATTGGAGCTGATCACAAGATTGAAGATATTGCAGACATCTTGAAATGCAAAATTGAGAGTCTCCCACTCAAATATCTAGGACTTCCAGTTGGTACCAAAGCAAGAAATTCAATTATATGGGAAGTGGTGATTGAGAAGTTTCAAAAGAAGTTAGCATTATGGAAAAGAAGATTCTTCTCTAAAGCCGGTAGAGTAGTTCTGATAAAATCTACTCTCTCCAGCCTTCCCATATTCTCAATGCATGTTAGCGTGGAGAAGAAACTAAATTAAATTATGAGAAATTTCTTGTGGGGTTCTTCAGCTGATACAAGAAAGATTAATTGGGTAGCTTGGGATAAAGTATGCAAACCAAAGAAAAAGGGTGGCATAGGAATCAGAAACTTAAAGTTAACCAACAGAACATTGTTGGCCAAGTGGTCATGGAGATTTATCAGAGAAAAGAAACTACTATGGAGAAGAGTCATTCAAGAAAAAATGAAGGCGAAATTATCAAAATTATGGGTGAAATATAATATTACATCTCAAGGAAGAGGTATGTGGAAAGGGATTCAAAAACAGAAAGAGATAGTAGAGAGAATGTTGCTTTTACTAAAGTTAAGAAGAGAGATGCGGTAAGCTTTTGGTGGGACAAATGGTGTGGAAACCAGACACTTAAGATCAAATACCCTAACATCTTCAAAATCTCTACTAAAAAAAAAATGCTGTCATAAGAGATGTAATCAATAATGCAGCCTGAGAATTGAAATTCAGAAGGAACTTGTCCCCTGCAGAGATGCCTGAAATGCTTTAATTATTTGAAGATCTAGGATCTCCTCCAACATTAGAAGATGAAGTAGTGTGCACTCTAAATGGGGGTTTCAGTGTCAAAGCATGTAGTGGAGCAGCTTCCTGACACAAATATATTTGTTCCCGTCTTGCATCTGGATATAGCATGTCCCATCAAAAGTGCAATTCTTTATGTGTTTGGCTGCTCAAAATGCAATCGCTACAACAGACAACCTTCTGAGAAGAGGCTGCCAAGTACACAACCAGCTATGTTCTTTTTGTAACACTCAGAATGAAACAATAAGCCATCTATTACTACACTGTGAGTTTTCTCATAAAATTTGGAATTACTTCCTTTGGGGATACAATGTCAGATGGACACAAGGTGGAAGCATTACAACGCAACTTGAAGCATGGAAATATAGGAGAGGCATGAACTGGGGAAAAAAAATCTGGCCTCTCATCATTTTTACTATATGCTAGGCTTTATGGAATTAGCGCAACAGACGGGTTATGGCAAATAAGAGACCTATGTCCGTGGAAGAAGTTATAAACGAAATAAAACTGTTGATATACACTTGGGGACGCAAGACATAATGGTTCAAATTTTTAGCTTTTAGAGACTTAATAATGCATTGGAAGGTTGTCATTGATAGAATGTAATTTGTCTAGTTGATTAAAAAATGGGGGCATTTTGCCTTGTTAAATTTTCTTTTTAATATTGTATCTCTTAATCTTTCTCCTCAAAAAAAAAAAAAAAAAAAAAAACTGTAGGTGTATTTGACAATAAAGTGCGCTTTCTCTCGAGCACTAGATTTTGCGGTTGCCTTAGAGCATCCACAATGGAGCGACAAAAACCGAAGAGCAAAACTAAAAAGTTTGGTATTTTTTAGTTTATAGTCAGTGTTAAACACAACGATGACGATCAAATTATACTCGAGCGCACTTATAATCTACGTCTGAAACGGAACGAACATTTAATCTGTGCCTCACTCACAGGCGAAGATTATAACTACGCCTAAACCAGACGAACATTATAACTACGCCTGTCAACGGACGAACCCTATATATTCGTTTGAAATCAAACGGACTCAATAAGTACGCCTGGTATTCGGACGGTAATTTAAACTTCACCCCATCAAGCGAACATTTTAAACACGCTTGCAACAGGCAAAGTATATAAATGGGCATGAGTTTGGGACGTTAATTTAAACTTCCAAAGAAAATAAATTGCAAAAGAATATATAGATTTTTCATTTCAAATAAATTCTAATTCAGCAAAACTCCAATCCAAATGTTGTCATTCTCTGCAAATGAGTTCCATGCTTAGATTATCAGCATCAGAAACTAATTACTTTATCACCTTACTACTAACATGACAACTGCAAAGTAATACAAACCTCATGCTGCAACTTTCAGGTCGCAGTCAGTGGTGGAGTCAAACCTAAACTACTATCTCTTGAATCCTCTAGGCTTTATATATCACCCTTCTTACATTTTGCACCGTATTTAAATAAAAATCTGTGTAGCTACCAAATAATACTGTAGTACTAGCAAGGTTTGTCTAAAGTAAATACTGAAAATGCAAAAAGCCAAGTAAGAGGAAGTTGGTAATTGGTGTAGAGTTTCTAGAGAGAGAGGAAGAAGAGAGTTCGTTTGACTGGTCGAGAAATTTCTTCTCTAGAAGTGAAACATAAAAAGGAGGGGGAGAATGTTAATGGAGGAAGGAATAATCTGGTTGTACCTACAGGTACAAAACCTGAGATTATTGTGGACAAAGTTGTGACTAGTAATAGTTATAAACTTCGCCTAAAGTTAATACCAAGCGTAGGTATAAAGATCGTTTGATGTCTGGCGAACTTTTTAAATACGCCTGATGGGGAGTTAATTAAAAGTTCGCCTGACTCAAACGTACTTAAAAGATTCGTCCGTCACCAGGCGAACATTATACTTGCGCCCTATCAGGCGTTGTTTATATCTTCTCCCCACTTGAACGGTCTTTTAATCTGCGCCTGTGTTTGGTGCAAAGTTTATACCTATGTCCCACACCAAATGAACTTTTAATTTGCGCCTGCTATGAAACGCATTTTTAAACTCAGCTTGACCAAACATAGTTTTGGTCGAGCTTTTAGACCAAATATACTCAAGATTTTAGTTTTGGTATGGATTTTTGGTTTTAGTCAGTACCACTATGATTGATTTTTGGGCCAAATTTTTAGTTTTGGTCGTCCATTGTGGATGCTCTTAAAACTTGTAACCGTGTTGTGAGAGCAGTTTCTATGAACTCAACAAATCCTCATTTTGTTGATTTTGATCCCACTATGGACTCAGCAAACATGAAAAATGGATGTACAAACCAACAAATTTGTTGGTTTGTTGAGTGAGATGGAACATGTAGCGCGCGCGATGGAAGGCCGGGCGATCATGCCACAATTACTGGCGTTGGAAGGAAAAACGCTGGAGTTGGAAGGAAAAACTCCAGCGTTTGAAGCAAAAAACCCCTGCTTTTCTCTCTCCAAAACCCGGTTATTATATTTATGATTAAATTAATAGATTAAACTTTTACAAAGTTTTTTGTTGGCATCCGAGCGACTAGCTGGGCACCAACCCCTTTTTGAATAGCAACACCCAATCTATGAAAAATAAAACTACCTAGACCACTACCAGCATCATGACTAACTAAACAGTTCTTCAAACGCTTGAAAAAACATACAGTATCTTCACTGAGTTCCCCTAAGGTAGTGAAGGCTAAAACGCCCAAGCCATAACCATGCGAAGCACATTCCTTCAAATATTTAGCACGTTTACGCGCAATTGCTTTAGAAATAGCCTGGCCTGGGACGAAAGAACGAACTCCATCACCAGTAAAGGGTGAGACCCCTGTAACATCCATACACACATCTTGTCCGTTTTCCCAGTTGAGAACAAGGATGTCAGCTGGGCGTAAATCCTTGTCTGTCTCTGATGAAAAACCCAGAGAAACTTCTTTGCGTGCATGAACACCAGCTTTGTAGCAAATATTCGCAATTACATCACGAACTAGATCATGGCGGAACTTCAGCCCAACGTCCTTAGCACAATGTAGCGCATGATCACCAAAGATATCCATAGGCCTATTACAGCAAGAGCACAAGCCATCTTCCACAAACAAAGGGATATCGAGGCGATAACAAACAATCGCTCTCCGAATCGTATGGGGGCCAAGGCACTGATTCAAACCACTGATAGGGACCGCCAAAAGGTAATCCTGAGCATGTTTTATCTGGTTGCATTGCCACAGAATGGAATCTCTTGCAGACAAGGTAAACTGGACAGGGATTTGCTTCTTAACAACGTCAAAATAAGTAACTGCCAGGGAGTGCATAGAAGGGGGGGCAGAGTCATCAACGCGATAAGAAGAAGGCAAACCACATACCTGAATGAATTTCTGAAGAGCCAACTGATAAGTAGCCCCATTATCCGCTGAGAAGGAGTCACCAAGTATCAGTTTTCGCACCGAAGTAGTCTGACTCTGTGAAGCGAGATAACAGTAGGAGCGAGTGTCTGCCATAGTGTAAATGCCAAGACCACCATCTTTGATAGGCAACGTGGCCAGTCTCTGTTGCAAAGGCCCAAACCCATCCCCATCTCCCGTGATCAAAAGCCTCATATACCTAAGTAAGTGGTCGTCAAAGAGGTCAGAGGCCTGCTGCAGAGCTTCTGGGTTGGTGGTGCGCATTGAAAAATATAACCTGGAAACACCAACACAGTTGCGGAGTAACAACATCTCGCTTTGAGGGTCCTTGAGCTTTTGGATAGCAGACATAAGCTGAATAGTCTTGTTCACCCTACTAAGCGCCATGTCGCTCATGAAGTCCAAATCCAAGCTCACAGGACCACCCAACAACTTGACACCCTTGCTAGGCCTACCAATATCATGGGGAAAAACACCTAACTCCATGCTGCGTGGATCAAGCGTAGGCCAAAAAACCTCAGTTTTCCTGATATTAAGATGTAGACCCCTACTTGGACCTTCAGATTCTATGATACTCAAAGCTCTGGCAACCTCTAATGTGTCACCGATGATAGTACCATCATCTAGGTACCAAGCGTGCAAATCAAGCTGACAACGAGAAGCAATGGACTTAAAAAGGGGGTGAAGTGTGAGAGCGAACAATAGGGGACCAAGGGGATCACCTTGTTGAACACCGAGCGCAGAAGACAAAATGTGTTGGTCATAGTAAAGTTTAGCAGGCCTGGCATAACAAAATTCTACCCAACGAGAAATACCTGGACAGTGAAGCCTGACTTCCCGGATAAGACAAGACCTGCTCACCATGTTGAACGCATTCGAAAAGTCAATAAGCAACATTGACATCTTATTCGATTGCCCTTTCAACTCCAACAAACTATTGACCGCATGAAGAATGCTTTCACCACCTACCGGCACTCCAACACCAAATTGAAAATCCCCCAAGTAAGATAACATTTCCTTGCTAACTGAGAATGCATCCACCTTAGAAACCAAGCGCCGCCAAATAGTGCCTACAGCAATAGGCCTAAGACCACCTCCAGGTTTGAGCAAAGGAGTAAGGGGTGCACTAGCGATTAGCTCGCCCAATACCTTAGGGCACTTTCCTGCCAACCAAAGATTGACCACCCCTGTAATTGAAGCCACCAACTCATCCGCAACTGCCGCAGCTGCGCCACTCAATGCGTCGAGTAAATGTTGTGCACGTAAGCCATCTCGACCGCAAGACGTGCCTCTAGGGAAACTCTTAATGGCTCCCAAAACAGCCCTTGATTCAACCGTTACGGGGTTACAACCAATATCATCGTCTGGAATGGAAGGTGAAGGGGCTGCAGGGTGTTTAGATTGAAGTTCAGTCAAAGTTTGCTCGTTGCGATGTGCAACCCCATTCGAAGAAAGAACGCGAATCGCTGCTGCATAATGCCCTTGTTCAATCTTTTTCCGACAAGCGCTTAAGTTGGCCATTTCAGGCTTATTTTTGTTGTCCCGGTTAGCTGAGTGTTGTTGGCACGGCATACGTAACAGCTTGGAGACTAAAGTATAACATCCCATTGGTTCCTTCCAAGTCTGTAGCGCCTGTTGGATGGCAGTAACTTGCATTCGCTTCCGGTTGGATGATTTCGCATCAATAGATCGTTGGGGTCTATACAAAAGCAAAGTACAAATGGGAAGTAACACCAAACGAATCCATGCAGTTATATCAGTGGGTTTACAGAGCACACAGTCCGAGCAAGCCTTCAAGGTACGAGAAAAACTTAACCTACACTGATGCGGTATACTGGAGACCGTGGTAAACTGCCGTTGGAAAACTGCATTAAGCAAATCGGGAGAAATAAAAAAGGACTCATCTGGAGCAGCAGCATTATCAACACACCCTGTAGAGACCTCACTAGCAGCAGCAGATGCAATGGACATCGGATTTGTCATCATCTTCTGCGAAGGAAGCAACTTCACAAGTAGCAGCACGATCTGCAGGCCTATCAATCCCGTGAATGAGGAAGTCTGCTGAACCACCATTGGAAGGGCCAGCAATAGTGATGTGAAGAGTTCCATCCATGCCTTTACAAGGGGTTCTCCATGCATGCGGATCATGCAATGGCTGCATAACCACATACGCATCTGTTGAAGAAACCTTTCCAAAGCACAGAACACTTGCAGATCACTAGAAACAATGGCTCTGCAGCTGAACCTGTTCTCCACCGTAGGAAAATGCTTTTCCTGTAAATGGCGTGCAATGTAACCCCTAGCATAGCCTCTTCCATTCACTCCATCACGACAGTCGTCAAAGTTTTTGAAAGGGCAATGGCAGTACCCCCTTTGTGAAGCCGCAGCATCTGTGATTTGACACGGCTGAGATGAGGGAGGAGATAACAGAGGTGCAGGCGGATGAGTCCGAGAGCAGTGAGAAGCAAAGGAAAGTGAAGATGCAGTCATGAAAGAAGAAACTTCAAAAACCCCAAAAATAAATGATAAAACCCTAGAACGAGAAAGAAAGAAAAACCCAAACAAAAACTCGTGGAAAACAATCTCAAAAGGAAAAACTAGGGGAAAAGGAAGAAAAATCAAAAAGGAAAAACCAATGGGAAGAGACCAATCCATTGGAAAATCCAGGCTTTCAGTCGCCGGAGTTTTCCCCTGGAGCTCATCGCCGGACAATTTTTAAAACAATAAAACTCAATAAAACAACAAAAACTCAATTTTTATGATTTATTTTTTATTATTTGTTTTATTAGTTAAATAATCCGTGGGACCCAACTCTTATTAGTTTATATAAATAAAATCATTAGTGGGACCCAACTCTTATTAGTTTATATTAATAAAATTAATAGTGGGACACAAAAATATCAGATTTGTTCATTTTGTCTTGTTTCCCATAATGAAAAATGCAGTTTGTTCATCCACGTGGCTCAACTACTCCCTCCGTTCTTTTTTGAGAAATCGTCATGGAAATCCAATGGTTTCCATTTTCCCTTATAGACATACAATTTTTGAGTCAACTAACATTGACGGACAGAGTAGAACCGGTCAAGCCTGGTTGGCACTGAATCGTGTGGAAAATACGTTGTAGCCATTAAGTGGTTAACTTAATCACAGGCGTTTCTTCTTCGTTCTCCTGCATAATTTCTTCTTCTTTTTCTTTGTTGTGTGAAAAACCCTTCGTTCTTTTTCTTCGTCTCTAACATAAGCTTCTCTCTACTCTATCCAACAGAGTAGCATGCCGATCCCATCTATAAATGAAAACTCCAAAGTTGTGTATGATCCCCATCTATAAATAAAAGCTCGAAAGTTCTGTATCGTCAGCAATTGATTGAAATGTACTTTCAGTTCTTTGTAATTGTGAACTTGGATAGACGAAGACCGGAGATGGGTTCTTAGTAATAGTAGCATCCAATCCAACCAAGTTTTATCGAAGAGGAAGGTTATATTAAAAGAAAAACTTGTATAAACTCCAAAAACAAGCACATCAATTGTTACAGATGAGCTGCCCCAACACAGGGAACAAACAAACAATGAAAAACTCAGCAAGTAAGTGTTACATTTGAATACTCATCTCTGCAGGTTCATTGCAGAGACTTCAATAGATTCGCAGCTGAGCAGATACAACTACAACCTACTTCTGTCCAAACCATCCCCTGCACCTGCAATTTCACACCTTCTGCTGTCCACACCACCACCACTTCAGTCACAAAAAACAGTTCCCAATCCAACCTAGTTGAAACTACAACTACTGCCCAAACAACAAATGGCACGACAAAATAAATAGATAACATGTTTCAGATGATCATATAAAATAATTGAGTATCATACTAACGATGATCATATAAAACAAATTGGGTATCATACTAACACGGTAGTATAAAATAAATTGGGTAGGATGTTCTCATCTACCGGCGTCATATTGGCCATCGACCAAATAGTCACACAGCTATATAATCTAGGGAAACAATATTTTTAAAGTTGTCGAGAACCAGTATATACACAGACACAATTCCCAATTTCCTTTTACAACTATCTAGCGTCATTTGACCTTACACAAAGTGTGTAATAAAGATTCATGAAGAACCAAGAAAACCCTTGTACACTTTACATACTCCACATCAAATCCAAAGTAAGTTCACCTTAAAAGAGATATATTGACAGTAAAAAGCAAGTTCTAGTTTAATACTAAGCTTGAGTACATGATTTAGTAAGATTGATGTCTGTGTCGACCATTAAGAAGCAACTAATGTAACCAGCACTATCAGAGGAACAATTATGCTAAGGAACAGAACAGAAATATGTATTTACCAGTCCATATATATCCATTAGAATAGCCAAATGTATAGCACTAAGAATTAATTTTAACAAAATCTCAGTATTTACTTATGCCGATTTAGGTAGGAAGTACTACTATATTTAGCTGAATCACTATTACGATAAAAATAACAATTGAAACAAAACTTAAAGAAGTAAGCAACCTTGGTTTACCATTTGTTCAAGTCAAAGCCAGTAGTACCAGCACTATTACTACTTATTTGTACTAAAATGGGGATCTTCGTTCTTTCTTCCAAAATACTACCCTAGCTAAAGGATAGTCATGTCCCCGTCAATCATTTTCATTTGTTGTTTAACAATAGAATTTATGCCGGTGCTACCGGCGAATAGAGTTACCAAGACTAGTATCCGCAAAATAAATGGGAATAAGACCTCCAAGGTACAAATCCAAAATAATTTATCAAGCCAGAAAACAAAATCACGATTTTCAAGCATCAACAAATATTAACTGTCATTAAAAGATTAAGATGATAAATGTGTCAATGAATTCGCATAAAATGATACTGCATAACGGTACTACTTTCCCTTATAATGGTAAGTGCATCAACTAAATGAACGCATATTTATCATCGGAAATGAGACTAATACAACTATTAAATGTCAGCATCCGCACTACTGTTTTGTGGAAAAAATATGAGAGTAAGATATATGCCTAACACCAATCATTACCACTAGCACTACGTATTCAGTTCATAAGGCTATGTCTGCAGCAAGAAAACAAAACCCCACACTACATATTCAAATCTTATAAGAATCAAATCTTGAATCCTTCTTTGGAATTTATAGAAAACCATTCAATGAACTCCAGACAAATCCATCAGGCTCTTATCGATACTAGCGCAACACAAATGCCATTTATAACAAGACAAGAGCTTAACAAATATTATGAAATACTAATCACCTTACAAACCAATCTCAACCAGTTCCATACTAAGTAAACTTAATTACACCAAACTAATCCTCCATGAAGATGAGATTTACTGACAGCATATTAAAATGCTTATGAGAGCCAAGTCTCTGAAACACTCTATGAGATTGGAATTTAGAAATCATAATTAGAGTTGACTAGAACAAGAAAACGTACACAGTAGACTTCCGTAACTATTCTACAAAATCACGCCTAGTAAGATGAGGTTCGGATATTAAACAAAGGAATTTTCAAGACCTTAACATAATATAAGCTTAAAATGTAACGTATAAGGATAGTGTGGGCTAAAATGATATGGAATTAATAATCCACCAACAAAAAGAGCCGAGCTCGTCACATCTAAATTAAACAGCTAATTTGAAACAAGAACTATCAAGTATCAACACATGCAAGTAGATGTCTTAAATCATAAGTAGTAGTCCAAAATTTAATTAGCTCATGTAGAAAATAACCCCTTTTCATTTACCAAAATTCTATTTGAACTTTTATCTGACGATATGAAAGCAACTACCAAATTATATTCATGATAAACCCAAAAATGGTAGATTAGAGGCTCTCATTTTGACATCTAACACCACAAAATGAAAAGCACATAACAAAATGTTTGAAAGCGTAAATGATGCAAACTGAGATTATTCTCTGGGTTAGAGTAGAACACCATCTTAACAGACACTTTATATCAACATAATCACACGATAAAACAAGATATTAAATTTAGGTCACATGGAATCGAATTCCCATCCTTCGCAATCAAAGATTTGTGCTGCTACGTTAGGAATCCAAAGGAAAAGAAGAAGAAAAACGGATTTAACCCTTGTAGTTTTAGTAGTTTCTCATTCATAAGCAGAAGAAAGTGAAGAATCGCGATGTACAGAAGAAGCCATGATTGCTTGAGCAGCCAAAGAATTCAAGACGAAGAAGAAATTATTGATGTCATCAGGTGGTGGTATTGGTGTTTGTTTTGGATATAAGATTTCTTCTTTAAAAGTTGAAACCCTAGTTATCCCTTGTTTTCTTATATACACCATGAATATTGATGATGAAGAAAATACCCACGACAAGAAGAAGACAAATTAACTAACAACAATCAACAATCAAACAAAATCAGCCAAATACTAACTATGGTTGGTTATTAACTCTGCTGGTGGGGTAAGATGGTCAAAAAAAAAATCAAAACTTAAGATACAGACACGGACAGAATCGCTTGTCCTTCTATTAGGGAAAAATGAAGAGTTGGCTGGATCGGTAGGTTGACTTAAAAGATGGGATTTTGGTGTTGATTTCTCTTCTTTTTTAATAGGATGGTTTTATTTTTAGAGAAAATTAAGGAAATTAAGAGAACTAATCAAAAGTGGTCCTCATGACACTTGTCAATAAAAGAAGTGAAGTGAAATGGTCCCCATGACACTTGTCAGCAAAAGAAACAAAGTGAAATGGTCCACATGACACTTGTCATTAAAAGAAATTAAGAGAAAAGTGGTCCCAAAAAACTAAAGTAACACTAGGTATCACCCCGGCCTACGGCCGGGGCTCAACCTTTTTCGAGTTTTCTTTTATATTTGGTTAGCCGGTCAGTGTCCTCAGACGAAATTTTAGTCATCCTATAATGAGCGGTGTCGTGTTTAGTTAGTCGGGTTATATCAGCCGAGGTCTACGGCCCCGACCGTGGATTAAAAAATCTAGAGTCAAATGTAGCCTCTGTATTTAACTGTGATTAGGTTGAAATCTAGAGGGTTGAACCTATAAGGTAGATCCCGATGCTTTGTTGGCTTGATTAAATTAGTCGTGGCCTACAGTCCCTATCTAGGTATTACCTGGGCATACGGCCCGGGAGCTAAGCCTTTAGATTATCGGGGGGGTGCAGCCCTGACATTTTGTTGATCGGGTCAAGTTCCCAAATTGAAAATAGTTGTGATTAGGTTAAAATCTAGATAGTTGTTGGTCCAGTCATTAAAGTGTTTAGCGTTAAAGTGTTTTATTTTTCCGCTCAAATTAGCCGGGGCCAAAAGCCCCGATCGTGACTTGTTAAATAATAGATTGGACATTAAGGTGTTTTGTTGGTCCGTTCAGATTTCGGGACTTACAGCTCGGGCCGTGGCCCCAGCAATCCCTAATATTTGTTTGTCGTCAAATTAATCCCAGTGGAGGCACCTAAATTCTCTTGGATATTAATATCCAGCACTAAGGTTAGTCGTTTTTAATTTGGAAATTAAATTAGATCAAGAAATGTAATTATATTTGGATGCTTAGTCGCGGAAAGCCTAAGGTTAGCATATAACATTCAAAATTTCATGGTTCCACCTATCCTTACCCGAAGGAGCGATCGATTCTTGAATTAATCATCCGTCATACTATTCTACTATTGGATTTTATTTTTATTATTTTGTTTTCAAGGGAATTGTGGATAAGAAGCGATCATATTCGTTTGATGGGTAATCTGTGGGGGTGCAAACAGTTAACTTCCGAAGCATATAATAGGTGTGGTACCGATGGGAGTCTACATCACGGATTCACGGGAAGCAGTGAGCTTGGTCTAACAGCTGCTACGATGAACCACGAATAAGAACTGCGTATAGGAAACCTAATTATATTAAGCCTTCAACGCGTGCAAGCATAATTATGTCAAATAGTCGGTCAGTGGATTCCAGCTTCATCAAATTCATTAACGTATTAATTAACGGGCCCGTTCTTCATCACATATCATCCAAGTCAACCTTCGAACTAAATTGGAGAAGCCTCAACTTATCCTGCCTTTGTCACCCTTCACATGTCCAATTTTCCATAGGAAAGTTCTCAATCCCATTATGTATAGGATATTAAATAATCTTTCTTCTGATTAAAAAAGACTACTCTGAATCTAACGGTCTTGTTTTCACCTTCCATTGGGACTTTGATTATCCATTACCAACGGAGTTTGTGAAAAAGCTCAGAGCTAAAATCAGGGAATAAAGTTCCGTTCAAAATCAAAGATACAGTACTTTTGAGTGTGTACTTTCTCATACAGAGAAGAAGGTGACTGACGCTAGAGGATTGACCTAGAAGAATCAACTCAAGTTAGAGTTGCAATGAATGGAAGTTCAAGAATTAAATTATCAGTACCCATGGAATATTTTGGCTATACGTTTATTCAAAATACTTCATATTAGTACAAATTTAAATTGTTTATAAAATTTCATTGCAGTATCTAAGTTTTCTTCTATATATATCCACATACCTCAAACTCTATCGCACTTGCTTTACTATTTTGTAATGTTCATATGATTTTCCTTCTCACGTTTCTCTAATTTAGTGCGCTTCTCAATCACGACGCTCTTCTTGTTCAATTTTTCGTCCCCGGCAATTCATAAATTAGAGCGATACAATCAAATAAATATTGTGAAAGAGCCATACCTGGATGAGTTCTCAAAGTCGCGGTAGACAATTAGGGCTGCAAAAAAGATAAAATCGATAGTTGGATTACTATTGCGCACTGCTAATGATGTCGCCCCCCTGGACCCTCTCTCTCTCTCTCTCTCTCTCTCTCTCTCTCTCTCTCGTCTATAACAACTTCTCAGTTCTTTACGCCAAGCTTCCATCCACGAAACTTTATCGGCGCATGATTCCTTTGTAGTAGTAAACAAAATCTATATTTGTGTTGTAAACATGGCTGACGTTTCTTATATAGACCTGCACAAAGTCGCTAGATTTTAATCGAATTAGGATACCTAGTTAACTTTGGTATGTGTTTTAAATCGGGAATTCTTAAGTTTTGTTTCGAATTTTACGTTATGGAAGCCGGGTCCAGGCTCCCAAGAGCCCTCTGTGCCTGCCAATACGCTTACAACATGTGTCTTTCCGGTTATTGTAACTAAACCCATTTGTCTTTCCACATATTTGATCTTACTAAATAAGGTAATTAAAGAGATATTAGAGGATCTTATATGAAATGCATATAAGGATATAATATTTTCTTAGATCTACCATGGGAGAGTCTTAACGATGCTATGAGTATGATGTTTTACCGATGCAATGATGATCAATCATCAAAATATGAGTTGATTACATTTGTTATCAAGTTGATTTCTAACAAACTGAACACCAAAGCAAAAAAATCAAATTAACTTGGTTGATCCAATTAACACCCAAAGCAATGAAAACAAATTCACTTAACAGTAACTTTTAGCCAAACACGATTCCACATAAAAGAAGAAAATACACAATGTCATCTGTTAATGCTTGTACAGGAAGGAGAAAAAAGTCTTGTGTAAGATCAAGATGAGTGGACTCGATAAGTATGAAGTCTTTCATTTTCTCTTTGGTTTTAATATTATTCTTCCCTTACTTAGTATAATGATCAAATATGGTAGATAGATATGTCGTTAGTTCTGATTAACTTGACAAGACATGTGTCATGGGCGTATTGGCAGACACAGAGGGCTCGTGGGCGTATTGGCAGCCTAGCCAAATTTTGGAAGCCAGGACGTTAGGGAGAGTTGAGTAGAGAATTGTTAGGGGATTAGCCCAAGAAATGGACGGACGTACGTGCGGAAGAAAAAGATTATAAGAGGAAACTGATGCCATAGCCAGATCAGGAAACCCATCGATCCGACGGATGGCCATATACTTTTATAACCGAGCCATCCGAGCCGCCGGATAACGAAATCGATGGTTGTAATTGTAAACATACACAAACATCACTTCTTTTCGGTTGGAGATTACAATGTTTTAATTAGTCGGGTCACAGTAGTGTGTTTAATTAGTTGGATCATAATAGTCGGGAGGGGTTGAACGTATAAGTTACAAACCTTGATTCATGAATCTAATTATATTTGGAAACTCCTAACTGATTAATGGGCCCATATCCAAATTAATTGTCTCAATAACATTCGAGGTTGAGACATCATTGCAGCATATGAACTTTTTACAGCATATCATTGCATTTTACTTGCGAATCATTTCCATAGTGCCTCTAGTGGGACTGTTTCCTTTTGTTGATTCAGTTTTCATAACAGTTGCTTCTCGAACTCTAAATTTTAATTCAAAATATCAAGCACATCAAATTTTATCCTGTGAATCAAATGGATGGTGCATCTGCTAACTAGCGATTACCTTTTGTTAGAACATAGAGTCGTAGATATAGAAATCACGGACACAGCCAAAAAGCATAATCGAAAGTTTTTACGTTTGAAAATACACCTTATGAGACTGCAATACCCCACGACTAAGGAACCTAAACAAAGTAATTATAAAGGAAATACATCGTCAAGCCCGTACATGAGCACCCATATATGTGTTGCAAAACTTAGCAAATGGATACAACAACTTGAACCTGTAATACACATAGCAACACCACAAAAACAAAGTCAGGCGAACAAATTAGTCCGATGGAGGAACACACAGACAAATACGTAATCAAATTTATTTTCGTAATCGTCAAATTATTCATATTAATCAAATTACACTTGAGTAACCAAGCACAGTTAAGTAACCAAATTCTTGGGAATTGCAGCCATGCACAATTGAGTAACCAAACTCAGCACTACTGTCATGAGTTTGTTCATTATCGAAATGGTAGTGTACACTATTCAATAATCACAAACAATAAGAATTATTAAGAGAAATATCTAATACTTGTCAAATTCAGCCGCAAGACCTTCTCCACATCTTGTTTGATGAGTGCAATAACCAACCATACATTTGTAGATTTTCATCATTACAGTACCCATTATATATTAAGAGAATCATTTCCAACAGATTTTCTATACAACATCCTATATAGCTATTCCTGCATGATACTGTAAGCCTGGGGTGTTTTAGCATCGCCATTAGTGCTTAATCATTGGATGCCTTTTGGCTTGCTGCAGCGTACTTCATCCACAAATGGGAGCTGACTCAATATTAGTACATGATATTGTATGCCTGGGGTGTTTTTAGCATCGTCATTAGTGCTTAATTAGAAAAAACTTCCTTAACAGACGGGCCTCCAATAAAATAGAATCGAGAGTGCAGATTTTTCATCCTATATTATCAACCTATTAAATCTCACAACGTAAAGATCAACCTATTAAGAGAAGCACATATATAAAATCATCAAAATAATAACAACATGAGATAAGATTATGATTAAGAGCACAAACCCTAGAATTCGTCTTTACTAATCAAGTCATCTTTCTTCTAATCCGTGTTCTAAACCCTAGAACGCTGAGATTACACCAGTTTTAGCTTCTCCTTGTTAGGGTAACTCAGATGAAAAAAACAATTCAAGCAAACCCAAGAATAACTCAAATGAATCGATCTTTTTGAAATATTGTGGCACCAGAGTTTCAATTTTGATTAAGTACGTGCTTCCTAATTTTTTGTCCTAATTAAGATGAGAGGAGACGATCTTGTAGACCTTTTCAAGATGAAAACTAATCCCAATTTTCAGGATTAACCATTGGTCACAAATCAGTTGCAAGAAATACAAACACCACAACATCATTGAGATGTATGTACTCCCTTATAGTTTAATCAGAAGAATCGATAGAAAAACAAAAAACCCTAAGCATATACCACTCACCTCAACTGAGTTAAAAATTCTTCTAAGAGGTTATAAGTAACACTCGATGCACCATTCTCGAAATCAAGCACCCACAAACGGAACATCAAAAGCAAAGAGGATAGAGACAAACCCAATTCATACCTGGTTGAGAACTCCCTCGTTGATAGCTCAGATCAGCGAAGGGATTCCCAATTATAAGCTTGTCCCTTGAATCTCGCTTGCCTGCTGTGCTGGACGTTCGTCTTCCTCCATGAAGTGATGTGCTTACCCAACTAATAACAAATGCAGTCATACTAATCAACATCCCTCTTTGATTGTTTTGTTTTGCGCCTACAGTAAATTAGCAGACATATACACCAACAGTTCGAATCAAGAAAAAATAAATTAAACATACCAAGAGTATTAGAGATCTCCTCATATGGAAGGACAACCCTGCAAGCTGCAAGCAACAAAAAAAAAAAAAATGCAAACCCAACATTAAAGAAAATCCCAAAATCAAAACCTTGCTTGTAGACAGATTATGAAACGGGTTTGGATTAGGGTTCATTGACTTGAAACAAAATTTAAATCAAGATATTACCTCGGTGTGATCAAACAAAAAGATTAGAGTACAAAAGTATAGAATAAGATAGTAACATGAAGAAAACAAAAGGGTTAAGGCTGACCTTAAGGATACCTATTTGAGACAGTAAACTTCACATCTTATGATTGATCTAACATCGTCTCCTGCGGTCAATGAGATGAAACAATTAAACAAAAGAAACCAAACAAATTCTAGGTTTAGGGTTTAGGCATCACAAAAGAAGAAGACGCCACTACATAAGAAGACGAACAAACAGGGAAGGAAGTTTTGCTTTGCCATGACAGTACACGTAACTCTGATTAGAATTTTACCATAATCTTCACTAAATTCTCCATGAACAGGATTGTGTTTCAATAGCTCTGAATCTAAACCAATTAAAACAAATTAAAAACCCAATTCCCTGCTCTTAAAAACCAATCAAATTTAAAAAGCGTAAAATTGACCAAAATCAGAATCTTTGTATACCTTAATCCGACAACCACCAGCATTAATCAAAAAAAAATATCCAAAGAAGGACTGATTGATGTTATCTTTGATATTTTGCTAAGAATTACCTTGCCCTAAAATCCCAAATAGCATAGGGATAAGAAATATAACAAAAGATTCAGGAAGTATAGAGATTTGAGGTTAGAGGATAAGAAATAAGAAGAGAAATAACCTTTTCTGGGAAGCTTCTGCTACTGTTGATCGAGTTTCTCTAGAAAAAACCCTAAGCACTAAAAGAATTGAAGTGGAGTTCCAGAGAGATGGAGAACTACTTTGCGCGAGCAAGGAAAAGAAGTGAAGACCCGAAACTGATGTTTATCTGCGTTAAAAACAATAAGAATTGGAAGAGACTATCGAACGGTCCCGAATTACTTCCAAGGATGAACGATAAAAAAAAACGGAGGAATTGAATTGAATTAATATAAATTCATAAAGTTTTCGTGTATCATATAAGGCAGGAGTCCTTTTTATGGTAAACATCGGAGTGATTTGAATTGAATTTGATTTCGTAGCCGTCCATGTAAAAACCCAATCTGGAGCTTCCCGACCTTCGGATCAGGGTCCCCATTAAATGATGTCCGTCTGATAGCCCTGGCTATCATGGACATAAACCTCATACATTTTTATAACTATGACTAGGTATCATGGACATAAACCTCATACATTTTTATAACCTCAACCTTTTGTCATTTTTTGAAAAGTTGTTCATCTGAAGTTCTGAACCCCTACAAGATCCAAATAATGAAGAAAATAATCATAAATAATCCAATTAAGACCGAAGCTTAGAGATATATAATTAACCATTGAACAGCCAAATGCATATCAGGAGAATGAAAGTGATAGAAGTCAAATCATCATTCTATTAGGATCCACTTCCTAAAACGGACACATCAACTTAATCACCCTAAATTAGTTTCACAAAATATACTTACAACCAAATTGTCATTTCAAGCTTAACAACTTTGGCACCTATAATGCCTCAAAACAGTTACTAACATCAATGAAGAAAATTAAACAGAAACAAAATATGAAACTTAACGATTCAGAATGAACAAAATGAACTTGGAAATTCATATTAAGAGCAATGAGTTGTAAGTCGCAAGAACCTGAAACCTAAAGATTCGGAATGAACTGTTAACTACGAAAGGAAACTGTTAACTGTGGGAAGCTACTTATATATATTGATTACGCCGTATACATACGCATAGGTTCATCAGCCTCTTCAACATTTCTCAATGTAAGTTATGTAATATTTTCCGCGGCAATTATCACACCTTTGTAGTCGTCAGTGTCCTCCAAAATTCTTATCCTTGAAAATGGCACAAATATCATCAATATTATATATTCATCTTCTTTTCGTTTAACTGTTCACAATCATGCTTACAAATAATTCTACTAAGCTTTATCGAAGGTGTAAGCATAAAATACGACATACATTCTGGCAGGAAATGCACCCAGTTCTCTCTATAAGTTATTAATGCTCCGAAAGTCTTTTGACAGCAGATAGGTATTAAATAGTACCTTTCATGTGCGATTTGATTTATCAACGCCAGACTGCTCCATAAAATTCCAACGAACTGGCGATGCAGGATGCTAACGTTAAAATCGAAAACCAAGCCGTCACATTTTAGAAGCTAAAAATTCCGAGTAAAATGATGTATCATGGTCGGGCACAAATCAAAGTTTCCTGGACAATTTTCTCTTGTAAACTTTCAGCTACACAATTCAATATTCCATCTTTTTCCGTCACCCTCTTTCCGTCAACGTTAAGCTCAATCTCCCATCTTCTCCATTACAGATTTTGCTACAGTTTCATGATAGTGGCACTAAAATCAAACTCCGGCAGCAGCTCAAGACAATTTTCCACAAACCCATTATGAATTTTCAGCCACCAGTGACCGTCATCAATACCTCACACCAAAGTCAGCAGCAAACAACTATTATTCACTGAACTCTCAGCATAAAACAGCCCCACAGACTCATTTAATCCAATTGATCACAGAATCATCAATAGCCATCACAGGCACATTCTCCATCATACCAACAGTCACCAATCAATAATATCAACTTCTAACATTCTTATACTAAATCTGCAGTTACAATGCTTTAAGGTCTGTATTTGGCCTTAACTTTAATAAGCCTGGGATGGGATTATTACAAAGAGATTTTCAAAGATAAAGAAAGGGATGAACTGAATTGATTTCAATAGGCAATATTTCAATATAATCAAGCCTTGTACATGCCTTGTTATTAGAGAAACACTGAAGAAGCTTAGGAGAGATATATAGGAACACATCTTGATCGAATCCGAGGAAAAAGTCATGAGCATGGGTTTCTGATGATCTTGGTACGTATAGCACTAAAAAACCAACAAAGTAAACAAAAAAATTTCAAATTCGACAAACCACAATCAATAAACTTCAAGCGAACAATCAGAAGATGCAAAAAAGAAAAAGAATATAATTCAAAGGTTCATATATGACTTCAAGCAAAGAATCAGAAGACGTAAAAAAAAAAAAAAAGGTAACATACCTCATCCTAGAATAGAATAGTATTACATAATGATACAAACTTGAATGTGTAACTTTTCTAACAATAAGCTTATTGCCCATCTGATTTACCTCCGCAAACTGAACTGAGCATATCTATCCCATCCATAGAGCAAGTTCCCAGACCTGTCTAGGTATATTGATAGTCTGCATGTGTACCACATCCGTAAGGCACGTTCCAATAAAACCACCACGCAATTCGAGAATGAAAGAAAACCCAGATAAGTTAATGGTGCCGAAATCTGTAGGTCTTTTCTAGGAACTACATACAATGAGTTAGAGCCACTTAATCTTCAAAATAACGTGGAGGATGCAACCTGAGGATACAAATATCATTGCTGGCAAACATAGACATTAGAGATTACTGAAATTCATTAGATCATTGATCGTAAGAAGTAATAATTAAAATCAAATGGCCAGAGTATATGAGTTGTTTTAGCTATCAATTGCACGATATCCTGCAAAAACTTAAGTTCGAAACCTTGTCATGCAAAGTTGAAATACAAAGAAGAAACCTGTAATGTAATCAAAATAGAATAAAACCAACTACCAAAGTGCTGAGAAGAAGAAACAATTGCATGAATCGATTTAAAAAAGTAAAATAGACGGTAGAAACATTGTAATCATACCAACCAAAAACTTGTAAACACCAACTAAGAAACCCATAATCAGAACTAAACCAACAAAGGTATTGGATGCTAACCCTTTGATGATTCGAATCTCAACTTTGCTTTATCCGATATGCAAAAATTAATCAGATTTTTGGTATCAGTTGATGCCCTATAAACAGAAATTCAGCACGGTTAATTCGAAGAAACCTAACCATTATATATATATATATATATACAAAAACTGAACTGGAACAATAACAATGGCATGAGAGGTGATGAATTTACCTGGAATGATTAATCTGCTCCCAGGTTAATTATTGACTTTAACCACTAACCAAATTTTGTAATTAATTATAAAATCACATTGAGGGGTTTATGACTTTAAGAGCTTGTATATTGGAGTATACAGTGTCTATATGTGCAACGAAGAAGAAAAAAAAAATGGTTTATTTTATGTTTGAGGTGTTGGACAGAACTTACAGTAACATAATTATGCTTCAAAAAAAAAAAACTATTAATTATTCTGGAGCTGGGTAAAAGTAAAACCCAAGTATCTCTATGCCCAATGAAAATAGTCCAAGTACAGGAGAAAGTTTGTATCACCTAGAAGAATCAACCAAGATTAGAGTAGAGAGTTTTGTCTTACAGGAAATTATACCATGATCCGCTCTGTAACGGTACTATTGCACATATTGATGATCACGTTCAACGCACCATGTGATGCTTATTTTGCTATATAGATGCAAGTGAGATGATGCTCATTTTGCTCTATAGATGCAAGTGATCTTTCTACAAACCATTTTACAGTAATCACTCCATTTGCCCAAGTTTCGGCAGTAATTCTCAACAATTTCTCAAACCTTGCAGAAATTTAGAGTTCCCTCAACAGGGAGTAGCACTAACATTTACCTACACTTGGCAGTGTAATTAGAATTTTTTTTAGCAAAACACCTATTCCTTTTAGATATTCACCAACCTGGGTGAAGGCTTGAGCTTTCCCGCGCATACCACCATCAAAATAATGAACACATTGAAATAAAAATTTACTACCTTACTTCAGATACACATCAAGGAACATAGTTGTTATCGATGCACTCAACATGAGCTTCTAGACTTATTTAGTTTCCAAATCCTATAACCCGCTTCTTACACCATGTTATCACTTACATTCACTCCACTCTACAGGAGCTCGCATATGGTCTCTCGAGTAACACTTTCTACGGTTCCAAAATATGATTTTCAGATTTTCCTTTCTCGGCTGGGATCATTATCCTAACTTCGTAGTTAAGGTTAACGTAAACGGATAGGCCTTCGTAGTGGAAGACATGGAGTACTTCCTTGCCATTATTATTATTATTATTATTATTTTTCAAGATTAGTATCTGCTTGTTATCAACCTAGCACTGATAAGAAAAAATTTAACCCACGACAATCCATTAGTTACCTTGGTATTTCTTTACAAAGTTAGAGCACATTGTGAGTACGTACAACTGCTGAATGTTCTGCAACATTCCTACCGACTTGCAAAAACAGTCATCGATGGTTATTATCGGTTTGTCTCCACTTGCAAATAATTATAAACATGGATTATCATTTGCCAATATGTATATTAGTGAGCACATGGTGCGACAGAGTTGAGCTCTGCTGCATTAGTGACGCTAGGTATTAGTTCATTGGTATCACATGATATCTATTGATACGAAGAGAGAAAATATGTTTAATCAATTACCATTTCAAAGGCAAAATCAGTGTATTGAGGTGTCCTGAATTTTCCCCTCTTCCATAATTGTTGAAGTTGTTTAGGTTCTGAATATCAAGGCCAAGTGAGTTCTTCATCGATCAAATCACAAATATCATCATAGCAATACAAAGCAGAACACGCAAAAACAAAAAAAAAGACCTTACTAAGAAAGGAGGTAAGGTATGAATAGTTTCATAAGAATATGCAAAGCAAAAATTCGTTTGGATACATAAAATACACAAATTATAAGGCAGACAAACGATAAGAGATTTTTTTTTCCAGTATTTATGAAATAACAATGCACATAGATTCCATGTAAATTCAAAGCTCATCAAATAACAATTGCGTGTAGATTCCTTATAAATTTGAGGCTTCGATATAGCACATCCAGATATATAAACATACTAAATTTGAGGAAGTCATTACCTTGTAAAAGTTGGGAAAAAATTAAATGTTGAATAGTTATTCATTGAACTCGAAATGGACTGAAATTTTAAATATTTATATATACCTCGAGGGAACTCCGTACACAATGAGTGATCGAGAGCAGAAAATCTCAATCCAGTGGAAAATTGACGGTACCTATGAAAGGAAATCAATATTAATATACATCTTATAATTTCACAATTAGCATATTGCCATTGCAAAAACATGTCGCATGTATTTCAATATGCATCAATCAAATCCTAAGAACAATCACTAATCAAGAGTTGAGAAGATTTTAATCACATATAAAATCTACCAGGTTGATTCAAGTCTCCTTCTTTAATGTGTTATGTGAGATCAATCCATTAAGCAAGTTCATGGATTCGAAGATGCAACAGGTGTCCCCAACTGTAATGCTCAGCAACACTTCATCCAGGGACTTATGAGGCTCGAAGGTCCCAAACTCATAAGGACATATATGTAAGCTCTGCCAAGAGAGCAAGCACCCGATCCGAGCAATTGGGATAATTAAAAAAAGCGGAGATAAATCAGCTGAAACCACAAATCTGTACACATGCAAAATCTTAATATGAAATTAAGAAAGTACTGAACACTATTAGCACTTCTGAATTATAGATTTACAATCCTATAAGATATGAACTTTGAATCCCAAACTTTGACATAACAAAGTACGGTACCCAAATCCAATGGCCCAGTCAAAATTTGGAAATCTTATAAGTAACAAAAAAGCAAAATAGCTAGAATTCCAATGCAAACAAAGAATGGTTGCATGATCAAGCCCGACTAAAACCATACTAAGACGCGAGTTTGAAGTCGTCTTTTATGTGAGCAACTCATCAAGTATATGTCCTTAACTACTTTTGATTTCCATCAAATCGATACATTACCATGTGATAATACGGTTGTAGAATACAAGAGAATACGGTATTGATTTGAGATACCTCTTTTTGACTATATCAGAAAGAAGAATCAAAACCAAGAAAAAAACTATAGAATACAGTTGTAGTTAGGGTTTTTATTTATGTGTATACCTTCTTATTTTATTCCTCTTCATCATCTTCTTCTTCCCGATTCTTCTTTGCATCCAAAAGCACAAACTAAAACACTGCAAAAAATCAACAAATTTTCGTTAGGAATTACAATCTACAACATAGCAAAAAAAAAAAAAAAGACGACCAAATCAAAATAATGCAAATCATCAAATTAAAGGCTGACCTAATCATCAAAATGTGGAGCACACAGTAAAAAACGGAACATCAAAAGCAAAGAGGATAGGAAGAAACCCAATTCATACCTGATTGAGAACTCCCGTATGTGTACCTGCCAACACAAACAAATAGAAATAACAATCACAAAACAATCACGATCTGAAAATAAGGAGACTGAAAGAGATCAGAGAAAGGGATTCCCAATTTTAAGATTATGAATCGATGGCCCCGAATTAATATATTGTATCTCACTTCCTTCCTCCTCAACAATCAATCAAAAAGCTTAATCAAGCAAAGAAACATAAACAAAATTGAAACTAATGTAATTATTCTCTTCGGTATTGTTTTGGCAGGAGTCCTTTTTATGGTAAACATCGGAGTGATTTCAAATTGGTTTCCGTGCATCATCCAGTTAGTCCTTCTCAGCCTTCCATGCAAAGACTCCATCCGGAGCATCCCGACCTTCGCGTAGTCTTTTGTATTAAACACATGGTTTTTAACTTGTATTATTGGGTAACTAATTTAGTAGTCATCTAGGATACCTAACAACCTAGGTGACCCCACAATATATCCTTATGACTTACCTCCAGAAAGGATGGACTTTCTCATATACTGTATGTAAAGGAAATCCTTAATGACTTATGCAGCAGAAATCACATTCTCAATACTGCAACCCTCCAAGAAACCCCAAAAGGACAAAAATTTAGAGTTAAGTTAACATCAAAATTAACAAACTAAAATCAGTGCTAATGGAAGAAGAGATGATAAAAATAATTTCTTTAGTTAATAAATCCCCACCTGAAAAATCAAAACTACCTTTTCGCTGAAACAAAGCTAGGATATCCTTATCCCGTGATAACAAAGTTTACCCTTCTAAAAAGAATGAAAGGATCCTTCTTAAAAGCTTCTCCAAGATCTTGATCCAACTCCATATCTTCTGTAGAAGTCATACTTTGTGAGCATCAAATAATAGAATCACTGTTAACCTGCCCAACCAACCCAAGTAAGAATGCCATCTGTGGGATTCGAACCCACAACTACATGGTTGAAAACCATGTGCTCTTCCAATTGAGCCAAGACAACAAATAAAGTATCATCTTAATATGAAGTAATACACAATCAAGACCATAGTGCAAAACTTGTTGCACTTCAAATGTCTTGGAACTATTAAATCGATAAAGATTAGAATGAAGCCAACAACATATGCTTACAGATAAAGAAGCAAATCAACTTAAAATAACTAAACACCTTAAGTTTCAATATCCTTAAAGCTTAAATCATTGAACAACAATCCCACAAAGATTGGTGAAGAAACTATCGTGGTAAGTAACATATGGACCTTTAGTTAGCTCGTATGTGTATTCAATAAAAATAAAAATCATTAATATTGTGTTGAAACCAATGACTAACCTAGAAAATTGACCAACAAAGCTTCAACTCCATCATTTAACTCAATTTCACATTTCATTAAGCAAATATATAAGGAACAATAGATATGCCAGAAAACTCCTTTTCTCATTCTTTTAGGTTCATAAGATCGTAAGTTGTAGGTCATTCTGTGTAAACCATAATAGTGGCAGTTGTCTCTTCCTGATTATTACTACTCTGGCTTAATAACAACGTCAGTTGAAGCTGTGAATATACCTTAAATGTCAACAAATCTTTGTAAGATGTAAATACAAACACAAAAAACTTCAGAACAATAAGTTTGTAAGGTTCAATGCATTTAATCAAACAGGTTGTTTACAAAGTACAACCAAATTGTGAATGGTAGTATTAGAATGCAAGAATAAGCACAACTGTAAAATAACAAAGAGCAAGTATATCGACAGTTAGGTAATTTCCTACACGTACCTCAAAAAACATCAATGAAGTGTTGTATCCTATGAAACTACAAAGCCCATTTTGTTTGATCTGCAAGCAGTGTTGATCTGGTTTAATTTGAGTGGAACAACAATAAAAAATCTAAGCACTGAAGTATGTTGCTTCATTGAATTGGAATCAAGAGCCGTATATAACAGAGTTATACCCTTCTTTAAACCCATCTTAGTAACACATAAAGTATAATGATAACAAATATAATATGAGCACAAAGTACCACACCATTGATTAAGAACGCAACAAATATAATATGAGACTATATTGTACGCCGAATGATCAAGAAAGCTTTGAATGGCACTAATGATAAATACAATATTTTCTTCTTTACTTTTCATACATTCTTTCTATGTATTCCTAGGCAGACATAATTCAAAAGTCATTTCGAAATCCAGGCAGGCCTATGTAACACATACTAATTTTTTAAACAAGATGACAATAATAGGATGAGAGGATCTGAAAAAAATCGAAGCTATTAAGAAGACCAAGAAAATTGTTACCGTTTAGAGACACATTAAATCCGAGTCTTCCCGCTCACCTACGTAACCAACAAAATTACTACAGTTGGAAGAGTTGATTTAGTCTGTCCCTATGGAAGACAATACTGGAGCACTGAATACCAACACGTGAAAATTAGTACAAAATACGCAAATATAGACTTCAATATCAAAAACAAAAAGAGCACTGCAAAGTGAAAAAGAATGCACTGAAATTTTTCCAAAATTCTATTTTGTTCTTGATCAAGCAATAAGAGAAACTATGAAGCAAACTACGCAACATAATGGAAACTATGAAACGAACTATGCAACATAATGGAATACCAACCTGACTGCAAGTTTCTTCAAGCGTGTAACTACGACACGTGATTCTGTTTGACATTCCAGGTAAATTCCGCTGGCTTTCAGTGTACATTCGATTAAGCTGAAAAAAAAAAACATAGAGGACATCACATATCACAGGTATGCCTGCCTTTTTATTCTCCGAGAGTTCAGATTCGTACCTGTCTTGTCCAAAAGTAAGAGAATTCAACTCGATAAGCTACCATTCGAGAGGGCATGGTAAATTTTCATTAAGATTTAATACTGATGTTCTATTACTTTAGTATCAAGTTATTACTAATGACAAAGAAGAATGAGTAGGAGAAATGAATATTTAGGTTTTACATTACAGTATTGCTCGACACATATTTGCATTGAATTGTCGTTCCCGTGTCATATAAGTTGATCCTATCGATTACGGCTCCGGCCGTTAGGAATATTATTTTAAACATGTTTACTTCGGAGTTAATACTAAAGTAACATATCACCTAGCTGAAAATAAATATATATGTGATCCTACACCAACCAATTTCCAAATCATAGTATTTAATCTAATAACCTTTCAAGTCTCTTTCTAAGTGTCTCTATCAAGATGAAACCAAAATGGTATCTCCACCAAAGTTAACCAAATAGAAAGGAGAAATGGGTACTACATCTCACCTTTCTGGATCAAAAAGTCCTCCGAACAAACCCATACCAAAAGTTCAAAGACACTTTGAGATAGCCAAATTTTCATATCCTGAAAAATAGCAAAGTACAACCACCCCAAAATTCAACCATAAGATTATTGAAATCAATTAGGCTATCTTTGCGGATGTGTACATTCAGTTAAAATACAACAAATAAAACTGAAAAAATTGATAGAAACCCCAACAATCATACTAATTAACAAAGAACCCTAATTTAAGATCAAATCATACTGATTCAACAATTAAGATACGGAAACACACCTATAAAAAAAAACTCTAACAAAAATTAAAGGTGAAAGTGTGTTCTTCTTGCGATTTTAAATTGCTTTAATTTACAGAAGAACGGAATATTGGATTGAAGTACATACTTAAACACGAAAGGGAATAAGATATTAAGAGGCGAAGGAGAAAATTAGCTTTTATACGACGTACCACCCATCCCATCGACTGCCAGAACATCCTAAAGCGTCACCCATTCCGTACTGCGTCTACCCACATAATATTACCCGAAGTTTCGTAGCCCTTGAATAGAAAAAATCCATCTGGATAGCCATGACAACGATAGCTGCAAAAAGTGACTAATAAAGACGACATTGAATAGCAAATATCTAAGAAAGAAAAGAAAACAAAACAAAACAAAACAAAACAAAACAAAACAAAACAAAACAAAACACTCTAGCTTTGATACTCAAAACCGAAGTTCGAAGTCATCGGTAGCATTTGCCAAATGTGTAGCATCTCCAATGGATTCACCTCGACCAATCTACAAAAAAAAAAGAACAAATATTTCTCATCTATGATGTAAAATTGAAGTCATCTTAAAGTACAAATCATTACTTGAAGAACTTATTCTGATTATTTCAATCTTAAACCGTATGTACCATCATTATATCTAAGATATCTAAGAAGGAGATCAAAATAAGTTGCATATGCAAGTAAAGGAAAAAACATTATCTAAAAAAGCATTATCCCAAGATTAGAAATGGATAGAAATTATATCCTCATTATGGGATATAATATCATAGTACCAAACAAACTCGCAAAGATTTTAGAAGGCATCGATCATTATCCCAAACATCTACAAGTTCATGTGTTATTATACACACACCGAGTGGAATCACTTCTAAAACAGGCTATGCGACAGGCATGTTCATCAACAAAGAATGATCAAGTTAACATGTATGCTTAACTTCAATTATCTTTTAATTCCAAACCATTAATTTCAAGTCCATCAAAATGATTGATGGACTATATTTTATCTTCCTTCTAGATAGGTTCAACTATATTTTTCAAATTGCTTCTAATGCACCTATTACAATTAGGTAGCCTCTAGGGTCTTAAGTCTCTGTTTCTTGGCTGCATTAAAATACACATTTTTATCATATACAAAATATTTCTTGGCCTATGGCCGGGGCTCAACCTTTTTCGATTTTTGTTTGGTGTTTGGTCTGCTGGTCAGTTTCCGCCCTCAAAATATTGGTCATCTTTTAATTGTCGGGTCATGTTTAGTTAGCCGGCATGTCATAGTGGTCGGGGTCGTAGGATGGACCTGGTATTCTAGTTAGTCTTGTCATAGTTTAGTTTGTTAGTTACTCTGGTTTTAATAGCGTGTTTAATTAACCGGATGGCTCCGGCCATTAGCTGGGGCCTACAACCTCGATATTTTGCTAGTCGAGGCAAATTAGACGGGCCTACAAACCCGGCCGTAACCCTTTAAAAATTAACTGGGCCTGTAACCCCGATGTTTTGCTTTGGTCGTGTCAAATTAGCCTGCGACCGGGACTCAACCTTTATTGAGTTTTTTAATTGTTTGGTTGACCTATCAGTATGCTCCCACGAAATTTTAGTCAACCTATAATGGTTAGGACCGAGTTTAGTTAGTCATGTTCATAGGCCCGAACCATTATGAATGGTCACAATATTTAGTTTGTCGTGTCATAATATAGTGTGTTAGTTAGTTGGGTCACAGTACCATATTTAATTAGTCGAATCATATATTGTAGTCGACTTGGGTTGTAGATTAATTATCTAATATTGTGTTCGGGAGTTGAGCCTATAGATTAGCTGCGCGCTCCCAATATTTTGTTGATCGTGTCAAATTAGCCGGTACTGGCATATGCGGTCCCAGTGTTTTGTTGGTCGATTCAAATTAGCCAGTGTTTTGTTGGTTGGTTCAAACTATCCGGGGCCTACAGCCCCGGCCATGGCTTCTAGTATCAAAGATACTTTCCATAATTTAGTGATGATTAGGTTGAAGTCTCGGGGTTGAGCCTATAATTTAGCAAAAACCTACAACACTAGTGTTTATTAGTTGGGCGAAATTAGCCCTTAAATATTTTTGAAAATTATATTCATATTTGACATTAAGGTTAACCGTTTTTAATTAGAAAGGTTAAACGTGGTATGTTGTGGTTAAAAATATTGGTTCACTCTATGTTTAGACTGGGAAGTTAAATTTCATCTTATTGTCTTACTTAGGTGCCGGACTATGTAATCGTTGAATGAGTGCCAATCTCAATTTCGTAATGCTTTGGGTGTTCGGCAGGGTACCCAACCATTTTGCGGAAATCACGCGCATTGAGAGGTAAAAAGATGAATATGCGGATTTGGACAAATTAGGCATTATGATAAGTTAGACTCATAAGAGCATCTCCAACAGAGGGTGGAGGTTTTATTTTTTCAAGAAACATAGGATTTTAGACCCTCATTTACATTAAATTCATCTCCAACAGTGGTCATAGAAAATAGGAAGGGTGTTAAAATAAATATGAAGGTCTTGGAGAAGGTCTTATTTAGACCTTGGGAATGACCTCCACATCATCATTTTAACTATATTTTAACTTTTTAATTTTTAAATAAATTGTTATGAACCAATAGGAAAGAGGAATCAATTTTATCATTATCCAAAACAACAAATTTTTAAAAATAAGACCCATACTATTGGAGATGGTTCATGAGCAAAGCATTATTATTTTTGCCACATACATATGACCCCATAAATAAGGATCTAAATAAAAATTCCACAATTGATTTTTAACACCCACTGTTGGAGATGCTCTAAGTAACGAATTGTCTTTCTTGCACATGATAGGATAACCCTCAATGGGATCACTGAAAAGTTGCATTGTGTTTATTGGTTCTACTTGGCTTATCTTTGCCCGAGCTCTTCCTTTTTATTTTGATGATCCAGGACATAAAGTCGTCTCGCATGAGACGGTGTTTATGGGCTTAGCCGTCATCTGTATTTTGTTTTATATCTTCCATACCAAATGATGATGAAAATCAATAATCGCCCACACATTTTAATCTCACTGTATTTTGTTCCCTCTAAATTCACATCACTTAGCATCAACTTAAGCATTTAGTTATGAATCCTATGATGACAGGCTACTAATTAATGGACAAATATACATTCTTTTCCATTAACGTACAAAGGTATCAATTTTCAGGGTCAATCTATGATAATTCATTACCAAAACACTATGATATAATTTTCATGTTAACGATTTAAGACAAACAATACATGTTTTATTTTTTGTTGAGGTTACTCGCAATAGTGTGATTACCTTCCATGACTCCAATTATCGATGACCGGTAAAAAGTGTTGAGATGGAGAAATAGTATAAAAACCATTGCGGCATAACAAAAACTTTCTGGTTTGGGTTCTTGGAACTTTAACTGTCAAGGCTTCACATCTTACTGCTCGAGCAATGCTATTGCTAACAACACGTCCATCAATAATACTCAATCTAAGGGCTGTAAGGTTAATTACCTTCGGAAATTATAGATTAGAACTCCTGAAAGTTGATTAAGCCCCCACTAAGAAACCTTGTATAGCTAGGAAAATGTCAACATTTGAACCCCTGTAAGTTCGAACTTCCAAAATCTCAGCAAAAGATATTTTCTTGTTATCATTAAACCGAAACAAAAAGAGAATAATATATGGTGAACTACTATCGTTTTAGACAGCTAATTTGAGTGTTAAGACGGCTATAAGATACTCACCAAAGTGACACAACACCGATTCCCTGACGTGCCTAGCTAATCAAGTTCAAAACCACTAAACAAAAAATGAAACCAACTTAATTATCAAGATAATTTTGGTCGGGCAACCTAACTTGTTGCCGTCAAACAATAATGAGAAGGAGATTTCTAAGACGTCGAGAGAAAAAAAATCTGAAAAAGAGAATTAACTACAGACAAACCATATTGACAAACACAAATATTTTTTAGTCATGTTCATAAGAAGAAAACCCATGTTAGGATTTTTCTGTGCCACGAAGATTTTGGATGGAACTTATTACGACTTAACTCTCAAGTGTGCTTTGGGTCTTGGGTTGAAAACTTGAAATAACAAAAGGAAAAATGGAAGTGTTTAATTTTCCTCAACAGCTACACGGAGGGAACATAGTTATATTAAACATATGGAGGATAACAGTACTTATGTTAAGCTCTTTCAGGTTCTCTAACAGAAGTTGGTTTAGTATTTATATTTCTGACATAATAACACACTTTAGCTAATAGTTGTATTATTTGCTCTTCCTTGATGAATTCAGCAGCTTCTAGTATGGAGGAGGCTGTTGCGATATTTTATGACATAATATCAGGTTGTTTTGCATGTTATCCAGGAAGGTGTAAATCGGATCAAAAGCATCCATAATTGGTTACACCCAACATGCTCATTTATCGGCACTACGTAAGTTGTGAGTGAACCCAACTGTCAACCAAGAAAGCAGTATCCTCAGGAACCTCAACTACCCAAGCTAAGATAAACCATATCAAAAGAAGATTTTTTATAATCTTGATCCATATTTCATTATACACAATTATGAGTATATATTGTAATTTTGCTAACCAAATTTACATGACCACTGCAGGTCTATCTGACGACAATATCCACTAAATTACGATTGGCAATCACCCATAAAGATATGCATACAGAAATTAAGTCAATTATTATTATAAACTAATTACATGACAAACCTGTAACCTCAGGTTGAGCTCTTAGAGTTAGTCCCCAGTGTCCCTTCAGAGTAGCATCTCCAACATATTTCACATATTTCGCAAGCGTTGAGCTGCCAGAAACATAAAATAAAGATAACAAAAGCACAAATTCTATCAGAGAGATTAAACTGTTAAAGTTTTCTCTCATAATCTGAAAGTACACTGGGATTCTCATCTGGTTTCTTCTTAAAGACAGACTAATTGAAGTCATACCTTATTAAGTAAAGAGTGAAACTTCCTAGTGAGATCAACCACCAACCCCAATCTGCTTCTCTTCCTTCAAGACCCTATAATACAATAACAGTTTAAATTGGACCAATACTGCACAGGAAAAGAGAAATCACTAATACTTTTTCATATTCACAGTTTCACACTACGTAGACATACACAAACCATCCATTATATATAGAAATACAAAATTAAAACCCACATTAAAAGTTGGAAATCAAACGCCAACTATGTTAAACGATTATGGACAGAGTTACAATGTCGTCTTGCAATTCTTGCTTTGCAAAAACAAAAAGTTATCTCTAAATAGAAAGCTAGGGTTTTCATTAAAATTTAAAACAAAAAGTTATCTCTAAATTGAAAGCTAGGGTTTTCATTAAAATTTCATGTTAATTAGAAATTATTTTCCAAGCAATCCACCAACGTTCCATTGATCCATAAAAAAAGTAACGAATAAACGAACCTCTTTAGCACAATCTTTAGGTTCTCTACAATTTGACATACATTCCTTCTGTTTTCAAAATCGTAACACCTTCCTTTGTCCCCTGTGATTCTCCATCATAATTCCATCTCATAACAAATCTCTCTCTGGAAATTGATCGATTTAAATTCCAGCTCCAAACTAATCTTCTCGGTGATGCCAATGGCTAGGTTTATGGAGAGAACTCATGGAAGCTAGGCATTAAAATTTCATGTTAACATATTATCGATTGTTCTTTCTTTTTCGTGACTATATGTTATCTTTTTTTTCTCACCCTCAAATCTCTCTCGAAATTGGGACCCACTCTTGAATCACCGGAGTCCTTTTCACTATATGTTATCTTTTTTTTCACCCTCACGGGACCCACTCAAGGAAAACCCAATCTGTAGCTTCCCGACCTTCGGATCAGGGTCCCCTTTCAATGACGTCCGTCTGATAGCCTAGGCTATCATGGACATAAACCTCATAGGTTTTTATAACAATGATTTGACTTTTCCAATTAGGAAACCGGCCTATTTTTTTGAAACATCTATTTATAGAAATCAGCCTATTAAAAAGGAGCGGAGGGAGTAATAAGTTTGTTGATCGCCATTCGAATTGCCCAGACAAAATAACCGATTTGATTGCCATACGAATTGCCCCGACAAAATAACCGAGTCAACTCAGCAATTTAATTATTGTACTGCACCATCAATCAATTCCCGCACCGCTTTCTACTTAACTCAGACCTAAACCCTTTTCATATATTTTTCCCTTCTTTCTTCTTCCCTTGTCGAGAAGGAGAATCGCTAGATGCATACGAAACCCTAGAAATTTAACTCAATCTCTTATAGAAAGATGGGAGATTTCAATAGCAACAACAACGATGCGTTTAATCGCAGCAGAGATGCTGCTGCAGTTCAAGCTCGCACTAAAGCTCAAACTCGCGCGAGTGTTCTTCAATTAAAACTGGTATTACAATAATTTCCTTTGTTACAGCTACTAGATTTAAACAATTTTTTTTTATGGGATTGATTTTATATTTTGGTCGCTTTCAGATTGGTCAGAGCCATCCAACTGGTCTTACAAATAATCTTCTGAAATTGTTTGAGCCACGAGCACCATTGGAATACAAACCGCCTCCTGAGAAAAGGAAATGTCCGTTATATACTGGTGTGTATAATTTTAGGGTTGGTTTCATTTTCATCTCGTTAATGATTGTTGTAATTCTAAGATTGATTTTTGTTTTATTTTTAAGGAATGGCGCAATTTGTTGGGAAATTTGCTGAACCCGGAGATGACGAGTATTCTCCACCTGTCAAGGAAGGTGAAACTGCTGTAAGTGAAACTACCTTTCGCCTTTGTGTTTCATTGCTTCCTGTTGTGTCCATTGGTTGATCTGATTCTGACATCTAGGTTCTTGCCGATATGATGTTGGTGTTGATAGGTGCAAAGAAGGGCAAGAGTTCATAAACTACGATTAGAAGAGGGTGCTAAAAAGGCGGCTGATGAGCTTGAGAAATGTAGTGTTTTAATTTCTCTCTCTTTTTGTAGCTTGTGAATTAATCTACATCTTAGTAGCTTACTTCTTTTTACATGCAATGCTAGATGATCCTTCAAATGATCCAAATGTAACGGGTGATCCATATAAGACGTTGTTCGTGGCAAGGCTTGTAAGTGATCACATGCTATTCTCCTTTAACCCAGCTTTAACTGTAGATATTTCTTGGTTTTATCTAAAGTTATTATGGTCTGTTCCAGAATTATGAGACAACTGAGCACAGAATCAAAAGGGAGTTTGAGTCATATGGGACAATCAAACGGGTAAGTATTTTAGAACATCCGATAAGAGATGTTCAGGTTATTGCCTTTTGACTTCCTTGGTAAGCAGTTCAGTGTGTTGCAGACCATTTTCTTCTTATTTTCTTCCTCGTAAAATTGTGTGGTAACATTTGGAACTCATGAGTGCATATAGAGGGTCTATTGATTGATAAATTATGTTGCATATGGGAACTCATGGTAACATTTTCTTCTAAAAAACAATTCTGATTGATAAATCTAAGGTTTTCTTATTTGTATTTTTACCTCTCTAAATCACTAGGATCCCATAGCATTTCCATGACATCTTTCATTTATACTGGAACAATAAATTCAAGTCTCTAAAGAATTAAGTGTTTTGCTTAAGCATGTTTTTTTTTTTTATTCCATGGATGAAGAAATTTCTGATTAGAATAAGCTCAAATTAGTCCGACATATTTATAAAATGATATATATGTTTCTTTTAATTTGGAAGGAAATCTGGTAAGGTGCGTTTTTCAATAGGCTCTTTCGTTTGGCAAGTCGTGTTTTGTTTCAACTTAAGTACAACACAGTTAACCCACTATGTGTGGCTATGGTCTTTATGGTGTAAGCATATCAAATTAAAGAGTCACTTATTCTGACTTCATAGACTTTTAACGGAATACTTAGGCCTATCTACCTGTTCTAAAATGACTCGTTCTGGGTCAACATGAAATGTGACTAGTGAAAGACAGTTCTTTGAAGGATGTTTCAGCCTGGTAATATCAATGTTTTCAGCAGGGTAATGCACTGTGGGTGCTGACTAAGGCTGTGCATCTAAGTGAACCCAGTGACACATGGGCCCTCTTTCTTCTTGTTGAATTTAAACCATGTAAAGTCACGAGTGTTTGGTGCTATGGTGGTCAATATTGTAATAACAGGTATCCTTGCGACTAATGATGGTATAGGTTTTACGTAATATTGTAGGATGTGTTTGTGTTTTGGCTGACTTTGCTGAATGGTTTGAATATGGCTTGACTGAGCCATTTTTCATCGCAATAGTTGTTTCTTTCAGCCATTACTCCCCATTAGACATTCAGCAACAATCAAACAAATCTTTAGTCTTCTATTGGTAGTATTTAGATCTCTATTTAGCACCCTGGTAAGGTGACGGTTATTCAGTTTCACAATTTGTTTTCCGGTCATATTTTCATCTCCACATTTCAATTGCAATGACTTGGGCTGCATTCTGCATGGGTAAGCTGTAAACTTTAGTGAGCAAGGTAGTGGTTCATAGTGCCTTTTGGACTAATTTTTCAAGCCAAATGAAAGGAGAGCAACAACTTCCTTTCTTTTCTCGTGCTAGGTAAAATACACGTTGGGAGTATTACAACCCTTTCTTGTTATTTCTATTATGGGTATTTTACATTTATAATGCTACTGAAAAGTTTTGATATTGAGTATAAAGGTCAACCAAAATTCTACCAGCATTTCGGAGAACCACCCTGGTATTCCTTTTCTATGTTCTATTTACTTAATTTGGTAATTATAGGTTTTCCCTGGTAAGGGGATGGTAATTCTGTCTTGCAACTGGTAAACCGGCTATACTTCAGAATTTTCTTCCTCTACTGTAGCAATGGTCGTGATGCATCCTCCGTGGTGAAGCTGTAAACCTTAAAAGGTGAGCACGGCTAGTAAGGCATAGTGCCTGTCTGCCGTGCCATTTAGGATCTAAAATTTTGAAAATCATCTAGGTCCCTTGACTAGAGTAATTTCTGAATAGGAATGCCTTTTTTTACATTTGCTTTTTGCATGTCTTATTGACCCCCTCTTAATTCTTGTTCAGGTTCGCATGATAACAGACAAAGAGTCGAATAAGCCAAGAGGCTATGCTTTCATTGAGTATGCCCATACACGAGATATGAAAGGTTTGTTGTTGTGTGTTATTTATTCTTGTATTAGTTCTCTAAGCATTGATACTTCGGAATCTGGAATCCTGTATCTGGCTGGTAACACTATATATCATGCAGCTGCTTATAAGCAAGCTGATGGGAGGAAGCTGGATAACAAACGAGTACTTGTGGATGTTGAACGTGGTAGAACTGTTCCAAACTGGAGACCTCGCAGACTGGGTGGTGGTCTTGGATCAACCAGGGTTGGGGGTGAAGAAGTCAATCAGAAGTATTCTGGCAGGTAATGTCATCTCCAGTTTCTTGTGTTTTAGAAACAGTTGGTTATTACCTGCAAACACACTAGCGAACATGTTAGAATTTTCAAGTTGTATTCATCAATTTGTATCTTTTCAAGTAGACCACGTGTCGCGGGTCTAATTTGAACCTGTGTTTGATGTTTACTTGCCATTTAATTTAATCCTTATGTATATTAGTTTTTAGTACCCCTTGTTGAGTTGTTTCCCATAATTGCACAGAGAGCCTCAGCAAGTAGCATCTGGAGGACCATCTCGATCAGAGGAACCAAGGAACAGAGAAGAGCGCCATGTGGACCGGTAAGATTTTCTTTAGAGTGTTTTAGTTAATTTCTTTTGTTGTCTTTAAATATTTCTTTGATCTTTGTGAATTAAAAGCCTTCTTTCGTTGTTGATTACCTCTTAGTACGAGTTAAAAACTGAAATCTCCCCTCAAAAAATTGGGTTAGGTCTCTATTGAGTGCAACAGCTCTCACTATTTTTTTTACAATGAATATGCAGTAACCACTGAAATGTAATGTTTCAGGGATAGAGAAAAATCCCGTGAAAGGGGGAGAGATAAAGATGTGGAACATGAGAAACCTCATGAGAGATCCCATGACAGATCACGAGACCGTGAATCAAGAGAGGACAGACACCGTGACAGGAATAGAGACAGGGACCGTGGGCGTGATCATGATCGTACACGTGATCGGAATCGAGACCGTGTTCGTGACTCTGAACGGGACCAAGACCGCGAGCGTGATCGTGACCGTCGTGACCTAACCCAATTTCTTTTGTTGTCTTTAAATATTTCTTTGATCTTTGTGAATTAAAAGCCTTTTTTCGTTGTTGATTACCTCTTAGTACGAGTTAAAAACTGAAATCTCCCCTCAAAAAATTGGGTTAGGTCTCTATTGAGTGCAACAGCTCTCACTATTTTTTTTACAATGAATATGCAGTAACCACTGAAATGTAATGTTTCAGGGATAGAGAAAAATCCCGTGAAAGGGGGGAGTGATAAAGATGTGGAACATGAGAAACCTCGTGAGAGATCCCATGACAGATCACGAGACCGTGAATCAAGAGAGGACAGACACCGTGACAGGAATAGAGACAGGGACCGTGGGCGTGATCGTGATCGTACACGTGATCGGAATCGAGACCGTGTTCGTGACTCTGAACGGGACCAAGACCGCGAGGGTGATCGTGACCGTCGAGATCGCCCCCGTGATAAGGACAAGGATCATGAGCAAGATGATTCCGAGGTTGAAGGTGTCCATTCCCGTGACAAGGATTCAGACTATGATCGTGTTGAATCAAAGCACAGACGAAGCCGGCATAGTGAGAGGGACAGGGACACTGAGCGGGAGTCTGGACATGGCTATGATCATTTGGAGCCTCAAGGCGATCGTGATTGTTATGATGCTGAGCAAGACCGCTATGATCAGATGGAGCCAGAGAACTATGAAGATGTCCGTGCAACTTCTGAGTCGCGTGAAAGGGAGAGAACCCGGGATTACGGTCGAGATTATGAGCAATAAGGAGATGTAACCATAAGATATGAGTAAGTTGGATTGATCACCCTTATTTCTCTTTTCAAGTTATCATGTCTCACAGTAATAATATTTTCACTCAGGTTGTTTGGTACAGCAAAGGAAACAAACCGGAGAAAAAAGAGAATGTGTATTTTATCCCAATTGTGCTTGCCCATCAGTTCACAGAGTAAGGATTTTGGGTGTTCTGTATTTTGATTGCCTCAAACTTGGTTCCATTTAGTTTTCTTTTCTCGAAACCACATCTGTAGGCTTTTTTTTTTTTTTTTTTTTTTTTTTTTTTTTTTATGAACTTTGGACTGGCTCCTTCAAACTACACATTTTTTGTCAAGTAATTTTGACAGAAATACCACAAAAAATGTGGACGTAGATTTTTCTACCGAAGCACATAAAATCCTTGTGTGCTTGTTAACTGAACTACGTACTCATGCCTCCGTTGTAAGAACAGAAAATGAAATCAAAATCAAAAGAGAATATATTTGATGATCATATAAAGTGGTTGTTGACGACATATAATGATGAATGAACTTGACTTGCAAATTAAAAGTACTAGTTGGTCACCCGTGCTACGCACGTGCCAGTGTCTCGCTTATGATGTTTTAAAATTAATTAATTCGTTAAAAACAAATAAGATCAGTAGAAAAAAACTAATGAAAATTCAATAAGCTTATCATCCTAATAATTAATAAAACATCTGGTAAACTAAAAAAAATGCAATGTAATAAAAGAAAACAAATTAAAAAGTTATGTCCTTCGTACTTTTTCTAATTTTGATATTTTTTAAATTTTGATTTCTTTTTAATATATCTTTTTTCCTTTTTTGGTCCCAGTCATTCTGTGCATGTACTTCATCAGCAAAAGCGTCACCGAGATTGCGATACGTGATAATCTGCTCAAGAGATTCTCGTTTGGCCATTTGATTTTTTATAAGAGCACTAGGTATCACCGGGGCCTTACGGCCCCGGCTCAACCTCTCATTTTAGTGTACGAACTTTAGGCCTACACATCAACCCTGTCTGCAGAACAAAGCGTAAAACCCGTCATTTATACCTGGTCCGATAGTTACCTTTGCATTTGGGATTAAATTTATACTACGTACCTTTGTCCTTACATGTTCACAGAAAAAATGAATTATAAAAACGAAAAACTCTAATCGAATTAAATAGCTTTTGTATTGTTATTATCACTCGAAAAATGAGAATTGCAACATGTCAACGGCATAATGATTTCTCGGAGGAATTATTATTAGGAAACACTAATTCCAATTACATCAACCGACCAAACCCGAAATAAGTATTCCTTTGCATAATGTTAAATTGGTGTAACAAAATAACATATATGAAAAAAACTATGACATGCGCCTTAAAATTTCTTCACTGACAATATTACTTTTAAGTTCTAGTTCTTTTATTGCAAGTTAAAGTTGACATATGAATATGTTGTCAAAAATCATACTCCAATTTTCTTTTGGTTTCCGCATTGTTAAAAAATGCTTTGACGTTTTTCTTAGGATAAGCGCATTGTTAAAGCTAAACTTTTCCCACAAAATTTTTGGTTCACTTGGGCTAGAATTTGTTAAAATGATTTTAAATAGATTTTTGAGTTGGTTACTTGTTTGGATATCTAAGGCTTCTTTAAGATAATCCATCGCTTCTCCATCGTTTTCTAGTAATCCAAGTTCGATGCATTTTTTTATTGTGCACAACGTTCAAATGAATCTACCTGCAATAATAGTCTAACATTCTTAGGTAGTATAATTCTCCAGCAGCATTAGAAGAGACAAAATACATTCTAGGGACTGCAGAACCTTGTTTGATGCGCCACTTTTTTATGCTTTTATCCCAAACAAAGCGTTGTGGAAACTTTTGGTATGTATATACATGTGTCGTAAGATTTTCAGCATAATACACAAAATAATCCGTCAATGTCGTCTTATAGTTCTCAGTTTTTTCTATAACCTCTTCTATTAACCCTATTAATTCATAAATAATTTTTTGGTTGCCTAGAAAATTTATTGTCGGTCTTAGGATGCTTGGTTCTTTTTGATGCATTGAATAACCAAAGAACGCCAAGCAGGTTCAAAGCGGTCCAATATACCACCGCATTTATATATACATTTAAACTTCATATATTGATCAAAAAAGTGACTATTGTTTTATAGTATGCTTGTAAATGTATTGGTTTATGTATTTTACTTCTCTTACTCCAAAGCACATATCTCAACGTTTACATAGGAGTTAAACGTTCTCGATAAGTGTGGATTTCCGAGTACAACATCGTATTATATGTTTTACATTTGTCGTGAATGACAACTTCTCTTCCATCCTTACTCCATCTATATATCGGATACCCATCACCATCTAAACTTGTTGCTTTGTTGTATTTTTTTTGAGTATGATTTAGTACATTTTCCTTTTTACATACATGTGGATTCTAGACTCCTATCATCACATGGACCGTGCAACATACATTTTTGTACTGTATCAAAGAGGACTGGGTCTTTTTTCTCATCGGGAAATTCGGCCGAAATATTTTTATCTGCCTACTCAACTGTACATATTTCTTTTTTGATTTCTCTAAGAATATTAGTAAATGCAATATTTGGTAATCCACATTTACGAAATTCAATGGTCTCGCACATGAACAAAGTTTTCTCCAAACACATTATTTTTAGTCATCTCATTTATGAGTGCTTTCCAGAAAACTCGTCTTAGCTAAATCGGGACGATCATAGGAATATTGATGTTGTAGAAGCTTCTCTTAGATTTCTGGCCAATTCAAATGGGCAATCATAGTGATAAAAATATATGAATGATGGTTAAAGCGTGTCATTTCCATTGAATCTTGGTAGATTTTTTACTTGTGTGTTAGACTTCCAATATATGATGATGGTAAAAGGCATGGTGTACCTCCTTCATCAGGTGTTAACCTAGCATCTTTTATTTTTATGGAAGCATATTGATCTGCACGTAACTTTATCTGGTTAAATCTCATAAAATTTCAATGATTATGTTTAGTTGAATCCCACGTATCTACTAAGAATTCCTGGAATAGTTTTCCTCCTTTGAGAATTGTTGAATATTCCTATTGGCGCTGAAAAAGATAGTAACCATAGAACTGCATCTGAGATATATATTTTTTGGTAAAATCTTTTCCATAATTCTCTTAATGCATCAAGAGGTGTACAGAGTGCTGGCAGATTAAATTTCCATTTGTGACAATATTCCAAATTCGGGTATCTTAAGTCTTAACCGATGAATCAGATGATTTCTCATCAATCCAATGCAATGCACCACAAAGGAACAGAGAACATCGATCTTTTTAAGATAGTTTCTTCCGAATCCGTTGACATTAACAATAGGTATATTTCTAACAGTTATAGGTATATTTTTGTGTTCATTGTCAGCATCTTCATCCAAAGAATATTCATAATTAGTGTACTCATCAGAAGATATATTTGGAGCAGGAATAAACTTGTTAAAAAACAATAAGAACACAAAGATTGCCCATCTGAATTGGCCAAAAATCTAAGAGAAGCTTCTACAACATCAAAGTATATAGACTAAGATAAATATTCCAAATTCGGGTATCTTAAGTCTTAACCGATGAATTAGATGATTTCTCATCAATCCAATGCAATGCACCACAAAGGAACAGAGAACATCGATCTTTTTAAGATAGTTTCTTCCGAATCCGTTGACATTAACAACAGGTATATTTCTAACAGTTATAGGTATATTTTTGTGTTCATTGTCAGCATCTTCATCCAAAGAATATTCATAATTAGTGTACTCATCAGAAGATATATTTGGAGCAGGAATAAACTTGTTAAAAAACAATAAGAACACAAATCATTAAAACAACACTCGAATAATATATATACATATATATATATATACAATGGTAGCTTAAATTTTAGTATATACATCTCATTTTCATCTGCAGTGAGATAGTTCTTGGGTCGAACACAGTATACATGTTACTTACAACTCGGGGTGTATTTATCTCAAATAAGGGAAAAGGTAGATAAAATAATTTTCCAGTAAAAAAATTAAGTAGATAATAATAGAATTAATGAGTTAAAAAGGTTCTCAGGGTCAAAATTACGGAGAAATTAATTGTTAGTTCTTGTCCTTGTTAAGATGTGCACAGTTATTGGAAATGGGATTTTAACTCCACACAGATCAAGTGGGAATCCGTCCTTTAGCATTAATATACATGTGTGTTTGGTTTCATGCCCAGTTATTTGACCCTCTAATATGGCCCTTTAATCTACAATAATTTTTATTCTCCTTGATCTATTGTCGCTTTCATTTTGAAGGATAGGTAATAGTTATGGTTTTGTAAACTGAATCATTTCGTTATTTTTCACCATTTTGGAATATTTATCTGTTTGCGTATTCCAACAATGTATTTCTTACAGAATCATTCCCTTATTCCTTCATGTTTGTAATTGTTTTCATATAGTGTCTCAGCGATAAGTTTTGTACATGGCTTGTTCGTATAAATATTGGTGGAGGTCTTATAGTTTGTAGAACCCGATAATCTGTCAGGTGATATCCTTGTGGTTTGATTTTATGTTTGTAAACTATTCCAAACAACGTCTCAGCAATAAGTTTTGTACATGGATTAGTCATACATATTAGTTAAAGTCCTATGATGTGTAGTTTCCATATGGTCTGTCAGGTATTCCATGTGGTCTGCTTCTAGAAAAACATGCGTAGGCTGGGGTCGGTAGGAAAAAATTTGGCAGAAGGAGAAATATGTATTGTGCCACTCGGAGTATTTAAAGTTCTACAGGTTGAATACATCATGGTTTCAATATATATTGTGGTAGAGGGAGATACTTGATATTCATACACAACATCAATATCTTGATTGGTTAACTCTTTGTATGTTACAGGTAAGTGAACAATTTTTTTTTTTTTTTTTTTGTGCGGAAAGTATCCTACAATTAACTTTCATAAGTAAATAAATGATACTATTGGAATTATTGAACTCTATTTTTTTCCTTGAGTATGGTGCTGCAACACGTATAACAATGCGCATGTATATGGACAGTTGATCTGGTAAGATCAACATCATCTAAATATAAAATTTTATGTATTTCCCTTCCTCTAAATGTATTTTCGCATTCAATTTTGTTTTTTGTGATTGTTCCTGAATTTGAATTGCCTTTTATTGTTATAGTATCTTTCTATGTGCTTGTTCACATTTTGTTTGAACTCCGTCCTTAATGAGAGTATCATTGTACTCTTGTATTTGTTTAACTTGTCAACTGTTTAATTCTTATTTACCTCTTTCAATACATTTTTTTTTCTTTCCAAGGATCGTGCCTATTAATTTTTTTCTAAAAGATTATATATTAATATTTTATTTATATAATTCTTTACCAAAAACATTATGCTTGTCTGATTGATATATTGTTACTATGTTGCACTAAATATCGTTGATACATTATTTTTGCTAAAAGAAACATTCTTTAATGGGGTAGGATCCAATGACATGGTTATATTGACATAATAATGACATGGTTTGCCATTTTTTCTACAAAGTCCAAGTGACAATATATTTGAATCTAATTTTTCGATGACATGTTCCTCTTATATAGCTCTACAATCCTACCAAATTGAAAAATTGAAAAAACAAACTGAAATCTCTCAAAAGCATAAATTCCTTAACCAACTAACTATTGGTAGAAAAAAGTATGTAACTAAGTTACTTCGGAATCAAATGGAAGAGGGGTTGATGTTGCAATTACAGTTATAGATGATGGAGGAGTAACATCATCTGATGACTGAGACGGGAAAGTAAAAAACCCTAGAATTTAGTAACCGAGAAACTCCCAATTTGGGAAGAAAAAAAAACATTAAATTTCAACCTAATACCCTGAAATGCACAATATTATCAATCTTATAAACAGAAGAAACTCCATAATTCAAAATCACAACGAATCAAAAATCCTAGAAGTCATATAAGAAATCGATACATTAGGTTTTGATAAAAACGTATGTTTTTCTAATTAACCCATACCATGATGCTAACGGCCTAGTAATTAACCCATACGAAACTAATATAATTCAGAAATCAAACAGAAACTACAATATTGTATCTTGTTCGAAGTGCATTTACAATAAACTACACGAATTTAAGAAACCAAAATACCTTTTGGGCAGGTTTACCGGTTTACGGTGAATTCAAAACACCTATAGTTAGACAATATAGCATAAACTTCATTCGGCCGGAACCACCTTCCGTTGGCATCCTCCAATAACTTATGTATATCCAAATCTACACATTACACAACAAATCTACACATTACACAATAATAAGCCATCATTCATAAAGTCATTGGGATGATACCAATGACCTGGTTAATCACTTCAAAAAAAAAAAAAAAAAACAACATTCACAATTTCACAGGATGCACAATTCTGTGATGGTCTAACTTAAGATTTTCTCGTTACAAAAAAATTTTCAAGACTACAACAAACCCACCGTCAGCAGCAAGCAACAACCACTGCCGCCCCCACGACCAAACCCCCAAATTATTCAAGAAATCACATACCAACATGAAATCAAAAAACATTAGTTCATATTTGAAGGGGAAATATAAACTTACTCCAAGTCCATTGTTTTTTTTTTTGGACAACCACTGCAAAAATTGCAATACCCAATAACATAGATATTAGTTCTTGTATCAATCTATATTGAATTCCTTCCACAATCGTACTTGGATCAAACGCAAAGAGTTGCAATTTATCTGAGAATACCATCCTTCCATTGTCGGACTTGATTGATTCTCTAAACCTGCAAAATCCCAAGGATTTTTAGCCTTTGATCAATTAGAATATACCAAAGATTAAACAAAAAAAATCGAATTAGAAGCAGAAAAAGCTTACGCTGATGAAACCCTAGGATTTCACGAACAACTTCTACATCACATTCTTTGATCTTCAACCTCGAATAATATTCCAAAAATAACACGAATGGTTTCTACGTATTACATCTCGTGCTTCAAATTGGTTTGGTTTGATTAGGTTTCAGAAGTGAGAATTCGAAAAAGGGGCAAAACGGTGTACACATATTTTTTTTTAGACAAAGAATAATTGGGCGAAACTATGAATTCACTGATTTCTGCTTATTTAATCGTACATAGGTTTAGCTTATGTTAAAAATTCATCGACCCCTTAACAATGCCATGAGTCGTTTTCAGCCGTCTAATGACTACTCCATCCGGAGCTTCCGGACCTTCAGATCGGGGTCCCCATTAAATGACGTCCGTATGATAGCCCTGGCTATCATGGGCACAAACCTCATTATACCATGATGTCAAGTTTCTCTAAGCAGAAATAAGTAACAAAAATTACTTCATTATACCACACACCATCGTGTAATATAATCACTAAGCAAAGAAGTTGACATAATTGGCTCGTTGAATTCCACCTCACTTTTTGTCTAAACTAACCGCTTATCGGAACTTTATATCTTATTCGGACCAATACGTACGATAATGAAGGATAATAAAAAGAAAAAGGGCCACTTAATATTACCATTTAATGAACAACTACAGTAAACCATATAACTTCACTTGATATTGCATGCCCCTATATTCTGCTGGTGTAGGGATCATTCTGTATAAGACCTTAATTGAAAAGATAAAAAACCCGAACAATTGCATGTCCTTATATTCTACTGGTGTAGGGATCATTATGTAGACCTTTATTGAAGAACAACTGATCACTTTCTATACTATACCAGCATACCTATAAATTTCAACTTCGAACGACAACCCTTATGGTGGATCAATACTCGTCATATCATATGCTCAACCGCTGCATATAACACTTACATAGCTAAGGACTCTGAATAGATAAGGTAAATTTTAATAAACAATACACTTTGTTAGTTTTGTTTTCACTATTCAACCTCCCATAATAGTCTTCAGTTTACATACTTTAAAACCAAGAAGGTGAAACACCTAAGATAGCCCTTTTAAGACTAAAAATGATTTAATATCCTCATTCATAGATGGAGAAAGTTAAACAATACACTTTCATATGCAAGCAGCATGATAAACCCCTGTGCGTTTATCCGTGTTGAGAAATTCTCCCATCGACTGAGTACCTATAAAATGATAGATGATACACTTTCTTCTATAAAATTTTTTAATTTACCGATAAAAAAAAAAATCTCCCATCGACATGAAAAACATACAAACGATCAAATAGTTTTGCAAACGAATTTAAGATGTCATACCTATATATTCTGTTGCAAATATCATCTGCATATATTCATGAGACAGCACAGTGAGCACCTAAGACTGAAAGCGATGATAATAAAATTGAAAATAAATAAATCAAAGCCGAGTTGTTCTTGTAATGAGATAGGCTCACCATGGTAGGAAATGCCAATTCATTGTAGAATATTTATTTGGTAGATCCTAATAAAAGGCATACTTATATTATATTTACCTTTTGGATTCACAACACAAAAGGTATTCATTTCAGAAATCCATATACAAAAGTAGTAAAAGCACATGTCTCCTTTTTTTTTTTTTAGCACAATCTATTACTATATTTCAGAAATTCCATGTATAATAAAGAAAATAAAGCCAACACAAATGACTCCTCATAGAACCTACATATCATATATATATGCATAGGAAGATAAAAATTCCATGTACAACACCCCAAGCAAACACCTTAAGAATTCCTAAATGATCCATAGTATTTTTTAGAACTATATAAATGCACTTAATTTAACGTATATGAATGTCCAACGGATTTTCAAATTTGCATCCGTGCCCGATCCGTAATCCGTTGGATTCCAAAAATTTCATCTGCATCCAACTCATTAAAAAACGGTACGGGCATCCATCCGCAAATGAACGGTTGGTCCCGGTTAAATCCGCGGATTACGGGCCAAATGCTTACCCCTACTCCTAGGAACGTAGAGGAGAAAGTTTAATGCTACCAAATATAACAATAGCGAAGAACTACTCGTATATTTCGGTCGTTGATGCCCATGTAAGAAAATTTACCTTCGTGGGCTCAATCTGGTACTCACTATTCAGAGCCCTTCGAGATCTTTATTTTTTTGCTTTTTTCACATTTCTGGTGGGTTGGTTTGCAGAATTCACCATTTCCAAGAATTTATAATCTCATGGGATTACAAATTCTATGATTCGTATAAATCCCTCGTGAGTTTGGTAATTCAATTAAAATTCATAGGATTTATAGATGTCTTTGTACCGTTTGGCATTACCCTCAAATAATTGCATAATAGAGTTAAAAAAAAGTGGGTCCATAAATCCCTTGATAAGTTTCCCAGCAAATCTTAGGGGTTGTGTCGGACTCCATATGGAGGATTTGCTGGAAAACTGATTCCCGTAGGAAACGTGATTCCAAGGTTCGGGAAACCAACGTACAGAGTGAAAGGTAATTCTACCAAATCCGCTAGACCCATAAATTCCACATTTAAAATTTTACATCCAAACCCATTTTGCTCAGGTAGTAAGTGAGATTACACCTATAAAGATACCCACATAGCTTAAATTGTAAAGAACATAATATTAAACATTTTTCATTGTGAAACAGAAGCCATTAACACCAATCAAAGCGATAAAAACTTCGTAACTACTCAAAAGAAGAAAATGTGTAAAATGTGTATTCTTGCAAAGCAACCAAGCCCAAGGTATAGTGGTCATTCGATTTTTTTTTCACTTCTCTCTCTAGGCTAGCGAGCGTTGATTAAAGAGGCTTTTTCACGTTAATTTTTCGTCTTGTTTCTCTATGAGAGTCTTGAGTTACAGTATCTATCATTTTCAATTAACGTTTAAGGTATACTTTGAAGCATCGTTTGGATTCCATTTAGCACTATAGGTAAGACGGGGATCTTATTATAAGCATCTTATATCTAAGGCTATGGGCATCTAAAAATCGATTTTAATCAAGACTATTCCGACTGAATAGATAATTTTTTTAATGTGGACTAATCATTTGACCCTAAATCTAGAGCAAGAGAGTTGGAGACAAAAGAGATAAATCCGTAATTCCCAATCATAAAGAGACAGAGTTCATATCGGACACAACAGGCATCAAATGAGTAGCCAGTGAAGGTGATCCTAAACTCAAACTCACACAAATGCACGGATATCCTATCCCCAGGTTCCCACTCCTTAAATTAAGTTCCGTTAAATGTGAACGTGATCGATACACCCATGCATACATACACATAGTAGTATTTAACAAAGACATTGAGAATAATATGGATAATATTTTTGCATATGTTCATTCCTTCATTACAAACATATTACATGGATAGATAGGGACAAAACATACATAATTATTATTTCCTTCATATGCCACTGATGAGGAGAGAGAGAAGAAATGAGTCTCCGTTGTTTAGGCAAGTACCATAAGGTTACGGGTTTTTAATTTCTATCTCCATCAACATGCACAAATAAATATCAATATGGTAGCAGCCTGATCTTTGACATCTGACTGCATCAAATGGTAATAAGAAGGAAGTTTTGAAATAAACAATTTGTGTAAATTACCTCAAACTTACGTCTCCTCTGCATATATCTAAGAGGTATCTCCTAAGGGATTTCTTTTATGTATAAAGAAGGCAAAACTGCAGCATTTAACTGAAACAGCCATGTAATATCATGATTTCCTGAAACTAACTATGCTCTTCAACCTAAATAAGCAGAAGAAAAGAAGCGATGTCAATAACATAATCGTATAACATTGATGCAGTAAAGCTTGCAGCAGACGGCTAATGATTACGAACTGTAAAAATACTATACCTTCTAGTATCATTTATTTGTAGTATATAAGGTTTCTAGAAGGCTGGACATCCATCGATGCTTGAGTGTAAGTAGTTAACATCCAAAAAAATTCAACAATAAAGTGAATTGAAATCAATGGACCTACCTTCGAATAATCACGAATGCACGATGAGATGGTGATGAAGTTTTATTCTCCATGACCCAGTCATTGATCTAAGGCAAGGAAGAACAACCTGTATCCCACCCAGTTGCACTTTTAAGTTGAGATAAACATGAAAATAACTCAGCAAAAAGGATTAGATAAACAACAATAATATGTAAATTTAAAATCCTCTACTAAAGGTTCACAATGTTGAATAATTAAAAGTTGAATTTCAGGATAATGCATATGGAAAGCTCTACGGCCAAGTACTATCTAATTAAAGAAGAGAGATATCCTGCTTGAGAAGAAAAATAATTGCGTAGTCAATCCCCTATATTTGAGATAACCTAAAGCTCAATACCATATATTATCCGAAGCATGTTTAGCAAAATCATGTTTTGCTATCAATCAGTAATGTATTTCCCCTAGAGGTTTTCTATGTATTGGATAATCTTACGAATCGACTAAATTTGCGACCCTTTTCTATGTAATGATATTCTTACAAATTGATAGCAAAATAAATTTGCGACCCTAAGAAAATATGTAGGTTCCAGAAATTTCAAACACCTAGAAGCAAGATTAAGATTTTTTATTTTATTTTCATCATGGAACAGCTCAACCTGCAAATTCAACAAAATAAGCCCATTTCATGGTTAGGAAAACCTGCAATGGGAAACGATCGCCCCCAATTAAGTTAGCCAGCGTATGTGATTCTAATGTTCGAAAAAGGTCTTTATACGTTTATCAAAATACAACCACCATAAACTCAAAAATCAAATTAGCACCAAACTCAACAAAGATATTGCTTGATATGACATGAATATGTGAAAGCATTTAACTTACAAACCTATAAGTCGTCTAACTCTCCCTCCTTGTATCGGTGTCTTTCATTGAACACCTGGCTTGAGTAAATATTCTGGAAAAAAATAAAAAATTGGTCAAAACACATACGGATTATCCCATAGAAACGACATGCCAAAATTATGCATCTCTTCCCAATAAATTACCAATCAGGTGATGTTATGAATTGGTACATTGCTAGGCATACATCTTATACTATGAAAAGTCATTAGGTATGCTTGTTGTCACATTTTGAAGATGATCGAGTTAAATACTTCACAATGGACCTGATTCAAGACATATAAACAAATACATAATATCAGGAAACAAACACAGGTTTATCAAACTTCACATAATTTATAATTATAACTCGAGATAGCAACAAAAAGTTTACATTGTCCTTTTCTTTGCAGTTTCACTTTTCCACAAAGTTACATTTAATTTCCTTCTTCTTTTCAATAGATTTTACAATACTGGACCCAAAAAGTCATATATAAATTAAAAAGTAATGTACAAATCGATATAGTCTATTGTGTTTTTCAGTCGATTTCCTCCGTTGCTTGTCTTGTAGTTTCCCTCTTAGAGATGACAGATGATATTTCATATGATATGAGAAAATATATTATATTTATCCTACGGTTTGCGCCGAGTCACATAAGGATGAGATCCCGACCGACCTCAAAACTCAACCCCCTTGCTGATCTTGATTGTGTTGCAAAACTGATTACTATATTAAGTATACAGAAGAAGCTATTCGTAAGAATCAAATCTCCCTCCTAAACCTGCTCTTAAGTTCTCTAAAATGCACTGCAACATCAAATTTCACTCCCTCGATTCCATCTGAAGCTAAATACTGGTGTAATTCATTGTAAAATTTGTAAAACTAACGATAAACGAAGAACTAAAACCAAAAGATTTGTTCACAATATCGCCTAATATAAAAAAGAAAAAACCCAATAAAATCCAGTATATTGTACATATGGAACGCCAATGGAACAACAAAAGAAAGAATCCAAAAATAAAAAAAAAATATGTGTATAAGGGAATATCCTTCATTGTCTATGTCCGAAGTATGCCTTGTTTTCTCTGCTCTTCGATCACACATGTAGTTCAACACTGTGCATCGAGGGCACATTATAATGACTTCGAGGCACACCTGTAGTTACATTGCAGGTTTGCATGATACGCTGTAAATCGAGTAAAATTGGATGTACCATTTACTAACTTTTGTCAGATATAGGTTTATCAAAAATTAGTCAAGTAGAAAAGCATAACCTGAGCTCTTATCGACTAAAATCTTAAATACCAAGTCTCCCATATTGCCAAATATCTAAGTAATAAATACGAAAACATCTAAACCAAAATTTTAACAAAAGTTAAGCACACTTACCCGTGGCCAGCTCTTGATCATCTCTGCTTGCTTCCATCATATCTACGTGCCTACAATAGCAAAAGAGACATTCACCCTTAAACTTGAATTGCTATAGCAGAAACTGGTCACTATGAAAACATTCGAGTACCTTCAGTAAAAAAAAAAAACAAACTTAAATCTCTCTTTATGCAGTAGCTCGAAAATCTTGTCCACCCATCTGTGATAAATTTAAACTAACCTATTTTTCAAAATTATGCAATTAACTAAACTAAGTTGATTTTTATTGAGAACACAAATTAGGGTTTTAAAAGGGATAATGAGATACATCTAAATCTTGAGGCACTTTGTTGTTGATTAGTTCTTTAGTGGATGAAATTGCTTCGTGGAACAGAGGGCGGGGGTGTTAGGGCAGAAAAAGATTCACGATGGAAAGGTATATAAAGTGGCAAGAGTCCCTTTTATGGTAAACATAGCAGTGATTTCCGTATATATCACAAATTGGTATTAACTTTGAATACCGTGAGTCTTTCGTAGCCATCCATGTAAAAACCCAATCCGGAGCTTCCCAACCTTCGGATCAGGGTCCCCATTAAACGTCGTCCGTCTGATAGCCCTGGCTATCATGGACACAAACCTCATACCTTTTTATAACTATGATATCCAACAGTGGGTGCTAAAAATCCTACGTGGAATTTTTATTTAGATCCTTATTTATGGGGTGATTTGTTTGTGGCAAAAATAATAATCCTTTGCTCATGAACTATCCCAATGGTGGGGGTCATATTTCTAAGATTTGTTATTTTTGGATAATGATTAAATTGATTCCCTTTTTTATTGGTTTAGAAAAATTTATTTAAAGATAAAAATTTAAAATATAATTAAAAAGATGACATGGAGGTCATTCTCAAGGTCTAAATAAGACTTTCTCTAAGACCTTCGTATTTATTTTGACATCCTTCCTACTTAATAGGACCCACTGTTGGAGATACATTTTATGTAAATGAAGGTCTAAAATCCTATGTGTTATTAAAAAATAAAATTTTCACCCTTTATTGAAGATGCTCTAAGCTCCCCAATTTTGACGTTGTCCTTCGATATTTTTGGTATATCATTGAGGTTAAATGGATGTAGTAATTTTTTGTCGATAACTTAATAATTTTTTTTGGTTTACTTTCTTTGAATAAAACTAAAAATACTTTAAATGAAAATTAATCACTAAGAGCATCTCCAACAGTGGGTGCTAAAAATCCTACGTGGAATTTTATTTAGATCCTTATTTATGGGGTGATTTGTTTGTGGCAAAAATAATAATGCTTTGCTCATGAACTATCTCCAATAGTGGGGGTCATATTTCTAAGATTTGTTATTTTTGGATAATGATAAATTGATTCCCTTTTTCTTATTGGTTTAGAAAAATTTATTTAAAGATAAAAAATTAAAGTATAACTAAAAAGATGACATGGAGGTCATTGCCAAGGTCTAAATAAGACTTTCTCTAAGACCTTCGTATTTATTTTGACACCCTTCCTACTTAATAGGACTCACTGTTGGAGATGCAATTTATGTAAATGAGGGTCTAAAATCCTATGTGTCATAAAAAAATAAAATTTTCACCCTCTATTGGAGATGCTCTAAATAAAGAATAATTAGAATTAAAATAACATAGAAAAATTAGAATCAAATACCCCTCTGTCTTTTTAATTTATCTGTCATGTACTCTATTTATTTGTCTTTTTTAATTAGAATTAATATTTACGACTATACTTTTTAAATAAAAATATTTATGACTATAAGATTCTTTTAAACATTTCCCAAAATAAGAAAATTGCTTGATATATTTACTTCTATATACTACACATGTTAGTTTTGATTCTAATAATAATATAACATTTAATAGGGTTAGTCATGATATTTTCACTGATCCCCTTAATATCTTGACTTAGTCAAATAGGACCGTTAATAAAAGTGTAGTAACCCACTTGTATTATTCACGCATCTTATATGTTAAATGCAGTTCATTATACGGTTACTCATTTGTAATCCAAACGGATGCATTTTTAATATTTGGTGTCATTGTCTCAGTGGAGTAATCCAAGGGGAATACATGCTTCTCTATAAGTCTTGCTGAGGACTACCCGGTCCTTTGACAATGTGTACAGTCTTTTCTTTTTGATAAGCTAGACGCAGCTAGCAAACTGAGGATTCAAGTTCCTGACCGATCGAGTCTCCCAAATTCATTTGAGATACAGTAGAATACGGTATTGATTTGAGATACCTCTTTTTTGACTATATCAGAAAGAAGAATCAAAACCAAGAAAAAAACTATAGAATACAGTTGTAGTTAGGGTTTTTATTTATGTGTATACCTACTTCTTTTATTCCTCTTCGTCATCTTCTTCTTCCCGATTCTTCTTTGCATCCAAAAGCACAAACTAAAACACTGCAAAAAATCAACAAATTTTCGTTAGGAATTACAATCTACAACATAGCAAAAAAAAAAAAAAGACGACCAAATCAAAATAATGCAAATCATCAAATTAAAGGCTGACCTAATCATCAAAATGTGGAGCACACAGTAAAAAACGGAACATCAAAAGCAAAGAGGATAGGAAGAAACCCAATTCATACCTGGTTGAGAACTCCCGTATGTGTACCTGCCAACACAAACAAATAGAAATAACAATCACAAAACAATCACGATCTGAAAATAAGGAGACTGAAAGAGATCAGAGAAAGGGATTCCCAATTTTAAGATTATGAATCGACGGCCCCGAATTAATATATTGTATCTCACTTCCTTCCTCCTCAACAATCAATCAAAAAGCTTAATCAAGCAAAGAAACATAAACAAAATTGAAACTAATGTAATTATTCTCTTCGGTATTGTTTTGGCAGGAGTCCTTTTTATGGTAAACATCGGAGTGATTTCAAATTGGTTTCCGTGCATCATCCAGTTAGTCCTTCTCATCCTTCCATGCAAAGACTCCATCCGGAGCATCCCGACCTTCGCGTAGTCTTTTGTATTAAACACATGGTTTTTAACTTGTATTATTGGGTAACTAATTTAGTAGTCATCTAGGATACCTACCAACCTAGGTGACCCCACAATATATCCTTATGACTTACCTCCAGAAAGGATTGACTTTCTCATATACTGTATGTAAAGGAAATCCTTAATGACTTATGCAGCAGAAATCACATTCTCAATACTGCAGCCCTCCAAGAAACCCCAAAAAGGACAAAAATTTAGAGTTAAGTTAACATCAAAATTAACAAACTAAAATCAGTGCTAATGGAAGAAGAGATGATAAAAATAATTTCTTTAGTTAATAAATCCCCACCTGAAAAATCAAAACTACCTTTTCGCTGAAACAAAGCTAGGATATCCTTATCCCGTGATAACAAAGTTTACCCTTCTAAAAAGAATGAAAGGATCCTTCTTAAAAGCTTCTCCAAGATCTTGATCCAACTCCATATCTTCTGTAGAAGTCATACTTTGTGAGCATCAAATAATAGAATCACTGTTAACCTGCCCAACCAACCCAAGTAAGAATGCCATCTGTGGGATTCGAACCCACAACTACATGGTTGAAAACCATGTGCTCTTCCAATTGAGCCAAGACAACAAATAAAGTATCATCTTAATATGAAGTAATACACAATCAAGACCATAGTGCAAAACTTGTTGCACTTCAAATGTCTTGGAACTATTAAATCGATAAAGATTAGAATGAAGCCAACAACATATGCTTACAGATAAAGAAGCAAATCAACTTAAAATAACTAAACACCTTAAGTTTCAATATCCTTAAAGCTTAACTCGTTGAACAACAATCCCACAAAGATTGGTGAAGAAACTATCAGGTAAGTAACATATGGACCTTTAGTTAGCTCGTATGTGTATTCAATAAAAATAAAAATCATTAATATTGTGTTGAAACCAATGACTAACCTAGAAAATTGACCAACAAAGCTTCAGCTCCATCATTTAACTCAATTTCACATTTCATTAAGCAAATATATAAGGAACAATAGATATGCCAGAAAACTCATTTTCTCATTCTTTTAGGTTCATAAGATCGTAAGTTGTAGGTCATTCTGTGTAAACCATAATAGTGGCAGTTGTCTCTTCCTGATTATTACTACTCTGGCTTAATAACAACGTCAGTTGAAGCTGTGAATATACCTTAAATGTCAACAAATCTTTGTAAGATGTAAATACAAACACAAAAACTTCGAACAATAAGTTTGTAAGGTTCAATGCATTTAATCAAACAAAGTTGTTTACAAAGTACAACCAAATTGTGAATGGTAGTATTAGAATGCAAGAATAAGCACAACTGTAAAATAACAAAGAGCAAGTATATCGACAGTTAGGTAATTTCCTACACTACCTCAAAAAACATCAATGAAGTGTTGTATCCTATGAAACTACAAAGCCCATTTTGTTTGATCTGCAAGCAGTGTTGATCTGGTTTAATTTGAGTGGAACAACAATAAAAAATCTAAGCACTGAAGTATGTTGCTTCATTGAATTGGAATCAAGAGCCGTATATAACAGAGTTATACCCTTCTTTAAACCCATCTTAGTAACACATAAAGTATAATGATAACAAATATAATATGAGCACAAAGTACCACACCATTGATTAAGAACGCAACAAATATAATATGAGACTATATTGTACGCCGAATGATCAAGAAAGCTTTGAATGGCACTAATGATAAATACAATATTTTCTTCTTTACTTTTCATACATTCTTTCTATGTATTCCTAGGCATACATAATTCAAAAGTCATTTCGAAATCCAGGCAGGCCTATTTAACACATACTGATTTTTTAAACAGAAGATGACAATAATAGGATGAGAGGATCCTGAAAAAATCGAAGCTATTAAGAAGACCAAGAAAATTGTTACCGTTTAGAGACACATTAAATCTGAGTCTTCCCGCTCACCTACAGAACCAACAAAATTACTACAGTTGGAAGAGTTGATTTAGCTGTCCCTATGGAAGACAATGCTGGAGCACTGAATACCAACACGTGAAAATTAGTACAAAATACGCAAATATAGACTTCAATATAAAAAACAAAAAAGAGCACTGCAAAGTGAAAAAGAATGCACTGAAATTTTTCCAAAATTCTAGTTTGTTCTTGATCAAGCAATAAGAGAAACTATGAAGCAAACTACGCAACATAATGGAAACTATGAAACGAACTATGCAACATAATGGAATACCAACCTAACTGCAAGTTTCTTCAAGCGTGTAACTACGACACGTGATTCTTTTGACATTCCAAAAATTCCGGCTGGCTTTCAGTGTACATTCGATTAAGCTGAAAAAAAAAAACATAGAGGACATCACATATCACAGGTATGCCTGCCTTTTTATTCTCCGAGAGTTCAGATTCGTACCTGTCTTGTCCAAAAGTAAGAGAATTCAACTCGATAAGCTACCATTCGAGAGGGCATGGTAAATTTTCATTAAGATTTAATACTGATGTTCTATTACTTTAGTATCAAGTTATTACTAATGACAAAGAAGAATGAGTAGGAGAAATGAATATTTAGGTTTTACATTACAGTATTGCTCGACACATATTTGCATTGAATTGTCGTTCCCGTGTCATATAAGTTGATCCTATCGATTACGGCTCCGGCCGTTAGGAATATTATTTTAAACATGTTTACTTCGGAGTTAATACTAAAGTAACATATCACCTAGCTGAAAATAAATATATATGTGATCCTACACCAACCAATTTCCAAATCATAGTATTTAATCGGAATAACCTTTCAAGTCTCTTTCTAAGTGTCTCTATCAAGATGAAACCAAAATGGTATCTCCACCAAAGTTAACCAAATAGAAAGGAGAAATGGGTACTACATCTCACCTTTCTGGATCAAAAAGTCCTCCAGAACAAACCCATACCAAAAGTTCAGCACACTGAGATAGCCAAATTTTCATATCCTGAAAAATAGCAAAGTACAACCACCCCAAAATTCAACCATAAGATTATTGAAATCAATTAGGCTATCTTTGCGGATGTGTACATTCAGTTAAAATACAACAAATAAAACTGAAAAAAATGATAGAAACCCCAACAGTCATACTAATTAACAAAGAACCCTAATTTAAGATCAAATCATACTGATTCAACAATTAAGATACGGAAACACACCTATAAAAAAAAAACTCTAACAAAAATTAAAGGTGAAAGTGTGTTCTTCTTGCGATTTTAAATTGCTTTAATTTACAGAAGAACGGAATATTGGATTGAAGTACATACTTAAACACGAAAGGGAATAAGATATTAAGAGGCGAAGGAGAAAATTAGCTTTTATACGACGTACCACCCATCCCATCGACTGCCAGAACATCCTAAAGCGTCACCCATTCCGTACTGCGTCTACCCACATAATATTACCCGAAGTTTCGTAGCCCTTGAATAGAAAAACTCCATCTGGATAGCCATGACAACGATAGCTGCAAAAAGTGACTAATAAAGACGACACTGAATAGCAAATATCTAAGAAAGAAAAGAAAAGAAAACAAAACAAAACAAAAGAAAAGAAAAGAAAACAAAACACTCTAGCTTTGATACTCAAAACCGAAGTTCGAAGTCATCGGTAGCATTTGCCAAATGTGTAGTATCTCCAATGGATTCACCTCGACCAATCTACACACAAAAAAAGAACAAATATTTCTCATCTATGATGTAAAATTGAAGTCATCTTAAAGTACAAATCATTACTTGAAGAACTTATTCTGATTATTTCAATCTTAAACCGTATGTACCATCATTATATCTAAGATATCTAAGAAGGAGATCAAAATAAGTTGCATATGCAAGTAAAGGAAAAAACATTATCTAAAAAAGCATTATCCCAAGATTAGAAATGGATAGAAATTATATCCTCATTATGGGCTATAATATCATAGTACCAAACAAACCTGGCAGCATTTTAGAAGGCATCAGATCATTATCCCAAACATCTACAGCTCATGTGTTATTATACACACCTGAGTGGAATCACTTCTAAAACAGGCTATGCGACAGGCATGTTCATCAACAAAGAATGATCAAGTTAACATGTATGCTTAACTTCAATTATCTTTTAATTCCAAACCATTAATTTCAAGTCCATCAAAATGATTGATGGACTATATTTTATCTTCCTTCTAGATAGGTTCAACTATATTTTTCAAATTGCTTCTAATGCACCTATTACAATTAGGTAGCCTCTAGGGTCTTAAGTCTCTGTTTCTTGGCTGCGTTAAAATACACATTTTTATCATATACAAAATATTTCTTGGCCTACGGCCGGGGCTCAACCTTTTTCGATTTTTGTTTGGTTTTTGGTCTGCTGGTCAGTTTCCTCCCTCAAAATATTGGTCATCTTTTAATTGTCGGGTCATGTTTAGTTAGCCGGCATGTCATAGTGGTCGGGGTCGTAGGATGGACCTGGTATTCTAGTTAGTCTTGTCATAGTTTAGTTTGTTAGTTACTCTGGTTTTAGTAGCGTGTTTAATTAACCGGACGGCTCCGGCCATTAGCTGGGGCCTACAACCTCGATATTTTGCTAGTCGAGGCAAATTAGACGGGCCTACAAACCCGGCCGTAACCCTTTAAAAATTAACTGGGCCTGTAACCCCGATGTTTTGCTGGTCGTGTCAAATTAGCCTGCGACCGGGACTCAACCTTTATTGAGTTTTTTAATTGTTTGGTTGACCTATCAGTATGCTCCCACGAAATTTTAGTCAACCTATAATGGTTAGGACCGAGTTTAGTTAGTCATGTTCATAGGCCCGAACCATTATGAATGGTCACAATATTTAGTTTGTCGTGTCATAATATAGTGTGTTAGTTAGTTGGGTCACAGTACCATATTTAATTAGTCGAATCATATATTGTAGTCGACTTGGGTTGTAGATTAATTATCTAATATTGTGTTCGGGAGTTGAGCCTATAGATTAGCTGCGCGCTCCCAATATTTTGTTGATCGTGTCAAATTAGCCGGTACTGGCATATGCGGTCCCAGTGTTTTGTTGGTCGATTCAAATTAGCCAGTGTTTTGTTGGTTGGTTCAAACTATCTGGGGCCTACAGCCCCGGCCATGGCTTCTAGTATCAAAGATACTTTCCATAATTTAGTGATGATTAGGTTGAAGTATCGGGGTTGAGCCTATAATTTAGCAAAAACCTACAACACCAGTGTTTATTAGTTGGGCGAAATTAGCCCTTAAATATTTTGAAAATTATATTCATATTTGACATTAAGGTTAACCGTTTTTAATTAGAAAGGTTAAACGTGGTATGTTGTGGTTAAAAATATTGGTTCACTCTATGTTTAGACTGGGAAGTTAAATTTCATCTTATTGTCTTACTTAGGTGCCGGACTATGTAATCGTTGAATGAGTGCCAATCTCAATTTCGTAATGCTTTGGGTGTTCGGCAGGGTACCCAACCATTTTGCGGAAATCACGCGCATTGAGAGGTAAAAAGATGAATATGCGGATTTGGACAAATTAGGCATTATGATAAGTTAGACTCATAAGAGCATCTCCAACAGAGGGTGGAGGTTTTATTTTTTCAAGAAACATAGGATTTTAGACCCTCATTTACATTAAATTCATCTCCAACAATGGTCATAGAAAATAGGAAGGGTGTTAAAATAAATATGAAGGTCTTGGAGAAGGTCTTATTTAGACCTTGGGAATGACCTCCACATCATCATTTTAACTATATTTTAACTTTTTAATTTTTAAATAAATTGTTATGAACCAATAGGAAAGATGAATCAATTTTATCATTATCCAAAACAACAAATTTTTAAAAATAAGACCCATACTATTGGAGATGGTTCATGAGCAAAGCATTATTATTTTTGCCACATACATATGACCCCATAAATAAGGATCTAAATAAAAATTCCACAATTGATTTTTAACACCCACTGTTGGAGATGCTCTAAGTAACGAATTGTCTTTCTTGCACATGATAGGATAACCCTCAATGGGATCACTGAAAAAGTTGCATTGTGTTTATTGGTTCTACTTGGCTTATCTTTGCCCGAGCTCTTCCTTTTTATTTTGATGATCCAGACATAAAGTCATCTCGATTTAAAGTGTTTATGGGCTTAGCCGTCATCTGTATTTTGTTTTATATCTTCCATACCAAATGATGATGAAAATCAATAATCGCCCACACATTTTAATCTCACTGTATTTTGTTCCCTCTAAATTCACATCACTTAGCATCAACTTAAGCATTTAGTTATGAATCCTATGATGACAGGCTACTAATTAATGGACAAATATACATTCTTTTCCATTAACGTACAAAGGTATCAATTTTCAGGGTCAATCTATGATAATTCATTACCAAAACACTATGATATAATTTTCATGTTAACGATTTAAGACAAACAATACATGTTTTATTTTTTGTTGAGGTTCTGCAATAGTGTGATTACCTTCCATGACTCCAATTATCGATGACCTGTAAAAAGTGTTGAGATGGAGAAATAGTATAAAAACCATTGCGGCATAACAAAAACTTTCTGGTTTGGGTTCTTGGAACTTTAACTGTCAAGGCTTCACATCTTACTGCTCGAGCAATGCTATTGCTAACAACACGTCCATCAATAATACTCAATCTAAGGGCTGTAAGGTTAATTACCTTCGGAAATTATAGATTAGAACTCCTTAAAGTTGATTAAGCCCCCACTAAGAAACCTTGTATAGCTAGGAAAATGTCAACATTTGAACCCTACTGTAAGTTCGAACTTCCAAAATCTCAGAAAAAGATATTTTCTTGTTATCATTAAACCGAAACAAAAAGAGAATAATATATGGTGAACTACTATCGTTTTAGACAGCTAATTTGAGTGTTAAGACGGCTATAAGATACTCACCAAAGTGACACAACACCGATTCCCTGACGTGCCTAGCTAATCAAGTTCAAAACCACTAAACAAAAAATGAAACCAACTTAATTATCAAGATAATTTTGGTCGGGCAACCTAACTTGTTGCCGTCAAACAATAATGAGAAGGAGATTTCTAAGACGTCGAGAGAAAAAAAATCTGAAAAAGAGAATTAACTACAGACAAACCATACTGACAAACACAAATATTTTTTAGTCATGTTCATAAGAAGAAAACCCATGTTAGGATTTTTCTGTGCCACGAAGATTTTGGATGGAACTTATTACGACTTAACTCTCAAGTGTGCTTTGGGTCTTGGGTTGAAAACTTGAAATAACAAAAGGAAAAATGGAAGTGTTTAATTTTCCTCAACAGCTACACGGAGGGAACATAGTTATATTAAACATATGGAGGATAACAGTACTTATGTTAAGCTCTTTCAGGTTCTCTAACAGAAGTTGGTTTAGTATTTATATTTCTGACATAATAACACACTTTAGCTAATAGCTGTATTATTTGCTCTTCCTTGATGAATTCAGCAGCTTCTAGTATGGAGGAGGCTGTTGCGATATTTCATGACATAATATCAGGTTGTTTTGCATGTTATCCAGCAAGGTGTAAATCGGATCAAAAGCATCCATAATTGGTTACACCCAACATGCTCATTTATCGGCACTACGTAAGTTGTGAGTGAACCCAACTGTCAACCAAGAAAGCAGTATCCTCAGGAACCTCAACTACCCAAGCTAAGATAAACCATATCAAAAGAAGATTTTTTATAATCTTGATCCATATTTCATTATACACAATTATGAGTATATATTGTAATTTTGCTAACCAAATTTACATGACCACTGCAGGTCTATCTGACGACAAAATCCACTAAATTATGATTGGCAATCACCCATAAAGATATGCATACAGAAATTAAGTCAATTATTATTATAAACTAATTACATGACAAACCTGTAACCTCAGGTTGAGCTCTTAGAGTTAGTCCCTAGTGTCCCTTCAGAGTAGCATCTCCAACATATTTCACATATTTCGCAAGCGTTGAGCTGCCAGAAACATAAAATAAAGATAACAAAAGCACAAATTCTATCAGAGAGATTAAACCGTTAAAGTTTTCTCTCATAATCTGAAAGTACACTGGGATTCTCATATGGTTTCTTCTTAAAGACAGACTAATTGAAGTCATACCTTATTAAGTAAAGAGTGAAACTTCCTAGTGAGATCAACCACCAACCCCAATCTGCTTCTCTTCCTTCAAGACCCTATAATACAATAACAGTTTAAATTGGACCAATACTGCACAGGAAAAGAGAAATCACTAATACTTTTTCATATTCACAGTTTCACACTGCGTAGACATACACAAACCATCCATTATATAAGAAATACAAAATTAAAACCCACATTAAAAGTTGGAAATCAAACGCCAACTATGTTAAACGATTATGGACAGAGTTACAATGTCGTCTTGCAATTCTTGCTTTGCAAAAACAAAAAGTTATCTCTAAATAGAAAGCTAGGGTTTTCATTAAAATTTAAAACAAAAAGTTATCTCTAAATTGAAAGCTAGGGTTTTCATTAAAATTTCATGTTAATTAGAAATTCAGTAATCAGATCCATAAAAAAAAGTAACGAATAAACGAACCTCTTTAGCACAATCTTTAGGTTCTCTACAATTTGACATACATTCAGAAATCGTAACACCTTCCTTTGTCCCCTGTGATTCTCCATCATAATTCCATCTCATAACAAATCTCTCTCTGGAAATTGATCGATTTAAATTCCAGCTCCAAACTAATCTTCTCGGTGATGCCAATGGCTAGGTTTATGGAGAGAACTCATGGACGGCGAACATATTATCAGATTGTTCTTTCTTTTCGTGACTATATGTTATCTTTTTTTTTCACCCTCACGGGACCCACTCTTGAATACCGGGAGTCCTTTTCAGCCGTCCAAGGGAAAACCCAATCTGTAGCTTCCCGACCTTCGGATCAGGGTCCCCTTTCAATGACGTCTGTCTGATAGCCTAGGCTATCATGGACATAAACCTCATAGGTTTTTATAACAATGATTTGACTTTTCCAATTAGGAAACCGGCCTATTTTTTGAAACATCTATTTATAGAAATCAGCCTATTAAAAAGGAGCGGAGAGAGTAATAAGTTTGTTGATCGCCATACGAATTGCCCAGACAAAATAACCGATTTGATTGCCATACGAATTGCCCCGACAAAATAACCGAGTCAACTCAGCAATTTAATTATTGTACTGCACCATCAATCAATTCCCGCACCGCTTTCTACTTAACTCAGACCTAAACCCTTTTCATATATTTTTCCCTTCTTTCTTCTTCCCTTGTCGAGAAGGAGAATCGCTAGATGCATACGAAACCCTAGAAATTTAACTCAATCTCTTATAGAAAGATGGGAGATTTCAATAGCAACAACAACGATGCGTTTAATCGCAGCAGAGATGCTGCTGCAGTTCAAGCTCGCACTAAAGCTCAAACTCGCGCGAGTGTTCTTCAATTAAAACTGGTATTACAATAATTTCCTTTGTTACAGCTACTAGATTTAAACAATTTTTTTTTATGGGATTGATTTTATATTTTGGTCGCTTTCAGATTGGTCAGAGCCATCCAACTGGTCTTACAAATAATCTTCTGAAATTGTTTGAGCCACGAGCACCATTGGAATACAAACCGCCTCCTGAGAAAAGGAAATGTCCGTTATATACTGGTGTGTATAATTTTAGGGGTGGTTTCATTTTCATCTCGTTAATGATTGTTGTAATTCTAAGATTGATTTTTGTTTTATTTTTAAGGAATGGCGCAATTTGTTGGGAAATTTGCTGAACCCGGAGATGACGAGTATTCTCCACCTGTCAAGGAAGGTGAAACTGCTGTAAGTGAAACTACCTTTCGCCTTTGTGTTTCATTGCTTCCTGTTGTGTCCATTGGTTGATCTGATTCTGACATCTAGGTTCTTGCCGATATGATGTTGGTGTTGATAGGTGCAAAGAAGGGCAAGAGTTCATAAACTACGATTAGAAGAGGGTGCTAAAAAGGCGGCTGATGAGCTTGAGAAATGTAGTGTTTTAATTTCTCTCTCTTTTTGTAGCTTGTGAATTAATCTACATCTTAGTAGCTTACTTCTTTTTACATGCAATGCTAGATGATCCTTCAAATGATCCAAATGTAACGGGTGATCCATATAAGACGTTGTTCGTGGCAAGGCTTGTAAGTGATCACATGCTATTCTCCTTTAACCCAGCTTTAACTGTAGATATTTCTTGGTTTTATCTAAAGTTATTATGGTCTGTTCCAGAATTATGAGACAACTGAGCACAGAATCAAAAGGGAGTTTGAGTCATATGGGACAATCAAACGGGTAAGTATTTTAGAACATCCGATAAGAGATGTTCAGGTTATTGCCTTTTGACTTCCTTGGTAAGCAGTTCAGTGTGTTGCAGACCATTTTCTTCTTATTTTCTTCCTCGTAAAATTGTGTGGTAACATTTGGAACTCATGAGTGCATATAGAGGGTCTATTGATTGATAAATTATGTTGCATATGGGAACTCATGGTAACATTTTCTTCTAAAAAACAATTCTGATTGATAAATCTAAGGTTTTCTTATTTGTATTTTTTACCTCTCTAAATCACTAGGATCCCATAGCATTTCCACGACATCTTTCATTTATACTGGAACAATAAATTCAAGTCTCTAAAGAATTAAGTGTTTTGCTTAAGCATGTTTTTTTTTTTTTTATTCCATGGATGAAGAAATTTCTGATTAGAATAAGCTCAAATTAGTCCGACATATTTATAAAATGATATATATGTTTCTTTTAATTTGGAAGGAAATCTGGTAAGGTGCGTTTTTCAATAGGCTCTTTCGTTTGGCAAGTCGTGTTTTGTTTCAACTTAAGTACAACACAGTTAACCCACTATGTGTGGCTATGGTCTTTATGGTGTAAGCATATCAAATTAAAGAGTCACTTATTCTGACTTCATAGACTTTTAACGGAATACTTAGGCCTATCTACCTGTTCTAAAATGACTCGTTCTGGGTCAACATGAAATGTGACTAGTGAAAGACAGTTCTTTGAAGGATGTTTCAGCCTGGTAATATCAATGTTTTCAGCAGGGTAATGCACTGTGGGTGCTGACTAAGGCTGTGCATCTAAGTGAACCCAGTGACACATGGGCCCTCTTTCTTCTTGTTGAATTTAAACCATGTAAAGTCACGAGTATTTGGTGCTATGGTGGTCAATATTGTAATAACAGGTATCCTTGCGACTAATGATGGTATAGGTTTTACGTAATATTGTAGGATGTGTTTGTGTTTTGGCTGACTTTGCTGAATGGTTTGAATATGGCTTGACTGAGCCATTTTTCATCGCAATAGTTGTTTCTTTCAGCCATTACTCCCCATTAGACATTCAGCAACAATCAAACAAATCTTTAGTCTTCTATTGGTAGTATTTAGATCTCTATTTAGCACCCTGGTAAGGTGACGGTTATTCAGTTTCACAATTTGTTTTCCGGTCATATTTTCATCTCCACATTTCAATTGCAATGACTTGGGCTGCATTCTGCATGGGTAAGCTGTAAACTTTAGTGAGCAAGGTAGTGGTTCATAGTGCCTTTTGGACTAATTTTTCAAGCCAAATGAAAGGAGAGCAACAACTTCCTTTCTTTTCTCGTGCTAGGTAAAATACACGTTGGGAGTATTACAACCCTTTCTTGTTATTTCTATTATGGGTATTTTACATTTATAATGCTACTGAAAAGTTTTGATATTGAGTATAAAGGTCAACCAAAATTCTACCAGCATTTCGGAGAACCACCCTGGTATTCCTTTTCTATGTTCTATTTACTTAATTTGGTAATTATAGGTTTTCCCTGGTAAGGGGATGGTAATTCTGTCTTGCAACTGGTAAACCGGCTATACTTCAGAATTTTCTTCCAACTGTAGCAATGGTCGTGATGCATCCTCCGTGGTGAAGCTGTAAACCTTAAAAGGTGAGCACGGCTAGTAAGGCATAGTGCCTGTCTGCCGTGCCATTTAGGATCTAAAATTTTGAAAATCATCTAGGTCCCTTGACTAGAGTAATTTCTGAATAGGAATGCCTTTTTTTCCATGTGCTTTTTGCATGTCTTATTGACCCCCTCTTAATTCTTGTTCAGGTTCGCATGATAACAGACAAAGAGTCGAATAAGCCAAGAGGCTATGCTTTCATTGAGTATGCCCATACACGAGATATGAAAGGTTTGTTGTAGTGTGTTATTTATTCTTGTATTAGTTCTCTAAGCATTGATACTTCGGAATCTGGAATCCTGTATCTGGCTGGTAACACTATATATCATGCAGCTGCTTATAAGCAAGCTGATGGGAGGAAGCTGGATAACAAACGAGTACTTGTGGATGTTGAACGTGGTAGAACTGTTCCAAACTGGAGACCTCGCAGACTGGGTGGTGGTCTTGGATCAACCAGGGTTGGGGGTGAAGAAGTCAATCAGAAGTATTCTGGCAGGTAATGTCATCTCCAGTTTCTTGTGTTTTAGAAACAGTTGGTTATTACCTGCAAACACACTAGCGAACATGTTAGAATTTTCAAGTTGTATTCATCAATTTGTATCTTTTCAAGTAGACCACATGTCGCGGGTCTAATTTGAACCTGTGTTTGATGTTTACTTGCCATTTAATTTAATCCTTATGTATATTAGTTTTTAGTACCCCTTGTTGAGTTGTTTCCCATAATTGCACAGAGAGCCTCAGCAAGTAGCATCTGGAGGACCATCTCGATCAGAGGAACCAAGGAACAGAGAAGAGCGCCATGTGGACCGGTAAGATTTTCTTTAGAGTGTTTTAGTTAATTTCTTTTGTTGTCTTTAAATATTTCTTTGATCTTTGTGAATTAAAAGCCTTTTTTCGTTGTTGATTACCTCTTAGTACGAGTTAAAAACTGAAATCTCCCCTCAAAAAATTGGGTTAGGTCTCTATTGAGTGCAACAGCTCTCACTATTTTTTTTACAATGAATATGCAGTAACCACTGAAATGTAATGTTTCAGGGATAGAGAAAAATCCCGTGAAAGGGGGAGAGATAAAGATGTGGAACATGAGAAACCTCGTGAGAGATCCCATGACAGATCACGAGACCGTGAATCAAGAGAGGACAGACACCGTGACAGGAATAGAGACAGGGACCGTGGGCGTGATCATGATCGTACACGTGATCGGAATCGAGACCGTGTTCGTGACTCTGAACGGGACCAAGACCGCGAGCGTGATCGTGACCGTCGAGATCGCCCCCGTGATAAGGACAAGGATCATGAGCGAGACGATTCCGAGGTTGAAGGTGTCCATTCCCGTGACAAGGATTCAGACTATGATCGTGTTGAATCAAAGCACAGACGAAGCCGGCATAGTGAGAGGGACAGGGACACTGAGCGGGAGTCTGGACATGGCTATGATCATTTGGAGCCTCAAGGCGATCGTGATTGTTATGATGCTGAGCAAGACCGCTATGATCAAATGGAGCCAGAGAACTATGAAGATGTCCGTGCAACTTCTGAGTCGCGTGAAAGGGAGAGAACCCGGGATTACGGTCGAGATTATGAGCAATAAGGAGATGTAACCATAAGATATGAGTAAGTCTATAAAGCTGGATTGATCACCCTTATTTCTCTTTTCAAGTTATCATGTCTCACAGTAATAATATTTTCACTCAGGTTGTTTGGTACAGCAAAGGAAACAAACCGGAGAAAAAAGAGAATGTGTATTTTATCCCAATTGTGCTTGCCCATCAGTTCACAGAGTAAGGATTTTGGGTGTTCTGTATTTTGATTGCCTCAAACTTGGTTCCATTTAGTTTTCTTTTCTCGAAACCACATCTGTAGGCTTTTTTTTTTTTTTTTTTTTTTTTTTCTTTCTTTCGTGGTTGTTTGTTGTTGTCTTTATTAGTGTGTTGTGTTTAAATTGTTAAACTGAATTGTGTTTAAATTGTTTATTATGAACTTCGGACTGGCTCCTTCAAACTACGTACCACATTTTTTGTCAAGTAATTTTGACAGAAATACCACAAAAAATGTGGACGTAGATTTTTCTACCGAAGCACATAAAATCCTTGTGTGCTTGTTAACTGAACTACGTACTCATGCCTCCGTTGTAAGAACAGAAAATGAAATCAAAATCAAAAGAGAATATATTTGATGAGCATATAAAGTGGTTGTTGACGACATATAATGATGAATGCACTTGACTTGCAAATTAAAAGTACTAGTTGGTCACCCGTGCTACGCACGGGCCAGTGTCTCGCTTATGATGTTTTAAAATTAATTAATTCGTTAAAAACAAATAAGATCAGTAGAAAAAAACTAATGAAAATTCAATAAGCTTATGATCCAACGTTATCATGCCCGATGCTATACCGCATAGCGATTTGATTATTTTTTTCTAAATGGATAATAAACACAAATTGTTTGAATCAAAAATTGGTGTTTGGATTTACATCAAGGAAATTGTGGAATCAATCTTAAAGCTAAGTATTTCTGTTCTTTTTCTTTTGATTTTGGCAGTTTTGATTTGATTTGATCTGATTTAATTTAATGGAGGAGAAATCTGATTTGATACGTCATGAGATCTAATTTAATTTAATGGAGTAAAATTTATGTTCATGTTTCAAATTTTTTTTTTTTTTGGATACGTCATGAGATCTATGTCCTGTTTTATTTGCACATGATGTTTAATTTTCCATAGTTTCACATGATACTCATATTTACTGATTTCTTTTAGAACCAAAAGTAATAATAGAATAATCTATTGTTTCATAACTTTATTCTTGACTTCTCGTATGAATCTATATTTTATGTGACGATTCATTTTCTTTCTAGTGTTTGATTCATCCTGGTTACTGTTTAGCATGTGAAAATTGATTATTCTTTCATGTGGGACAGAACTTGATTCTTGATTCAGATTTGTATCTTCTTCACTTGGAGGAGCATAAGCTAATGGATGTTGGATACACCAATTGGAAAAAGGCGTGTTTTGTGCCCACCAAGTCAGATGGTCTTGTTGTTGCCTTCAGAAAGTGGTCAAGAAAATATTCAGGTGGTCAAATCGATTGGGGTACCAAGTTCAAGGGGATTATTCCCCCAACTCCTCCCAAAGAGCAGCTAATGGACAGTTGCTTGCGGATCTGGATGGAAGAAACCTTGTCCCGACTCCCGTAGAAGAAATCTTCAAGATTTCTTGTCTCTGTTCGTGTGAAAGAGAAACAGATAAACAAACCTTGTCTGTTGTTCTCGTGAAAGAGAAACGGTCTCTGTCCTGTTCCAGCAGCTGTCCTATTCCGGCGATCCAACTCGCCACCGATCCGGCGATCCAACTAGGTCCGTGTTCCCGTTCCCGTTCCGGTCCTGTTCCATGCTGGTTTTGGGGCGCGCGTGATTAAAGCAGTTCCGGTTTTGTCTATATATGGCGGGAACCAAAAATGAAATGTGAGGTATGTAGCTAATGTTTACATCGAATTTTTGTTGGGCTTATTTATTTATTTTTTAGAACATGCCTGGTTCTGTTTTTTTTTTAAGATAAGTCCATAAACGGTCAATTTAAATTATGACTATTGATTTCGACCATTAAAATTTTTGGTTTTATTGTTATCTTGTTCTCTTGAATATTATATTGGCTATAGTTGAGTGATTTTTTTTTAGTTCAATTGGTTGTACCAACTCGATTCCAATGTATTCATTTGGGGCTTAGAAGTACTTGAGCACCATTATTGGATACTTGATATTTTCCCAAAATTTTTGAATGTTCCGTGGAATGTATCCACTTGCTCGACTATTAATCTTTCAATAGTTTCAAAACATACGTTCAAATACATGTATTCCAATTTTTGTGGAAGAACTCACAAAAGATGATATGAGTCATAAAATTTTCATTTCTCTACTTCATCCATAATACTAACGAACCAGTACATGTTGAAGTATGACAACAAGAGAATTAATTATTTTTTAGTAATATATTCAACCTAATGTAATTGGTTGACATGTGTAGTGAGATTCTCTTGGCCTAATGAGATAAAGAAATTTCTCAAATTAAGCTAAATGTGGCAAAATTGAAAATGGAAAGAACCCCAAAGTAATGAGGGTTAGACGTACCGACTCATATAAAGCATGTGAAAAGGGACATATATATCATGAGAAAATATATATATATATATATATATATATATATATATATATATATATATATTTTTTCCCGGGAGCTTTGGGTATAACCATAAAGAAACTTTGGTTGTGACATGATGATTGTTTTGAAAGAAATCATACAAATATCACTTTATTTGAGTGAACGAAAATGGGGAAAAGATTGACAGAATGCAAAATGACGACATATCTCTCAATAAGTGTTTTCTAAATTACTAGATGCACAACCCCCCTTCCCATTATGCTTTTATGTAAGAAAGCATATCACTCATTTTTTACAAAGTCTTGACATTTTGGACTAGTTATAGTTCCCAAGAAATTTGCGTTTGAAAACTCTTAGCACATATTACACAATGCAAAGTGCAAAGGCTAACCACCCTTGTTAATGCTAGAGAATTTACATCAAAAATACTTGATGAATATTGCATGTTTAATAGGATCAATGCAGAGCATCTTATACCCAATGGTCTCGCAGAGGCTACCACAAAGGTTACAGATGGTGCCTAAGGAATAGGTTATGCGTACCAACCTATCTTTTATTGAATTAAGTAATTTTGTTGGATATTTACTTTCCACAATTATCCGCATTTTAAAACCTTTGGCGGAGATATCTTACGGGTTGTCATTTTAATGAGACAATCTTCCCGTCGTTAGGGGAGATAAGAAAAAGAATTTTCTAATAATTAATAAAACATCTGGTAAACTAAAAAAAATGCAATGTAATAAAAGAAAACAAATTAAAAAGTTATGTCCTTCATACTTTTTCTAATTTTGATATTTTTTAAATTTTGATTTCTTTTTAATATATCTTTTTTCCTTTTTTGGTTCACCCCTCGGGAACTTGTTAGCTAGATATAGCAACGTCATTAGAATGGTATAGTGAATGTAATCATGTACTTAAAAGTAACATTCCGTGCATGTACTTCATCATAAAGATCGCAAAAAATGAAATGCGATAATCTGTTAAACAACGTCTCACCTATTGTCTTTCCCACGAGATGATCATCTCGCAACGGATTACCTTTACTTGCATACATCACGTTGTACTCTTTTCCCTTCGTCAAGGTTTTGTCCTACTGGGTTTTCCTTGTCAAGGTTTTAATGAGGCAACATATTCGAGTCGTGATAATCTTAGACTCGTCGATCTTTGATGATCGCATTGCATGTGATGAACTACTCAAGAGATTCTCGTTTGGCCATTTGATTTTTTATAAGAGCATATCCAATGTGCAAATGGGTTTCCCTAAAAATCTATACCTACGTGGAATTTTTATTTAGATCCTTATTTATGGGGTGATTTGTTTGTGGCAAAAATAATAATCCTCCTCGTGCTCATGAACTATCCCAATGGTGGGGTCATATTTCTAAGATTTGTTATTTTTTGGATAATGATTAAATTGATTCCCTTTTTTTATTGGTTTAGAAAAATTTATTTAAAGATAAAAATTTAAAATATAATTAAAAAGATGACATGGAGGTCATTCTCAAGGTCTAAATAAGACTTTCTCTAAGACCTTCGTATTTATTTTGACATCCTTCCTACTTAATAGGACCCACTGTTGGAGATACATTTTATGTAAATGAAGGTCTAAAATCCTATGTGTTATTAAAAAATAAAATTTTCACCCTTTATTGAAGATGCTCTAAGCTCCCCAATTTTGACGATGTCCTTCGATATTTTTGGTATATCATTGAGGTTAAATGGATGTAGTAATTTTTTGTCGATAACTTAATAATTTTTTTTGGTTTACTTTCTTTGAATAAAACTAAAAATACTTTAAATGAAAATTAATCACTAAGAGCATCTCCAACAGTGGGTGCTAAAAATCCTACGTGGAATATTTATTTAGATCCTTATTTATGGGGTGATTTGTTTGTGGCAAAAATAATAATGCTTTGCTCATGAACTATCTCCAATAGTGGGGGTCATATTTCTAAGATTTGTTATTTTTGGATAATGATAAATTGATTCCCTTTTTCTTATTGGTTTAGAAAAATTTATTTAAAGATAAAAAATTAAAGTATAACTAAAAAGATGACATGGAGGTCATTGCCAAGGTCTAAATAAGACTTTCTCTAAGACCTTCGTATTTATTTTGACACCCTTCCTACTTAATAGGACTCACTGTTGGAGATGCAATTTATGTAAATGAGGGTCTAAAATCCTATGTGTCATAAAAAAATAAAATTTTCACCCTCTATTGGAGATGCTCTAAATAAAGAATAATTAGAATTAAAATAACATAGAAAAATTAGAATCAAATACCCCTCTGTCTTTTTAATTTATCTGTCATGTACTCTATTTATTTGTCTTTTTTAATTAGAATTAATATTTACGACTATACTTTTTAAATAAAAATATTTATGACTATAAGATTCTTTTAAACATTTCCCAAAATAAGAAAATTGCTTGATATATTTACTTCTATATATTACACATGTTAGTTTTGATTCTAATAATAATATAGCATTTAATAGGGTTAGTCATGATATTTTCACTGATCCCCTTAATATCTTGACTTAGTCAAATAGGACCGTTAATAAAAGTGTAGTAACCCACTTGTATTATTCACGCATCTTATATGTTAAATGCAGTTCATTATACGGTTACTCATTTGTAATCCAAACGGATGCATTTTTAATATTTGGTGTCATTGTCTCAGTGGAGTAATCCAAGGGGAATACATGCTTCTCTATAAGTCTTGCTGAGGACTACGCGGTCCTTTGACAATGTGTACAGTCTTTTCTTTTTAATAAGCTAGACGCAGCTAGCAAACTGAGGATTCAAGTTCCCGACCGATCGAGTCTCCCAAATTCATTTCGTTTTTCTTTCTTTCTTTTCTTATCGGCCATTTTGTTGTTTTCTTCTACTCCAGTGGCAGAGCCAGTTAAAAGCAAGGGTGTGCAACTGCACACCCAGCCCAACTGGCTCCCAAACCAAAACCTAAATATTGCTAAATATCAAGATCCAAGACCACTTTTCCTTAGTTGCACCCCCTAAAAAATATTCTTGCTTCCCCTTAGCCTAAAGTCTAGCTCCGCCCTTGTTCTATTCCATGGCGTCAGGTTATTGTCCCAAATGAATTTTGTTTGAAAGCCTGCGTATGTCAGTTCTCTAATCAGTTCCCAAATGAAAATGCTCTTCTGCATCAACTACATATTGCTAGGACAAAAATGACCATTCTGATCAGTGTTTGTCCCTTGATTATCCTTGCAATCTAAAAGCATGATACTCACGCGTGTCTGACGCTTCATCGTATCGTCGTACCATCTTTGTAGAGATATAAATAAATTTTGTGTATGTTATTTAGGAATTGCATACAAACTCAACCCGTACCCAAATCAAAGCTTTGGTATCTCCTCTGCATTGTTGCATCTCTATTCATGCTAGATTTACCCTTGCTTCTTCTGGATCCATCCTTGGCGATCTCGGAACTAATAAAACTGTATACCTCCTTCGGACACTAAAAGGACACTAAAATTAAAGGCATTTAAAACAACAATTTAACATCTCATGCACGTTGAACAATAATATATATATACATACATCTTACCGAGATATATTCCACGTGTTCTCTTATTTTTCCTCTCTAATATCACACCCATACGTTGCAAAAGATTTAGTCTTGCTTGTAACGGAATTACAAGCTCCAACAGCGATTTACTGATCAATTATTGCACCAACAAAAAATTTTGTTCCCATGAAACTCAAAAATAAGCATGCATCGAACTCGTAAATATGTTTATGCCAAACGTACATCAGGTTGGTTTTTAGTACAAAGCCCAATGGTTAATGTCGCTAACTAAATGAAAATTTTAGTTTGTTTTCTACCACCATTTTCGCAATTATTTATAAAGTTTTTAAGGGTATTCCAAGGTACTGTAAGTTGCAATTTCAAAAAAATCAAACCCCAGTTTTTGTGTACACCCCAACGGTAGTCTTGTTTGGAAACCTTCCCACCATCTAATGGGATTTCAGGCAACTAAATTCCGGCACATGAGCATCTTAATACAGTGGGAAATATGACGCGACTCGGGGTAGGGTTTCAACAGATTATTGTAAGAACCCACAATAGCAATAGGGAACCACCCACTAATTTGTGTTCCAGTTAGAATCTTCTCCACCGCTATCTCCGCCACTCTTATAAGTTGGACACCAAGACAAACCAAAGAAACTCAAACTATAATGCACAATTGTGACCGTGATGAACTTCTGCACCATATCTCCTATTAGACCCCTTTGTCCAACACTTGGATACCACACCCTATACAAATTCAGGGTCTTCACAAACACAAAGAACCTATACGCTGCAAAAGAAACGATTTAGTCGAACCATACCATCCACCTAAAAACACGCATTTGTTATCTACTTAAAAGTCAAAATTTCTTTCATCTAATATAACACAATCCTGCTCCTAAACCAAAAAAAAAAACACAGATAACCCTACAAATAACACATAAATTTTTAGTTAACAACATTCATTTAAGTTACTGCAATGGCCTCATATGACAACCTTCTTGATATATATTGTTGATTTAAAAATATTCAAATTGATTACGTTCCTCATATGATCATGAAACCTAAAAAATAATGTATAATGGTATATATGACAACTTTTAAAAATATTCAAATTGATTACGTTTCTCATATGATCATGAAACCTAAAAAATAATGTATAACAGTATATATGACAACTTAATCTATGCTATCCTAAGCGATTATTCCGTTTACGAAGTACAGTTAGAATTTCTTGGAAGAATGTACATGCGATTTTTAGGTGCAACATCGAACTTGCATATAAGCAGACTCAAAGATTCAAAAGAGATATACCAAATCCTTGCGGAAATTTACCAGGATTCCCATAAATACTTTCGAGCTTCCATGAAAAGCTTGAGCATACCTGCAAAACAAACGCAAATTAGTGATCAACAAACAATAAGAAAAAGAAAAAACACGATCAATACCGTAGATGAAAAGCTTTTGAGCGTACTTGCAAAACAAAAGACAAACGCAAATCAGTGAAAACCATAAGAAAAAGAAAAAAACACGATCAATACCGTTGAAGAAAAAGCAACATGCAATATTTTGTCCGATTTTAAGGTGCAACATCCAACTTGCAAACAGAAAAGAGCTCGCGTTATCGCCCCATGGTGCCAAATTTCAGAATCAACTTATATTGGGTATCACAATATTTACTCAACCAAAAAAAAATAATCATTAATCCCCTTGGGCACGATATCTCACAGTTTGGACAGAATGAATTAATTGAAGGATAATAGGGTATCGATAAATTAAAATCGATACTACCACCGTTTAGTATTTGCAAGTCCTCCTTTTAGAATTAAACCCCCTATGTAAGACATACTTTTTCACCGTTTCGAGCATAGAAAAGCTTCAATAGAATACAATAAAAAAAAGGACATATAGAAAAGCACATCATCATTGTTAGTTACCAAGGTGTGAGGCCACAACAATTATCTCGGGTACTCATTACCGCCGTAAAGCAATCTGCATGCAGTTGTAGTAATTTCAAGAAAACATGTACAATCACAACCAAAAAATCTTGCATATAAGAAGATTCAAAGATTCTAAAGAGATATACCAAATCCTTTACCTTGCGGAAATTTATCGGGATTCCCATAAACACTTTCGATCTTCCCATGAAACACTTTTGAGCGTACCTGGAAAACCAAAAACAAACGCAAATCATCACAAACAATAAGATAAAAAGAAAAAACACGAACACTACCGTAGAAGAAAAAAAAGCGACTGCGGCGTACACTGCCTGGAAAACAAAAAAACAAACGCAAATCAGTGATCAATAAACAATAAAAAAAAAAGAAAAAACATGAAAAATACCGTAGAAGAAAAAGACGTGCAAATAATGTCTTGACCTATTCTTGAGTGCTTTATATAGAGCCAAGCCCGCAAAATTCATTAACTTAATTTTGGAAATAAAATAAATTTCTTATAGTTTTTAGTATGTTTTTGGATAGCAGAATATTTTCCGATAACTATATTATTTGTTGCAATATTTTGTCTAATTAATCCTTTATGACCAAAAAATATATTTTGTACAAAAAATGTTAAATATCTATTGTCATGTCCAGGAATAGAATTAATGCTTTTTTTGTTTTGCTTTTGTAGACAATTGAGATATATTGAGCAATTTCTACACATTTAGGATTGGGAATCTTTTTTTTTTAATGGAAAGCAAAATAATACTATTGAAACTCATTCATCATTTTGTATTGCATTTTTCTACTAATGTTTTTTGTTTGCGTTCTCAAAATTTTTCTTAAAAATACCTTCCCGATGTTGTTTTAACGATTTTTTGTTTCAACATTTGGACAAGATTAAATTCGTTTATAGCGAGAGAGGAAGAACACTTTAATTTACGGGTAAGTTCCCAACTCCATGTATTTTGATTCTAAATTTCAGTCATTGATCTAAATTTGACCAAGGTTTTGTTAATTTCATCATGAATTGTCATTGTAAAGTGCAAATAGAATTAGCTTATTGGTAGATATTGGAATTTTAATTATGATTAATTTAATTATAAGAAGTTTAATGAGACATTGAACATTATTTTTCAATTTTTATGGTGGGGCCAGAATCAACAAGAAGCTCCGGTTAACCATAAAAACCGTAAATGGACATTGGACATTGGTTTATTTATATGATTTTTTTTTATTTATATGATTGTTTTTTATCATATGATGGATTTAATTTTACGATGAAATCATGATGAACATTTTATCTTATTTTATCATGATGATGATTTTTTTTTTTTGGTAATGTTTAAATTGCTTATATTGGTTTTGATATGTTTCTTAGAATAAATAAGATTTAGGAAATTTAGGAAATTATTTTCTAAAATGTGATTGGTAAAAAAATATTTCGCGGGCCCAAAAGATTCTACTGGAATTTTATTGGCTGAAATTTAGAATGGTGGGGCCAGAATCAACCAGAAGCTCCGATTAACCACGTCGCTCGAAAAAACTCTGTTTTTATATAAAGAATTTTGTGGAACAATAGAAGAAAAGCACAACTTACAATTTGGTTTGTTGGGGTGTATATTAGATAATATAAAACTCGTAAAAACCAAACATTACTAATTCAATGGAACATTGTACACTTGTCAGATTTTCATGCAAAATTTGATACGGTAAATTATTTAGAATCAAACTGCTAATCCTGAAAATTTTGAAGTATGGTGTGGGTACCTTCACAGAAATAACAACCCTTCAAAAAGAAACAACAGACATGTTAGTCTGCGAGGAAAAGGAAGATTTGTAGAGTCTTTTGCACTAATTGGTTACGTTCGTAGAGAGAGTGAAATTACCAGAAATGTTATAAGTTTTGCAATTAGGCAGAGATGGGTGCATAAAGAGAAGTTGTTATCATCTCTACTGGAAGAAGGAATGTATTCATTTTTAGGATTTACTCAAGTGAGATCTTTCAAAGAATTTTAAGAGAAAGGCCTCATGCAGTTGGTGGACATCTGTTAGTGCTACTTCCATGGCAATTCCACATGAATGTTCAGAGAGAAATCTTTCAGTTTGAAGTGTTTTATGTGGAATATAGGCTAAGATCTGATTTAGACAGAGATAATATCCCTCACCTAATTGCTTCTCAAGCTGGTGAACCAATCACTATCTTTAATAGAGATCCAACTGGAGTTGTAAAGGCACGGGTTAGAGCGGATGTCAATTTACCTTTAGTTAGGAAGTTCATATTACTCTGGAAGATGGTGAAAGAGTTAAAATTGCTATTTTCTACATGGGTTTCCCTTCTGCTACATGTAGGAGCTGTTATGTTTTCAACCACAATGAAAACTATCGTGGAATGATTGCAAATGTGGCTTGGATTGATGTGCCTGTCCTTAATTTACAAGGAGTGGATCCTTTTGAAGAACAAGTGGAGGAATTGGTTCAAGAAATTCAACAGAACATGGGAATTCAAGAGGGAGAAGATGGTCAAGATAATCATGAGGCTGCTGAAGATAATGAGACTGTTGGTGTTAACAATTTGGGAGAGGGTCAAGTTAATAATGAGGCTGCCGGAGATAACAATGTGGAAAATGACAATTTACAAGAACTGGAGAATGTGAGCAACAATGGGGAAGAAGTAGCAGAAGATCCTAATAGTGTTAACAAACATACTACTATAGAAGGTCCTACTGCTGAAAATTCCGTTGAAGAATCATACTATTCAGAGATTAGTCAAAGTGATGTCAGAATCAATAAGAGGAGGAGAAAAGAAGATATTATTTCTGAAGTAATGGAAATGGATGGATATATCAAGGAAATTGATAGAGTTCTGCATATGTTTGCTGAGAAGGTTGTGAATGATAATACTACAAGGGTCTTGGAAAAGGGTGAATCATCCTCGAGTGTAGAAATGATGATGGATATTGAAAATTCTGACAATGCTCAAAGAATTTGTTGCCCCGTCACTGCTAATGCTGTGGAAGCTGGAGCCCAAGTCTTACATCTTAATCAGGTGCACACTCACTTTAAAAATCTAAAACTTTATTTATATTTCCCTTATTCTTATATCTATTATTTCTCTTGAATTTGCTTTATTATATTCCTACATATGCTGTTTTATGTTTTCAAAAAATTTCTTTAGCTCTACTTTCTCTGAACTTTACAAATTGGTCACTTACTTCAATCTAGTTATTTTATATAGGATCTGTTACCCTTTTGGCAAGATGAAACTTCTGTCGTGGAATGTACAGGGGATTGGAAAATCTCTCACCAAAAATCACTTGAAATATCTTTTAAAGAAGCAAAATCCTGATTTCATGTTCCTAGCTGAAACAGAAGCCACTAGAGAAAGCATGAGCATTCTAGCTAGAAATTTAAAGTTTCATGAATGGTTAGTTGTCCCTAGAATTGGTCTCTCTGGTGGGTTGCTTATTGCTTGGCACAATAATATAAAAGTAAAATGCATAGCTGAATTTTTTGATATCTGTTTCTTTGAACTACATGATTGTTTTAATAACAGCTGGAATGTTGTTTGTATGCATGGATCCTTGAATGATTTAGGAAAACAAATGAAGTGGGATAAGATTAATCACTTTTGTAAACTGAACCCTAACTTACCCTGGATTATAATAGGTGATCTAAATTTTATTTTACATGTTAATGATAAACATGGTGGAAATGATAAGTCGCATGTTAACAAATTTATTCATGATAATATACAGTCCTTAGGGTTAATGGACCTTAGATATCAAGGAATCCCCTTTACTTGGTCTAATAATAGAGAAGGTCATGAGAACATTAAGGAACGTATAGATAGAGTTCTCACTTCGCATAGTTGGTTTTCCATTTATCCTGATGCTATTGTTAGTCACCTGTCTAGAGTAGGCTCTGATCACACTCCGATTTTGCTCTCTTGCAAACCTACCAAGATTAATGTGCATAAACCTTTTAAGATAATCATAACTTGGTTAAGTCATGAGGACTTCAAAAAATTTGTTTCTAAAAACGGGAATTGCAATACTAGTGGGTCTTACGCTTTCAAAGTTCAAAAAAACCTTAAAAACTTATCTTATTCTTTGTCTAAGTGGAACAAAGCAGTGTTCGGAGACATCTTTCAAAATATAGAAAAGTTAAATAGGAAAATGGATTATCTTCATTCGATTAACCCGTTACCTGTTTTAGAAATAAAGGATACTCAGAACAACCTAGAGATTTGGTATAACAGAGAATATGACTATTAGAATCATCTTTCTAAGGATAAATTCATTAAAGATTTTGATAGAAATACCTCCTTTTTCCACCAGCCTGCCAATAACAGAAGAAGAATTAATCATATTCACACGCTTAGGGATGAATCGGGCCTTTGGATAAATGACAATTCAATTCATAATATGATAATTAAACACTTCAATAACATTATCTCTAAAAGTAATGTGCAACATCTTGATATGCTGACTAGTCTTATTGAACCTTGTATAAATGATGAGGATAATAACATGCTAACCAAAATCCCTGAGGAATCAGAGATTAGAAATACTTTGTTTAGCATGAATCAATGGGGAGCGCCTGGTCCAGATGGTTATCCACCTGGATTCTTTAAAGAGAACTGGGATGTTGTTAAACTAGATATTATTAATCTTGTACAAGATTTTTTTAGGAAAAAGTACATTCTGAAAGAAATGAACTATACTTATATAACTTTGATTCCTAAAGTCCCAAACCCTTCCTCTCCTAGTGATTTTCGCCCCATTAGTCTTAGTAACACTACTTATAAAATTGTTTCGAAAATTATAACTAATAGGTTGAAGCCCATTCTCTCGAAAATCATTTCACAGAACCAATCTGCTTTCATTCTTGGACGCCAAATAACGGATAATATCATTGTTGCGCATGAAATTCTACATTCTATGAAAATTTCTAAGAACAAAACTGGTAGTATGGCTTTAAAAATTGACCTTTCTAAAGCCTTTGATAGAATGGAATGGGAGTTTATAAATAAAACTCTCATGGCTTTTGGTTTTTGTGATGATTTGGTTCATCTTGTGATGCAATGTGTTACTACTACCTCCTTTTCAATCCTTTTAAATGGTGTGCCTGGTGATAGATTCAGTGTTACTAGGGGTATTAGGCAAGGGACCCTCTGTTCCCTTACCTTTTTATTATCTGCATGGAGGTGCTTTCGAAACTTCTCTTAAAAGCTGAGAAGGATAAACTAATTTCTGGTGTCAAAGTTGCTAAAACAACTCCTCCTGTTTCACATCTTTTTTTCGCTGACGATTGCTTCCTTTTTACTAAGGCTACTATTTTTGAAGCAAAAAATTTAGTCAATATTTTGTATAACTTTGGTGAAATGACTGGGCAAGTTATAAACTTCCAAAAATCTGGAGCCTATTTTACTCCAAGAATTCATAATAAGCATTGTAGGATCATTTCTAAAATCATTAAAGTTAGGAAAATATCGAAAAATGACAAATACTTAGGAACTCCCCTTTTCTTTGATAGAAAAAAAGTTAACAGTTTTGAACCTTTACTTAATAAGTATTACACTGGGCTTCAAGGTTGGATTGGGAAAATGTTTAACTAAGCTGGCCGCACTGTCTTAATCAAGCATGTTCTTAGTGCCTACCCTAATCACCAGATGCAGTGTATGTCCTTTCCGAAATAAACTTTAGATAATCTTGATAAGATCCAAAGAGATTTCTGGTGGCAAAAAAAGAATAAGAAGAAATGTTATTACCCTAAAGCGTGGCCTAGCATTACTAAAGACATTAGGCAAGGTGGTCTGGGGATTAGAATTCCACATAAACATAATCTTGCTTTACTCACTAAGTTAGCTTGGAGGTTAATTCATAGTCAAGATCAGTTGTGGGCTAAAATTTTAAAACATAAATACTTTAAGAATCATAACCCATTAAGGAAAACTATAAAATATAAAATCTCCTGGATTTGGTCTAGTATTAAGAAAGGTTTAGATGTTATCAAAGCCAATAGTGAGTGGCAGATTAATAATGGTGAGTCTACTAATATCTGGAATGATTTCTGGTTACCTAATCAAAATACTCTTTTGTACCCTATAGTCTCTGGCAGCAATATGCCTAACAATGTGAATGAGTTAATTAGTCTTGATGGAAGCTGGAACATGAACATTATCCACAAATATATTGACAGCTCCTGTCATAATGCAATTAAATCTGTTACTTTAAATCTTAGCATGAATGATAGTATTAGATGGAAATCTACCATGTCTGGAAACTTAACTACTAAATCTGACTATAACTATCTTACTAATCTAAAGATAGATAGAAATGAAGCTAGTTTTTGGAGGCAAATTTGGAACCTAAATATTCTGCCTAAAGTTAATATGTTTTGTTGGAAAGTTGTTTCTAATGCTCTAGCTCTAGGAAGTAATATGTCTAAATATGTTAAAGATACTAATCCTTACTGTCTGCTTTGTGATGCGCAAGTTGTTGAAGATGAAATGCACTTGTTTGTTAATTGTTTGTTTACAAAAAAAGTCTGGAATGCTTTTGATCTTAATAACATTTACAACTATAGAGGAAGTCAGGATATTATGCATTGGTTTAAATTTTGGTTGAATGAAAAAGCTTTCAAGGATAAGCATAATCTAGTTTCTTTTGTCATCTGGTCCATCTGGAAATTTAGAAATAGTGTGCATTTTGATAATGTTGTGCCTGATGTGCAAAAACTTATTGATTCAATAAAAGCTTCCCATCAGAAGATATCTTTACCAAGGGACAATCATACCAGTCATGTTGTTGTCAAAACAAATAATCAAGAAAATCATAATAACATTCTGGACAGATGTTCATGTGACTGGTTTATATACTTTGATGCTTCCTTCCTTGAAGCCGACTTTACTATGGGTTATGTTATATCAATTCTGGATAAAGCAGGAAACAGAAGGCATTGCAGAGCAGGTTGCAGCTGGGCCTCTTGCCCCTTAGAAGCATAAGCAAAAGCTGGAATTGAGGCTCTTAGGTGGGTGAAGGATTTAAATCTCAACAATTGCTGCATCATCAATGACTGTCAAACTCTAATGAAAATCATGAAAGGAGAAGTGAATCCAGAAGATCAACCTTGGAGAGCTCAGAATAGCATCAATAGATGCAAATTTTCACTTAAATATTGTAATTCGGTTTCTTTCATGTATAAATCTCAAGCTTGGTAAAGGGGCGGCAAGAAATGGTAGAGGGGCGGCAACCTAATAAGACAAAAAAGGTAATTACAAGGAAATTCAAGTGCCCCTTATCAATGAAAATATAGAATGACTAATTAGCCCTTATTGTTAATAATCAAGATTAGTAATGATAATCAAGATTAGTGTTGATAATCAAGATTAGTGTTGATAATTAATTTTCACTTAATATAACTCTAAAATCAGATTTTTAGAGTTATAAAAAAAAAAAAAAATTAGAGGAGAAGAAAAAGAAAACTTATGTGATATTTGTGAAACCCTAGATTTTGATTCACTCAACCAAAATGAGTGATTCCAGTGACCCGATATACTTCTAAATTAGTTCCAATTAGCTTTTTCTCGCTCAAAACAAAATCAAAACTTTTGAATTTTCAGAAGAACTTACGGTTGCAATTTTGCTCGTGACCAACCGTAACTCTTAGTTACGGTTCGTAAGTTATCGAATACCAACCGTAACTGGTTAAATTTGGGGAAGATCCAATCGTAAAACCAGTTACGGTTGGTAATTAAATTTGGAAAACAACCGTAACTACCCTACGGTTGGTAACTAATGAATCGAGACCAACCATAACTGCCCTACGGTTGGTGTGTCAACTTAACTTTTGAACCGTAAATCATTATTTGATAAATTCTTAAGACATAGGATTATTTACGGTTGGTATGGTTGTTTGAGTAACAAACCGTAACTCAATTACGATTGATAAATATGATGCAAATAAAAACCGTAACTGAACATATTCTCAAAACTAAGAACTTACGGTTGGTATTTGAGTTTAAACCAACCGTAACATCAACCCAATCTACAGTTACGGTTCTTATTTGAGTTATTACCAACCGTAACTAGCATAAACCCAGAAATTTCAATTTCAATTTCATACAAAACCCTAATTTTTGATACAAAATTAACTTAAATCCAACACGATAAACTAAACCCTAACTGGGTTTTTCCAAACATTTTTCAAATCGTCGATTAATCCAAGACGATGAAATTTTCGGTTTTAATGGAGGTTAGGGTTGATGGAGGAGAAGAGAAGATGAAGAATAAGATGAAAAAAAAAACTGATTTGATTTTTTCTGATTCATTAGGGTTAAAAAAAATTGATTTGATTTTGGTTAATTTAAGGTGAAAAGGGTAATCTAGTCAATCTACACCCCCTATAGGACACCTCCTAACCAATAAGAGGGACATTGCTATCACACTTGCCGCCCCTCTACCATTTCTTGCCGCCCCTTTACCAAGCTTGATAAATCTAGGAAGTTTGTGGATTTTGAAGATAGACTAGCTAAGGAAGTAAGATCTAGGAGAATCAGTTATATCTCTACGGAGAATAGGAGAACATATGAAAGATTAAATACCCTAGATAGGGCTAATCATAGATTAGATCCCATTTTATGTAATATTAACTTCCTTTTTTAAATAAATAAAAGTAAAAAAAAAAGAGTAGGGTGTGGGCACGGTTTGCTTCCAGGAACCGTTTTTATTGTCAAACCCGTTTTTATGTTTTTTTCACCCTGAAACCCACGGGCGTTAAATGTCATGCGCGCACCCAGTTTTCCAGAAAAAATTCCTCCCAGGCCCATATTTTTCGAAATTCTATTTTAGTTTTGAGTTTATTCCCAAAGTAACTTCCCGAATTTATGTTTCTTCGATATTGATTTCTTCGTTTTCTTGGGGAAACAAAGAGAGAGCCAGAGAGGCGAGAGATAAGTAGATGATTTTATTTGCGATTTTCGTTAGATTTCAGCTTGGAATTTTCATTTTTAGGTTTGTTTCGATTCCGATTTTTCTCTTTTAGGTTTTAGATCTTTATTTTGTTGTTATCTTAGGGTTTTGAAGCACATGACATATAGCAGAAGGAAGGAGCTCTGCAAACTTAAAGATAATCTTTGATTCGTTTTTTTTTTTGTTTGTTTGTTAGATATGGCTTCAATGTTTATTGGGTTTTTGTTGTTTGGGTGTCAATTGATCTGGTAAGTAATCTACAATATATTTTTGTTGTGTTTGACTTTCATTTTAGGTTTTAGATTTGGAGCATTAACAATTGAATAGAATCATAATAGTTCTTCTCTCGTTATCTATGACGATCCTTGTCATCCTGATCAATTTCCGAACTCACAACTAGCGTACTGATTTTACTGAGGGACAATTACCAAGTTTTGTCTCCTGTACAAATTGAACTAAGGTTCGATTTTGTCAATCAAATTAAAGAAGCAAATGAGAGGAAATGAAAGAAATTTTACTTACCTGAAACGAAAGGTGCAGACTAACAGTGCTCAATTATTAGTGTGCATAGTAGAGGAAGACGAAAAAGAAGCAGAGCTAATTGCATTTTATATGCCAGTGGTTGCAGCTACAACAAGTGCAACCAACAGAATCAATGATGACATTTTACGACCGAATAAGCATATAAATTCCGATTGCCGAAGTTCCAAATTTGCCTTGTCGGAAGCCATTTTGTCATGTTTTCTCTTTGTTTTTGGTTTTTATTATAGGGAAAGATGTTTCATCCCTATCAGACAAATGAAAAAGGAGTAAATTTACTCCAATTTGTGATTTTCTATGATTTGTATTCATACCCTGCTTTTAGTAAGGTGTTCTGTATGTCATCATTTGGAGTGTTCGGTGATTTTTTTTTTCCGCCAACAAGAAATACGAGCTTTCTGTAGCCCATTATTATCCTTTTCATTGCAGTTGTTGTCGAGGCACTTGGTGCTTTGACGGTTGTAGATGTTGATGCCAGGAGAAATTTTATTTTGTTTGTTCTTAAAGGACTTGATCCAACTGCGAAGGGAGGCCCTGATCATAAGGTAAGGATGCATTTATTTTATGGTTTTGAATTTTAGTGAGTTATAATTTATGTCATTATTGCTTTTTTTTTTTTTTTTTTTTTTCATCTTTCAAATATTTTGTTGATTCATTTGTACATGCAACTGGAGAAGATGGTGAAATGTTAAGACCAATTCAGAGGAGCTGTATGATTCCATCCATATTTCTTAAACGCCAACTTGTTCATTCTGTTTGCAACATACAATTACTTTTCTTAACCGAGCCTTTGAAAATGGAATGAGAGACATTAGTCACTATATAAAGTGGTTAATGTTCGTTTGACTCTTCTCATTATAAGCCCATCTCCATTTTCTAACCCTCATTACATTTATTAAGGTGAAGGTGGATGCATGGTGAAAATGGTTTTGCATGATCCTGGTGCTTACGATGTTTGTGGACCTAAAAAGCTTTCTACTCCAGGTGTAACTGAAATTTTTGGTTCTAGCTGGTAATTTCTTAATCTCAACGTATTTGGTATTTTATAATTATATTGTCGTTGCAGGTGGGTCAGGTGGAAAGCTATATCTTGTGGATGTTTTTTTGGTTTATGATTCTAAAATGCAATACTGTTACTACAGAAACACTTTGTGCTGAGATTTTTTTTCTTCTAGTGACTGCATAATTTTTTATGCAAATAAAAAAATGGTTGCGCATAACGGATTATGTAACCATTTTTTTCATGTTCATGTGCTTAAAAAGTAGATGCATAACGGTTATGCAACCACTTAATTTCTGTTCATGCATTGCTGCATAACAGTTAAGTGGCCACTTTATGCGCCGTCTACAACAACTTCGTTTTGATATCATGGTTTTTGTGTGGTTGCAGAGTGGGATTCTGACGCGAAGAAAATTCGGGAAGGCCACAACAAAGGAGTAAGTTTCTTATGTCACTAAAGTTTGGAAATGCAATAACAAAGGAGCGTGACCACTTTCAACTCAAGTACTTCCTCTATGTACCTAGCATGAGCTGTAGAGAATCATTTTCGAAAATCTCATTCCGGAAAATGCTCATATCGCTAGGACAACCTACGAAGTTCATGGGTTCTCAACTCTAGTCCATTTTAATAAATATTCTTTAAATGTATTCTATTTTGTTAAATATTTCACATGAATATGAGTTGGCAGATGATAGAACATGACTGATCATTCTTTATAAATTAAAGATTTTGTAAGTTTATTTTTTATAGTGGCGCATAATATGTTATGCACCTACGAAATGGATTAGTAATTTGTTATGCAACTACAAAAATGGTTGCATAACTTGTTATGTTGTCCAGAAAATGACTGCATAAATAATGTACTATGCAACAACTTTTTTTTGTTAGCACTGAAATAGGAAAATGGCCGCAAAATCCGTTATGCAGCTACAAAAATCGATGCATAACTTATTATGCATTCGAGAAAATAGATGCACAAGGTGTTATGCATCATAGAAGATGGCTGCATAATCTATTTATGCAACAAAACTTTTGTTAGCACTACAATCAACAACAAAAATGGCTGCATAACGTATTATGCAGCTATAAAAATTACTGCATCACCTGTTACGCAAACGAGAAAATGACTGCATAATTTGTTATTCCATTTCATTTTTGTTGAAATGTTAATTTTTAGATTTATACATATTTTTAGTGGTGCATAATTAAATTAGTGGATGGTTGTTCAATGTGTTATGCATCATTTGTTGTGTCTGCATAATGTGTCATGCATCAATTTTTTTGTCAGAATGTTATTTTTTTGGGCATATACATCGTTTTTTAGTGGTTGCATAGTGGATGCATAAACCAAAATATGGTTGCATAATTTGTAATGCATCCTTTTATGGTGTCTATCTACATAATGTGTTATGCATCCTTTGTGGTGGCTGCATAATGGTTATGTATCCAGTCTTAAATTTATGCCTAGAATGATAACTATCTCCGACTTTTTCGTAAAAAAAATCAAATTTGATATTGTTATTTATACTCGTTGTGTAGATCTCTTTAAAAGCTTTCCGACGATATAAAATTTGTAAGTTTTTAGATATATTATATTCAAGTTACGTTACCAATTATACCCCTGAAAAAATAGGATGCATAACTTGTTATGCAAACACTTTTATAAGAGGAGAGAAAATCCAAAATTTCTTTGTTATACAAGTAAATATATTAAGGGTAACCGTGTCTTGTTACTCTCTTTTTTATAATTTTGAATAATTATGGGTGCCACGATAGCTAAAATATATTTTGGGCCTGACAATAAGAAAAATATTATTTTTGAGCCTTAGTCTATTTTTCCCGTTTTTTTTTTGACTCAAGAAGGGAAATAGATTAAAAATTCAGTGACACCATTAAGGGAATGATGAACTGAACTGGAAAAAAGAGAGTACAAAAGCTCACTTATAATAGAGTTGTTATTACAAGGGACCTAAAGCTGCATCCCAATTACTCAACACTAAATCAAGAGTAATGCCCTCAAACAAGTTAGTACCCACAGACCAATTAAACTTGAAAATTTTCACACTGTTAATGATCTCATCAAGTGTGTTGTATTTGCCATTGAACACTCTGTTGTTCCTTTCAATCCAAATAGCCCACCAAATCGCAAAGGGAATTAGATCCCATAATTTCCTCCTCCTTGACAGATTAGCACCATTTCTCCTATTTCCCACAAAGTTTGCCTTACAGGTTGCTGAAATACCTTTGTAGATTGAAGTCTTTTAAGAAGTATAACCAGATTGATCTAGTAGTTTGACAATGTAGGAATAAGTGATGGTTAGATTATGCATCCTTCTTACACAACAAGCAACCATTCACCACAATAGAACCCCTCAATTGATCTACTGTTGGAGCAGCATCATAGCACAAACACCAAACAAAAAGCACTACTTTTTGTGGAATTTTTGGGTTCCATAAGCTTTTGTGAGGGAAAGAAATAAGACCATCATCCTCAAGAGATTTGTAACAACTTTCCACAGAAAAATTACCTCCAAACTGCTAGCTTCTTTGATCTTCTTCACTGTCATGATTTAAGTTTGGAAGTATGGGTATAAGCTGAGCAACCTCATCAATTTCATTATCTTTCAGAGCCCTGCAAAAATTCAAATTCCAACCTACTGCACCTGCATATATGAAGTTTCCTTAAAGCAACTCCAATGGGCACCATGCATGTCCAGGTGGATGGACAAACTGAGTTTTTGGCTGCGGGGAAAGGGTTTTTCGAGACACAATAAACCGACCCTGTCAGTTGGAGACGAAACTCGTAGTAATGTGAGCCGATACTCGTCCCTGTTAGAGCCACCGACAACGTTCAAATTTCATAACGGCTTTTACCCCTATAAATATCCAACCCATTTAAACATACAACTCACACCAAAATTCAATCTTCTCTTGAAGTTTCCACTAAATCCTTCTTTTGAAATGTGTCATAAGGCAATTTCTCTTTTCTGTGAAGCAAAACTTGAGGCTGCTGTAAATAAAATTTGTGGTAATTTTAAAAAAATCGAAAATGGTAAAAAGGAAAGATCTGTGCAAGTTTTAGAAGTTAATCCAGCAAAATGTTTCGTTAAAAAGCAAAAAAAAAGCTCCAGTTTTGAAAGTTAACAACCGAAGATTCAAGAACAAAGGAGAAACAGTTCAAGAGCGCGTTGAATGGAAGTTACGTCAAATGAAGAAAACCAGGAGGCCAAAGATTGTGATAGATTTTTATTGATGTAATTATTTAAGTTCTTATTATTGTCTAATTTTATATCTTGTAAAAGAAGTGGCAGTAATATTAATTAATAAAAATGTTTAGACCTTAGTTTTATATTAAGCGATTGGAGTTACATTTAGACTTACATATATAGTAATTAATTTCATAACGACAACAATAACAACATCAAACTACATCAAATCCAGCGACGTTATCTCTATAGAGTTCATAACACTCAGAATGCTTAAACTCTCTTCCGTTTTCTTCAGTAAACTTGATTTGAGCGATGGTTTTCTGAAAAACAGAAACAACAAGTTAGTTAAGATACTTTATGATGTAGTTTCTCAACGAGGACAAAGGTATTAAGATATATATACTCATCAGTTCTTCGTTGGACAATCCAGAATTACTACGGTGAACCATCCATAAAACTTCTGTAAAGTGTTTGACATCATTAGTGATGAATGAAAATCTTAGTTCTAGGCTCTTGCAGTTTCTTATATATTCGTTCCGTAACTCTACAAACTTTTGCAACAATCTTTCCCAGAAATGGTCACTGTTATCCGGAGTGCCCATATGATATATCCAACATCGAACAAGAGTAACATCTTCTTCCATACTAAAGAAAGGGAGGGCCCTAAGGATGTAGTGAAGAATTGATTGAGATGGACCATTTTTTAGAATGCTGAAACAATCTTCGTAAAGCAAAGGTTTGCTATGAGCTTCTTCCCAATTACCCAGAGCTGTTTGTGAAAACTCTGGGGGTACCAAAATACACCACCAACTTTTTCGTAGGTAATCTGTATGGACAAACTCAACACAAATCCGACAGTTAAAACTCAATCAAGGAAAGTGTCTAGAGTTATCTCTCTCTCTCTCTCTCTCTCTCTCTCTTGTTGTTAGAACGTTTACAGAACTGAATCCGTGAACCCAACTACAAAGAGAGTTCTTGGACGGTACCAAAGACCATGTCCAAGGATCAATCAAGTCTTATCTAAAAAACTAGGTCGGACGTATCTACTTTTATTGATTAACACACAACCTGTGATATTTCAATTATAAAGATAAACAATATAATGCGGAAAAAAAAAAACACAGACACCAGAAATTTTGTTAACGAGGAAACCGAAAATGCAGAAAAACCCCGGGACCTAGTCCAGATTGAACACCAAACTGTATTAAGCCACTACAGAGCCTACTACCAATTAACTTCGGTCTGGAATATAGTCGAGCCCGAACTAAGTCACCCACTGATTCAGGTACAATCGCTCTCCTTATGCCTCTTGAATCCCAGGAGGAATCCGCGCAATTGATTCATTTAGAAGGAGTCCCACCAACTAAGAGTTGCTTCAACTCAATTGAAGACTTTAAACCAAATCTGCCTCCCAAAGATTAAGCCTATAATTGATTTTCTGATTTACAATCTAAACAGATGATCAGATCAAACAAAATATCCAGGTGATGGAAATCGATATCAACTTGACAAAAGTCTGGCTATCCTCAAAATCCGGACTTATGCCACCCGAAGTGCATCCTAGATTATTATTAACCTCACAAGTATAAAACTTGCGGAATCAACAAAGTCTGAGACGAAGAGAACTTTGATGATTACTATCTATCTTGATCGTTGGAGCAAGCTCTACAAACAATCAAGATCAAGATACTCAAGTTATCAAGATAAAAGATAACTGGACCTGGCTTCACGAATCCCAATGATGTCTTTATAGTCGCTAAACCCTAAAAGGGTTTCTGGAGAGGACGCTCTAGATACAACTATGACACACTAAAAATTAGTGTCAGGATTCAAAGATCCCAGTTGCCAAGAGTTCCCCTTATATAGACTTCAAAGCCTAGGTTGCTTTAGATTTAAGCTAAGATAAATTTGGAACCAAGCAAACAATATTCACCGTTAGATGAGAATCTTATTCACATAAACAAGATATACACTCTGGTTATGTAAACCGTAACCGAATTGTGTATAAATACTATGTCCAACATGGTTAGCTGAAGCTAGCCGGTTTGAACTTTAAAAGCTTAACACGAATTTTCATGTTCACAAAGACATAAATATTGAGTCACAATCATGTGATCAAATGAGTCTAGTGTTAATTAGAGAATTGATCAAATGTAAATCATCTCATAGAAATAATTTAATCGCAATTGAATCATAATCGACATAGTTGGTAAATGTACAAGGTACAAATACTTGAGTCATTCGTGAGTCGGCCGAGTCACAGTACGCGGAACGGTTTGCAAACTTATAAGCATAACCGAGTTCCGGAGTTGACAGAACTTTTTCAGTTCACAAACTTAGGTGCAACTCTAAGTTCCGGAGTTGACAGAACTTTTTCAGTTCACGTACAGGTTTGCAAACTTAAGATTTTTACCGGTTCTGGAGTTCACATAACTTTTTCAGTTTGTGTACCGGTTTGGGTACTAAACTGGTTCTAGAACATAGAACTGTATTGGCTCGCATACCAGTTTGAATACTTTAACCCGGTTCCCTTACCACAGTTCCAAAATGGTTTGCATGAGAATATGCATACCTATCCGGATCACGAAACAAACATATTTTCCCATGATGTGCATACGAGTATGGTTATCACACAAATCTTAAAGTCGATATATACCTACTCCGCTAAGTGTACAAGTACATGTAATACGGATTCAGAATATAACAGTTTTCTCAGTTTGAGACTGATAACACTGTCTTGTATTCCGAATATAGTAGTTATATATTTCTCTAAATCAATTTAAAACATTCCTGAATAACATCAATGACACATATCACTGCTACATGCTATTTTTGAATGATAAACTTGAATCATGATTTGGTTCCGAACAATAAATTGTTCTCCATCGAAATTGATCAAGTATAGTCAAATTTTCATTAAGCTTAGTCATTATATTTCGAGAAATTCGTAAACTAAATAATTAGTTCTCGACTTGAAATTTTTGTCTATGCAAGCTAGTCTAATTAGTTACGCGAAAATTGTTCCAGGGATAGAAAAGTGAATATAACTTGAGAAATAGGTGGTCCAGTCTTCACTTACCTTTTGTTGATGAAGTTCTCCAAAAGATCCGGTTGATCTTCGCCTTCAACAGTAGAACGCAAATGATGACTGGATCGTTTCTCAACTACACTATTATAAACCGAGACTTCACTAATTGTAGACTAGAAATCAAGATATAGTTTTGAAAACTAAATTTGACAACAAGCTTGATATATCAACACCTGTGAGTTCGACCGAGCAATGCTCTAACAATCTTCCCCTTTGTCAATTTTAGTGACAAAACTATTAATACATATGGATAACAAAAATAAAGTTTTTAAAAATTCCTCGATCCATCATGCCTTGATTTCCTTGGTTTCTTCAAATCTCCTTGAACTCTTCGCTATTCCAAGTCGCAATGATTCTGAACGTGTTCAACTCAGCATCGTTGTTGTTGAAGAACCGATTCCATAGCGATAACAACTTTTGAAAACAAATATTCTCAATTGTTGTTATATAAAAAGATAGTATTGTTATCTTCTCTCGAAAGTTCAATTGTATCTCAACTCTGAAGTAGTACTAAGGTGATATGTTTCTCCCCCTTAATCAATACTTACATCTTTTGTATTATAGGTAAAACCTATAGCTTAAATGATTCACTCCCCCTTACATAATGATCCGTAAACCATATGTATGTAGTATTATACTACTAAATAATTCTCCCCCTTTTTGTCAATAAAATTAACAAAGGTACGAAAATCGCGGGATCATAATGAATACAACCAAAAGATATCTCAAGTTTTAATGAAGATGGAGATACTACATAATAACATAGTTAAAATGCAACTCCTCATATCAACTTATTTAAATGATATCACATAGTAATAAATACTTAGTGCTCATCCTAGGAGATTAAAAAGATACAAGCATCCCCTTTAAAATTCCACAGCCACGCTCCCCACAAAGATATAGCAATTAAGCACAAGTTCATTTAAGAACTCTCCCCCATTAAATGTTATTCCCAAGAGAACAACATAAGTGACCTTTCTTTTGTGAAAAAGAAGGATATTGGTGGACATTAACAAATTACAAGGTTTTGTATCCATATTATTGACACAAATTAATCTCAAGGCCAGTTACGAACAAAAAGACAATTTTACTCGATTTTACTCAACATAAGAGAATCTTACGGAGTGTGTCCAGCAGCAATAACACAAAAGTGTGATCACAAGAAGATCAATACTGCGAGAAAAATCTCAAAGAGTTTGTTCTATTTTGCGTTTATAAAAACATAATAGATTTAACTTCTGAGCATATATGAAATATTAGCTCGATTCACGAGAACGTAAAGGAACAAATATTTTATAAGAATTTTGCAATAAATAAACCAATAATGATTACATACTGCAAATTCATCTTCCAACAACTCTAGAAATTAAATAAATCTAAAAACATGCAAGATGGAAAACGTTGGAAATAACTATGTGTAATCACAATCTTTGCTAGACCAAACCCTAGTTATCCTTCTCAAGAATAAAATCCTCAAAAGAAGTTTCCTAGATAAAAACAAAAATAGAAACAAAATCATAGGTAGTCCGTGACTTTCGTTTGAGAGAGCCGAGGTCTTCAGAGGCTTTTTCCAGTTCCGAATTGAGAAGTTTGAGATCCCTTTTGGCAGCAGGCAATTGTTCGAACACAACTTTGATGTCACTCATAATGTTTCCAACCAAATCTCGGGACATCTGAACCGGTCTTGATGACGAGGTGTCAAACTCGCACATAATATTTTCTACTTCACTTTACACTAGCAAGTAATATCATGAAAGCAGATTCGTCCCAAGGGAGGTATGAAGCAAAAGTTGTTATACAAATATTCTTAGCAAAGAAGATTTTTGTTGTAGTAATTCTGAAATCACAAAGTTGTATTCAATTATGAGATGAAATTGATTAAGGAATCATTCTCAACCACGAAACATAAACCAAATCGATATATAACACGTTCTTCACATTATCTTGTTACTAAAAACTCTAGGATAGTTAGTACGCTCAACTATCCCATTATTATATCCTAAGCTTATCGGATACGGAAGCGCTCGACTACCGGATTCTACTTATTCAAGTTACCTAGAGATACGCTTACTAGGTATGATTTAAACAAGTGCTCTAAGTTTTATGAGATAAGATTGTTCCTAGTGATGAATTCAAAAGCATGAATCACCTACTAGTGTCAATTTCTACATATGGGTACTTAACAAAGTCCCATCATCAATACCCATATATTGCTACTTGTGTTTATATTTCTAGACAATTACGGGTCGAAGAAAATCTAAACTAGCAATAAGATTGTGACATAACTATTTAATTTCGAACTTAAACAATTAAGGAACAATCCATAAGCATTATTAGCATGGTAGAAATCAAACAATAACTAAACTTGCGAGAAAACGAGCTATTGCATATCAATCATGAGTTCATATTTCGGGCTTTGAAATCACTCTCAATCAAAAATAGTTTTAGTTAGTCATAGTTTTGGAGTTCATCATCATACTAATTGAAATAAAGAAGATGAAAAATAAATACGAACGCAAACCCTAGTTGCGGCTATCTCCCAATGGCTCCAAGTAGAATACATGATAATCCAAGTTGTAAAAATCATTCCTTTTATGTCTCTTCTTAGGACAAGTCTTCAAAGGTCCAATAGATATAAATCCTCCAAGCCTATGTGTGAGAAAAACCCATGTAGAAAAACTAGCCAGAAAATAGTCACCGGATAACTGGTGGAGGTGCCGGAAGTTAGCCGGAAAACACATCGGAAATCATCTCAGGTGACCAGCAAAGTCAAACGGGTCAGCTCGGGTCAACGGGTTCAACTTGGTCAACTCGGAGAGTCAGACCGAGTTATATTGAGTCAGAGAGGTGAGTAGAGTCAGTTAAGCTGACTGGTAGACTGCAACAAGCCTTATGTTGTGTTGCACCATCATTACGCTTCACCAGTGCAATTCCATCCATGTTGGCTATTCATCCTGCGAGTCCTGTACCTTCTGTAGCAGCGGCTCACTAACATAACCCATTGTCATTTCAATCATCGCATACCAAAACCACAACTTCGATTCGATTCCACCTGATTCCTAAAACAACAGCTTGGCCTACCTCCTTGCAGTTACACTCAAACTTTAGCAGCTCCAACTCCACTTACTCACTGCAACACAGCTGCAATTTCAATCTCATTCCACATCCACAACTGCACTTTGTTATTCCACTGCACTACCAACATCATTAGTCCAAAACATCATCACCTTCAGTTCAACTCATTATGTTCCAAATCCAGTCAGTAAACACCACAACAAGCACGCACATTGCTATCACCACCTGAACCACACAGCACCACCAACTACAAAACTTCATAACCATCTGAGCTATAATTTGTACCTGTCCTAGACATTCATCTACTTCAGGCATAACCATTCATTCTGCAACTCAAATTCAACACCATTTCTGAATCTTCTCAGCTCATCACCGACCCTTGCATTCATCCTCCTTCACCTGCAATACCAGTACTAGCATGCACATGCAGTTTCAGTTCAGTTATACAACCCATTCAATCATTCAGTTCATAACTCAAGCTATCTTCCCAGCTACAACCACCACTGATAAGCATATCTAGCTCCAACTAACTTTGTAAACTTCAGTGTTGTAGCTTCTCCATTAGAGCTCGTATCAGCTTTTCCTGCAATTTTCACTCAGTAGCAGCTCTGCAACATCAACTTCATCTCTGCATCACTTCCACTTCCTTCTTATAGCCGACAGAACACCACCGGACTCTTGTCTTGAGCTTCAGTTCAGCTGAGTATAAAATTCAATAGCCCCCAACACATACATCTCAACCTCTGCTTCAGTTAAATCTACTATCAGAAGCAAACCATTCTAGCTATCTCAGACACACATAGCTCCTTCTCGACCTAACCATTCAAACAGCAAACATCAGTTCTTCAACTGCAATTCGTAATCACCACTTCTCTCTTCCCTACTCACACACACACAAATTCACACACACACACACACACACACACACACACACACACACACACACACACACACACACACACACACACACACACACACACACACACACACACACACACACACACACACACACACACACACACACACACACACACACACACACACACACACACACACACACACACACACACACAACTGTAAGATTTTGCAGACAAACATAAAAATTCATTCTCAGAGATACCACCAGTTTCTTCTTAACCCTCTTCTCCTCTTAACACCAACAAAAATTTCAATCCAAACTCAAATCTGAGCGTAACCCATCTTCTGTGTTGTTCTCAACTCTCAAACCTCTTCCAATTCCAACCAACAGACCCTCGAATTTCAATCTCATCATAAACAACATCAATTTCAATTTCTGCTTCAAATACATCCCCTCTTCTGAGATCTCAATCTTCAAAACCCTTTATCAATTCCTCCACCAACAGAAGCTCTCGAATCAACAGCATCGTCTTCTCGACCTACTGTTGCATGCCTTAAATGTTGCATGCCTTAAATGCTAAGTCTTAAAGTCTGTCTATGACTGCCTGTAGTAATTTACCTGAGTGCTTGAGAGATTGTAGTTGCTATTATTTAGGAACTCGTTCCCCCCTTTCGATTTGCTGCACGTGTCGCCTATCCGTTGAGTAACCTCTAGGGTTATCAATGATTGGTATAAGTTTGTAAGAGAAGCGTCTTCCCAGGCATGAACAATAAATGAGAAAAACCCTAATGGCTGCGCTGTTCTCATCTCAAATTTTGGCCTAAATCTTCGATTTGGGAGTTACTATTATCCTTTCTATTCCATTATCTATCGATTCTTGTTGCTAATTTATTGTTGGAATACAACAATTGGCATCAGAGCCGTTCAAATCACCATTTTTTTTTACAATGACTCTCAAAGACGTTTCTGATAAAGCTGATGCTAATTCAGCAACTATCATTCAACTCAGATCTGAATTCAAAACCCTTTCCACAGATCCCACTAATCAGATCGACACAGTAAAGGCTAGTTTCAAGGAAACATTACAAGAGAATAACCGCAATCTTCTCCAGTTACTCCATAAAACCAGCCATCCTAATCGTACTGAAGATGCAGGTGGATCACATAACCAGGATGAAGATGACTTGAATTACTTTCACCAACCTCAATCTAACTTTGTTAATCGCCATCATCGCATCCCAAAGCTTGATTTCCCAAGATTTGATGGAGATAATCCTAGAGGATGGATTTAAAAGAGTGAGAGATATTTCGAGCTCAATGACATTGAAGAACACCGAAAAGTTGACATCGCTGCCATCTACCTGGAAGGTAAAGCCGAGAAATGGTTTTTGAACTTTCAAGTTAATCGTCATAGAATTACATGGCAGGATTCGGCTACTCATCTTTGTGCTCGATTCGAAAATCCTGTAGAGGAAAATTTTGTTGGTAGTTTCAATAAATTAGTCCAAAGCTCTTCTGTAGATGATTACTATGAAGATTTTGAGTCACTCAAAGCTTTAATGTAGCGAATGAACCCTTCCTTGAGTGAATCCTATTTTGTCATGAGTTTTCTCAGTGGGTTAAAGGATGAAATAGGAAGATCTGTTTCCATGTTTCACCCACAAACTCTAGCTGCTGCTTTTTCACTAGCTAGACTGCAAGAACAAAAACTCCATCTAGCCAATGCTGCCACTAAACCATTCACCAGATCTTTCAATACATCCTTCAACTCCAATAAGCAATACCCATTCCACAATTTCTCTCCTAAACCAATCCTCACATCACCCAAATCGTCTCCCATGACTCCAAAACTTCTGTTACCTTACCCTCTATGTCAAACCCATTAACACCTACAATTAAGATGCTAACTCCAGAAGAAATGGAGAACAGAAGAGCTCAAGGGCTCTGCTATAATTGTGACGAGGTCTATAGGCAAGGGCATTTTTGTAAAGGCAAACAAAAAATCTTTATGCTTCAGATGGAGAACTCTGAGTCACCAGATACTGAGGAAGATGATGAGGTTTTTGAGGAAGCAAATGAATCTCCAGTACAATCTGATATAGAGATATCTTTGCATGCTCTCACAGGTACTGCCACTGGTGACACTATTAGGATCCCTGGTTTTCTTTATAAACATAAGGTCTCCATCCTAATTGACACAGGTAGTACAATTAGTTTTATTGATAGCCAGTTAGCTGCTTCACTAAAGTGTCATATACAATCAACTGCTCCCATGTTGGTCACAGTTGCTAATAGAGAAAAGACAGTAAGTTCTGGTATTTGTTCACAACTTCAGTGGAGCATGCAAGGACACAAGTTTGTAGAGAATTTGAGAATTTTACCACTTGGAGGATGTGATATAGTTTTGGGTGCAGATTGGCTCAAGACATTAGGTGATGTACTTTTCAATTTCTCTAACTTGAGTATTTCTTTTACACATTGTTGAGGGGTGGATTTCAGTTTAGGTTCTACCCGTCCTAGCTACTACACATGACCTCACAATTCCAATAATAGTAAGAGAGAGAGTTGTCTTTCCATTGTACCTTGTCCTTTCTTTTATAGGCTTTCCTAAAAGCCCATCTTTTTACTACTTCATGACACATGTCCTAATACCTCTTAATTACCCTTAATGCCATCCTTAACATAACCCCTTCCTTCTTTATTAATTCCTCCTTTATCCTCCTATCTTTCATGGGTATCTTCTATTTGGGCTTGGGTTTAGTCCCAAAGTCCTACATCTTAACCCAAGTTCACCTCTATTCTTAGGGGCATCTCCAACTCGTTAGGGGTATTATTTTTCATGTATCAACATTAGTCCCTGGCTATTGGGTCGATTATCGATGATCCATCCAAATCCTTTCGTACTCCTATGTACCGCGTGTCATTGAGAGCCGGACAAGTGTCGGAGCAATTATGGCGTTTTCTCCTTTATATAGCAGCACCAATCTTTCAGCCTGGTCAATTTTAGTCCTTATCTTCATTTTTGTTTTCTTGTCAAGCGCTTTACGTAGATGGCTCACTCCCTTCACGGGTACGCGTTAACTCTGGCGCCAGTCCCCGCGTTAGTCTCGATGTTCAAGAAATTGGAACTGACGCGCCTGCTACTGGTGGAGGCCGAGGTTGAGGTGCTTTACGAGCACATGTTAGCTAAAAGGGATTTCGCGCGCGCTCAATTTACAGAGCGCTTTGAAGCGCGTCAAGCTGCTAAAGAGGCTGGTCGATTAACATCTGCAATTCAACATGCTCTGGATGATGCTGTCACGGCCCGCAACGCTGCTTCTGTGTTAGTCACCGAATCCTTGACGATGAGAGAAACCATTGAGTATGCTATCGCTGACTGCCATTCATATATCTCTGGCCATGCTGCTTCACGCCTTCTCGGACACACTCTATCTTTAACTGTTGTTTCTGCGCTTGTGAACCCGTCCTATCCCAGGGACGAGCTCGCGCGCTTATTAGTGTTAAGGGAGGAGATAGGTGTACTACGGGATTTCAGGCAAGCTCGTCGGGATAAGGCACGCTAAGACCGCGATGAACACGAGGATACTCTAGCGTTGGCCCAAGGGGCGAAGGATAAAGGGAGAATTATTCGAGACATCTACAAACTGATAAGTGATGCCAGTTGGGGGCTATCCCAAGCCAACGTTCAGTGTGACGAAAGTAGGCTTATGGCGGAGGCCGTGGACGTAGATATTGCTCGTTGTCGCCTGTTGGTAGCTGGTTAGATTAGGCGCTAGCTTCGGGGACAGTTTCCTTTATCTGCTATTTATTTCATGCACTTTGCTTGTTGGATTTTTCCTTCTCAACTTATATATATATATTTCAATCTCTCTCCTTTCTTTTCCGTTATGTTATCGAATTTTCCTCTTTGATTGATTCCCTTTGACCCAACCTCATGGACGTTGCCACATTGGTATTAGGCCTTGGTTCCTGAGTCTCTAATATCTATGTCGAGATTATCCTCTCTCTTAACATTGTTTTGACACGTTTCTCAGCATGCAGAAGGGGTATGAGCAATTGCTTCGTATTTCACGCCCTCTTCCTTCGTATGTGTATATAAATACCCCCATGCTATTCTCGTTTCTTAATATTGTTTATCGTTACATCTACTATCATATATATATTTTTCTTGGTAAATCTCCATTATGGCTAACTCTCTTCACGGGTATGTGCTGTCCTTAGCGCCCATTTCCATGTTAGTCTCGGCTTCGTTCAAACAAGACGAGTTGAAACGAATTCTGTTCGTAAAGGCCGAGGTTGAGGAACTTCGGACACAGAGAAAGATAAGCAGGGATGCTAAACGCGCGAATTTCAGAGCCCGGTACGAGGCGTATCAAACTGCTCAGGCCGAGTCCCCTGTTCGGGTATAATTGGACGTCCAACAGGCGCTGGACGAAGCTATCACCGCTCACGACGCAACCAATCAGTTATTCACGAACTCTTTGATGATGGTGGCTACTATGGATCATCCCATCTCTGATTGTCATCTTTGGGTCCCTTATCAGGGGGCCTCACCGCTTCTCGGTCATACTATGACTTTAACGGCCGCGTCCACACTTATACCTCAACATTACCTTGAGGACGAGTTGGCTCGTTTATTGATTTTGAAGGAAGAGGCGGGTCTGCTGTGGACGCTTAGGCTAATTCGTCAAGATAAGGCGAGCAAGGAGTACGATGAGCATGAAGATATTCTTTCAATTGCTCGCTGGGCCGGTGTTGAAGATAACGTGATCCAGGACATTCTTAGGTTGGTGCATGAAGCCGATCAAGACCTTCGTTTGGATACTGCACAATGTGTAGTTGGTCGCTTGATGGTTGAAGCCTTAGACGCTGATATTACTAGATGTCGAGCACTGATGGCTGGTTAAGTTTATCACTGTGGAGTGTCTTTTTAGTTTAAACGTCTTTTGTACTAGATTGGTGTGAATAAAGTCTTTGTTTTCAATTTTGAGGGTGATGTTATTTGCTTGTATACGAGTGTATCGTGCCTTCGGTCCGTCTGTGACCTGTTCTTCTCTTGCGGGATTGTTGGGTAAGGTTTTTCATTAGTTGGGCACGGTTATTCCTCCATTTCTCTCTCTCTGTCTTCCCACCAACCCCTTTTTTTTTTTTTTTTTTTTTTTTTTCATGTATCTATTCTCCCTCCCTCCCCCCCTTTTATTCAAGGGAGGTGGACGGGGCGTGCGTTGTTTAAACGCGCATATTCCCCCCCGTTTTTTTATTTTCAAGGGAGAAGGGTAGGGCGGGCGTTGGTTAAACGCGCCTATTCCCCCTCTCTATTTTCAAGGAAGTTGGTGGGGGAGGGCGTTAGTTAAACGCACCTACTCCCTCTTTTTATTTTCAAGTGGGAAGGGTACGGCGGGCGTTGTTTAAACGCGCCTATTCCCCCCTTTTTTTTATTTTATTTTCAAAGGAACCGGGTAGGGCGGGCGTTGGTTAAACGCGCCTATTCCCCCCTCTCTATTTTCAAGGGAGTTGGACGGGGCGGGCGTTGGTTAAACGCGCCTACTCCCTCTTTTTATTTTCAAGGGGGAAGGGTAGGGCGGGCGTTGTTTAAACGCGCCTATTCCCCCTCTTTTTTTTTTTTTTTTTTCAAAGGAACCGGGTAGGGAGGGCGTTGGTTAAACACGCCTATTCCCCCTCTCTATTTCCAAGGGAGTTGGACGGGCGAGCGTTGGTTAAACGCGCCTACTCCCTCCCCTTTTTACTTTCCAGGGAGAAGGGTAGGGCGGGCGTTGTTTAAACGCGCCTATTCCCTCCTTTTTTTATTTTTTATTTATTTATTTTCAAAGGAACCGGGTAGGGAGGGCGTTGTTTAAACACGTATACTCCCTTTTTTTATTTTCAAGGGGGAAGGGTAGGGCGGGCGTTGTTTAAACGCCCATATTCCCCCCTCTTTTTTTTTCAAAGGAACCGGGTAGGGCGGGCGTTGTTTAAACGCGCCTATTCCCCCCTTTTTTTTTGTGCTTGTTGGTCGTTCGGATGCTTTCGGCATTCCTGGAACCTTTGTGGTCTCGTCAGTTGATTAGGCGCCTTGGGCGTTCCTGAGTTTTTTTATGAAACTTGGCGGTCAATCAGGCACCTTTGGCCGTCCTGAGACCTTTCGTAAACTTGTCGGTCAATCAGGCGCCATTAGCATTCCTGAGACCTTTTGTGAATTTTTTCAGTCGATCAGGCGCCTTTGGCTTCCCTGAGACCTTTTGTGAACTTGTTAGTCAATCAGGCGCCATTAGCATTCCTGAGACCTTTTGTGAATTTTGTCAGTCGATCAGGCGCCTTTGGCTGCCCTGAGACCTTTTGTGAACTTGTCAGTCAATCAGGTGCCATTAGCATTCCTGAGACCTTTTGTGAATTTTGTCAGTCGATCAGGCGCCATTGGCCAGGGTCGGCCCTGAGATTTGGCTGCCCCGAAGCCAGGATAAAATGTTGCCCCATCAATCACGATATGCTTTGCGGGTCTTACCAGCTCAAAGGTAATGTTACTGCAGATAACTACTAAGTTGTGTTACATTGCAAAATTCAAGAAGTCGAAAATATTGTTTCCCTAATTCATACCATTATCTAACAACACCATCGTTCTTTCGTATGAGTAAAGAAAAAAGAAACTTAACTTAGACGAAATGAAATAAATAGAATTTAACATAAAAAGCACAAATTCAAGCTAGCTAGCTTTCATGGTTGATAGAAGTCTAGAAATTGCTACTTTCAGACGTTTCTTTCATAAACTATAGCTTTTGCTGAGGCCGTCCCTTTGGTGGCACCTGCTTTTGTTGCCGCCAATAATGGTCTACGATCAAATATCGTCTCTGCCAAACATTATAAACATTGTTAGTCACAGAAAAAACTGAATTAAAATTAAATGCTAAAATTTCACAACGAATCACTTTGTGCCAATAACAGTATCCATGGACGACCCTAACAATAGATAAGCTTACCTTGAAATGGAATTATACGCCAATAGTAGTGGTCATGAATGCAACTCTTAAGCTTGCATCAATCCATCATCCACATTACTTCCTAGAAAAATAAGAACTTCTCAAAAGAACCTGCAAGAGATTTTGTAGCTTACAATTTCTTCTGTCTTTTCTTTCAATTTAGGTACCCATAATTGCTTTAATTTGTGACCCATATATACAATAATCAATAAACCCAGTAATCTACAAGACGAAAAACATTAATGAATAAACAAATCAGTAATTAACAAACACTAAGACCAGTTTCTAGTAGAATAAGACAAAAAAACACAATTCCAAAGAAATAAAATAATTCTTAATTAAACCTTAACATGTATACGGGTATACAAGTTAACAAAAGCTTCCCTAAAATATAACTTGAATTAACGTTATATCATTGAAAACGCTTGGAAAACCAAAAAAGATCAAATATAATGTATATTATGTAATGGATAATCTAGTTCATCACTAATTAACTCACCGTTCAACCAATGGTGATCGACACACTCATGGCAGTAACAACATGGAAGGAGAAGAAATTAAGAGTTTTAGAAAGAGAACGATTGATGCTAAATTTTGTTTCTTGATTTTTTTTATCTATTTCTGGTATTTATAGTAGGGATCACTAAGCTAATATTTTATTTATGGAGTGCCCCTTCATACTCTTACAAATTTGTCCTAAATTTTACTTTTTAAGACAGTACAGGCCAACTATCTGTTTCTTACACGTAAATCCTTTTTAACATCCCACGTTTTGTTGCCCCTTTTGCCGTGATGCCCCAAAGTCAACCTTCGTTGACCTTGCCTCAGGGCCGGCCCTGCCTTTGGCTGTCCTGAGACCTTTTGTGAACTTGTCAGTCAATCAGATGCCATTAGCATTCCTGAGACCTTGTAAATTTTGTCAGTCGATCAGGCGCCTTTGGCTTCCCTGAGACCTTTTGTGCATCCGCCATTTTTCCAACTTACTTTATTGCTTAAAGCTGGCATTTACAAGGTAGGACTCAAGCGTAAATTTTTTCAACCACTTGCCATTGATGGGTGTTTTGACCTTGGTACCATTCATGCGCCGAAGCTTGTAGTATCCGCTTTCTGCCACTTTCCTTATTGTGAACGGGCCTTCCCAATTTGCTGCGAATTTGCCAGCACTAGCATTTCTCTGTACGTGCATGGCGATTTTTAAGACTGACTCATCAACCTTGAAGGTCCTATCCTTTACACTCTGGTTGTATTAGTTAGCTGCACGCTTCCTATAAGCTTCCGCGAACCTTTCTGCCCGTGCTCTTCTTTCCTCTATTGTTTCTAAATGGGCAAAGCGGCTCACTTCATCTGGCATGGTATGGCTAGCCATTTCCACTCTTGCAGATGGGATTGCTATCTCTGCGGGTAGGATTGCATCTTCTCCATAGACCAGTGAGTAGGGGGATGCGCCTGTAGAACTGCGCTTAGAGATCCTATACGCCCAGAGTGCCAACGACAACTGCTCGTGCCACTCTCTATGGTGGTCATGCACTATTCTACTGAGGATGCGGATGAGCGTCTTATTTGTTGCCTCCACTTGCCCATTCCCTTTGGGATAATAAGGGGTAGACGTGTGGAGCCTTATATTGTATTGGCGGAGTAGATCAATTACATCCTTGTTCACGAATGATTTCGCGTTATCTGCCCTTATTATCATGGGCGCGCCGAACCTGCAAATGATGTATTCTTTGATAAATGCGGCTATTGTGGCACTTGCGTAATATTTGAGGGGTATCGCCTCGACCCATTTCGACGCGTACTCGGTGGCGGTGATTATGTACTTATGTCGCTTTGAGGATGTTGGGTTGATTGGCCTATAAGATCGAGCCCCAGCTGTGGATCGGCCAGGGTGTTACTATGCTATGCAATAATGCGTGGGGGGCTTGGATCAAGTTCCCATGTGTCTGGCAGTGCAAGCATCTTCGGGCGTGTTCTGCAATATCACTTTCCATAGTCGGCTAGTAAAACCCTCCTTCGTAGAGTTGCAGGAACAACTTCCGCATCCCTTGGTGCTCCGCATCGTGGGATCGGGTCATGACTTCTATGGCTTCCTGATTTGACAGCATCATAGCCAGCGCGCATTACCATAACTTTTCCGATAGAGAATGCCTTCATGCATGAAGAAACCCGCTGCCTTCTTTTGTATTTTTAAAGCCATTTGTCTGTCACCAGGCAGCTTCCTGTGTTGGATGAAATCGATATAAGGTTGTCTCCAGTCTACTTCTTCGACTGTGCAGACCTCCGCGGGCTGTGGCGGGGCTTGGAAATCGGCACAACTATCTTGGAGTGTTGCTGCTTGAGCCGACATACTTGGCCAATATATGCCCATCCTTTGAAGCCTTCTGTATAGATGAACGACGCCGGTCTGCCCACATGTTTCCGTGTGTAGTTCCCGGAGTAACTTCTCCGCCTCCCTTTTGTTTACACATCTTGCGAGGGATCCTCCGGCTGCCCTGTAATACAACGCACCTTGGATCATCACGAACTTCTTTAAGGCTTGAGTAGGCATCACTCGCTCTTCGTCCATCCGCGTCAAGTCTTCGATGTATGCCTTTCTCCAGTCGTCTGCCTCCTCGAAGGACAAGTCCTCTTTCCAAGTACTAGGCAGCCCTTTTATTCGTATCGTAACTGTTCCCTCTTCTTCGTTGTTTAATGATACTTTGCTTGCCAAGGTCACCAGGGCGTCTGCGTGTTTATTTCCGCCTCTGCCAGTATGATCTAAAGTCGATCCCGTTTGACTCATTAGCCTCTGGGTCTCTGCCCGGTAGGGGGCCAGGTGCGGCTCTTTGATGTGGAAATCTCCGTTCACTTGATTCGTAACAAGCCGGGAATCGCCTTTGACTTCAACGCCTCCAAGGTTACGCTCTTTCACCATTTGGAATCCCAAAGTTAGGGCTTCATACTCTGCCATATTATTACTGCGTGGAAAATCCAGTTTGAACGAGTATGAGAGTAGTTCTCCCCGCGGGGCTTGGAAGACTACTCTTGCTTCTCCCACGGACCCGTAAGAGGATCCGTCAAAGAATATGGTCCAAGGCTTGTCAACATCCGCGGCCACGACCTCTCTAGGTATGTATTCGTGTACTTCATCGTGTCCTTCTCCTGGGAACATGGCCATGAGGTCGACTATTGCTTGTCCTCTTACAACATTCGGCCGCTGGTACTTGAGATCGAATTCCGACAGTTGAAGCAACCACCGGGCGGTTCTCCCTGTAAGGACAGGCTTCGAAGCCAGGCACGCTATCGGGTTCGCTGCTGCCACCACAATGGTTTCATGTGTTAGAAGGTAGGAGCGTAGCTTTTGAGTCGCGTATATGAAGGCCAAACATGCTTGCTCTACACGTGGGTATCTTAATTCTGCATCTCGTAGGACCCGGCTCATGTAATAGATAGGTGACAGCTCAGTTCCCCCCATGTCTTGCGCGAGAACTGCGCCGATTGCTGAGCCGGTAAATGCCGTGTAGAGATAAAGAGGGACTCCGCGCATCGGAGGTTTAAGAATCTTAGGGCTGACAAGACACTGCTTCAACTTTTCAAAGGCGGCACACTGTACCTCTCCCCATACGAAGGGTATACCTTTTTTCAGCAAGGGAAGGAACGCAGTCATCAGCTGTGCTAAACCAGGCACGAAACGTCGCATGTACGATATTCGTCCTATAAAGGCTTGCAACTCTTTGGTGTTCGCCGGCGATGCCATTGTTGCGATTTCTTCAACTTTGCTCGGGTGTACTTGAATTCCCCCATTAGTCACTAGAAAGCCCAAGAATTTCCCGGATGTGACCGCAAAGGCGCACTTGAGAGGATTCATCTTGAGTTTGAATTTCCTACATCTCTCAAAGGCCGTCTTTAGGTGAGAGATGTGATCCTCAGCCTCTCGTGTCTTGACTACGATGTAGTCAACATATACTTCTACCGTCTGGTGCAACAGGTCGTGGAAGATGGATGTCATGGCGCGCTGATACGGGGCGCCGACGTTCTTCAGTCCAAACGGCATTACTACATAATAGAAGTTGCCATATGGGGTTTGGAAGGCGGTTTTCTTTGCATCTGCAGGGTCCATGTTTACTTAGTTATATCCGCTGAAGCCATCCATGAAAGAATATCTCTTCTTTTTCCCGGTCGCGTCCAGCGTCATGTCGATGTTTGGCAAATGGGAAATCGTCCTTTGGGCAAGCTCGGTTCAGTCTCTAAGTCTACACAAGCACCTAACCTTTCCATTTTTCTTGGTTACTAGCACGATGTTAGCCAACCAAGTGGGGTGTTGTATTGGCTTAATGAATTTGGCTTTAAGTAGCCGCTCCACTTCCTCCTTTATCGCAAGGGCGGTAGCCCTAGGAAACTCGCGGCTTCTCTGCTTCACGGGTTTGAATTCAGGCGATACTCCTAGATTATGTACCACGAGGTCGCTATCTAAACCCGGCATTTCGTCATAGTCATAAGCGAAAACGTCCTTGTATTCTTTAAGTAACGCGATCAACGCTGCCCTTTCTTCTTGGTACAGACTCTTGCTTATCATGATGAAGCGCTTGTCTTCTCGTGTTCCTATGTTGATTTCTTCCATTTCATCCACGGTGAGGTATTTTGGCGTTCGTTCCTCATTGGTTCCCGTAGTGACGCTTGCCAGCTGATCGCACAATTCTTGGTCATCAATCGTGTTGTAGGGAAGCTCGGACAAGCTTTTTCTGTACTTTCATCAGGAACCCCTGCTTCACTTATCAACTCATCAGCGTGGTTTTGCTCATTTACGGGTATTCCCTCGGCTAATTGCTATAATCGGTACACATGTCCACCATCGGGCCTAGAGAAGCGTTGGAAACTGGGTTGCTCATCTTGCTTCCTTTTTCTTTCCGTTGGTAATACCATCCTTGACGGACTGAACACGGATTTGGTGGGTTCCGTTTTTTCTTCGTCTCCCCACTTCGGCAACGGGGTGAGTCGAGCTTCAGGCATTTCGTTCTCTTCTTTTGGCTCATCATAGAAAATTGCATCCGCCATATATGATTCATCTGGGTCGAAAGGGTTGCTCGTGGCGGGAATTCGGTACTGCTTGCCTCCTATGTTAGTTTTTACACATTGATGGTACGTCGACGCGACTACTTTGTGGTTGAGTAACCAGCCTCGCCCTAGTAGCACATGGAATGTAGTGTCATCTTCTAGAACATAAAATGTGGTGGTCCCTCGGATAAGACCAACCTTCATTGCTAGGTTTATGTCCAATAACTGTTTGGGCGTGGCCCCCAAACCCTTTTACTGTGGTGACCCGCATTCTTATCGTGGACCTCTGTATGCCTAAAACATCGAGCGCATGCGTCGAAATCAGGTTCAAGGACGCGCCCCCGTCAACAAAAGATCTTTTTAGCGGCTGTCTGTTGATGTACACGGTGAGATATAGAGACCTGAGGTGCTCTCCCGTGTAACAGATATCTTCGTTGGTGAATACGATCGCCTCCTTAGGGAGAAGCCCACAGGGCCTCCCTGCTGCTATGGCTGCTATGGCCTTAGACGCTTCCTTGATTTGATCTTCGCCGAAGCCGAGCGAATCGAAGAACTGTTGAGCCAATACTGTCTTAGAAAATTGATGAGCCATGCCGTCTGTGTTAGCAAAAGTAGAATTCTCCATATCTACCTTGCATGCTTCTCCTTCATCCTCGGTCCAGGGCCTCCAGGAATCTCCGTCATGGGAAAGCATCATTACTTGATGTGGGGCAGTTTTTTCATCTTCCGCTTTGTTCATTTCAATCTCGCCTATTTCCAGCTTCTTCTGAAACATCCTCCGCAGGTTGAAGCAGTCAATTTTAGGGTGTTGTATCCTCCGATGAAAGTGACAATAACGCACATCATTTTTGTCAAGAGTGTTAGGATCCACTTTTATCGGGGGCAATTGGGTTTCCTTGTTTGCTACCCATTGTTCGAATAATCTGACAATTTGATCCTTGCTGCAAGGCAGAGGTGGCGGGAGCGCTTGTGTTCCGCAACCCTCGCGATTATTATTTGCACGGGTATTTCTTGGCATGGTCGATACAGTGTTAACCGAGTTTCACCAAACATAATCCGATCTTGGTTCTTCAATGCAATCGGCGATCCTTGAGGCTGCCTCCTCCAGTTCCACAAATATGGAGAAGTGAAAGTTTACCAGATTCTTTTTGAAAGATGGAGTCATCCCCCGGACGCAAATTTCCACTAACGCTTCTTCTTTAACATCTTCATGGCAATCAAGAGTGAGAAGGCGGAATCAGGCGATGTATTTTTCTATCTACTCGCCTATGCGCTGATTGCACTTGCTCAGGTCTATGGTTGTGACTTTCCTTTTTGCTGAATAGAATTTTCTGAGAAAAAGCGCTGACATGGATGACCATGAATGGACGCTCCCTGGCTTGAGGTTGTCGTACCAGGTGAACGCCGTATCAGTCTGCGATTTTGGAAACTCTCTTAGACATAGCTTCCCATCTGCCGCGCGATCATTCATTGTAGATAGAAATCGACTGAGGTGCTCTCTCGCGTTGCCTTGGCCATTGTATACCTTGAATTTTGGTGAAGTATAATCTTCAGGGTACTGATATTCCATGATTTCAGAGGAGTAAGGACTCGCCATGAAGTTATAATTGTCTTGTTTAACGATTCTGTAATTTAATTCCAGGTATTTTGAAATCTCCTCTTGTGTCATAGCCGCAGGCTCGTTTTCTATTTCCTCTACATCTTCCGTTGTTTCTTTAGCATTTTTCCTTACACTTACCGCCTTCATGAGCTTTCTCAGCTCTCGTTCTTTACGCACGTGCTCTTCTAGTTCTTTTTGCATCTCCTCGAGGGAAAGCTGAGTGAGCGGCGCTTCCTCGCTCTCGTGCTGCTTATCTTCTTCGCGCGTGATGTTTGATTTTCTCGCCTGCGTGATTGGGTCTGATACTATACCTACTCTCTCTCCTTCTGGGTTAATTGGGGGTGTGTTTAGGTTTCCTGCCGCGCCTGAGCTAGCGCCTTCTGTGTGTGTCATCGTAAGCTAGGCACGAGGTTCCGGGTGTGGTCGCCAAATGTTGATGGGTGAATTTCAGTTTAGGTTCTACCCATCCTAGCTACTACACATGACCTCACAATTCCAATAATAGTAAGAGAGAGAGAGTTGTCTTTCCATTGTACCTTGTCCTTTCTTTTATAGGCCTAAAAGCCCCTCTTTTTACTACTTCATGACACATGTCCTAATACCTCTTAATTATCCTTAATGCCATCCTTTAACATAACCCCTTCCCTCTTCATTAATTCCTCCTTTATCCTCCCATCTTTCATGGGTATCTTCTATTTGGGCTTGGGTTTAGTCCCCAAGTCCTACATCTTAACCCAAGTTCACCTCTATTCTTAGGGGCATCTCCAACTCATTAAGGGGTATTATTTTTCATGTATCAACACACATCATGGTAACAAGATAACATTACAAGGATCTACACCTAAAACATCTCTATTGATGATGAGTGGAGTAGCAGTTAAGAAATGCTTTACCAAAACTTCTCATGGCCTTGTGGGTCACCTTTTCTCTATCTCAACACCTACTACACCACCTACTACTCCACCCATACTTCTTCCCTTACTGCATGATTTCCAAGACATCTTTCAAGAACCAACTAAATTACCTCCAAAAAGAAACTTGGACCACTGCATCCCCCTACAACCCAATGCAACCCCTGTTAATCAAAGAGCTTACAAATGTCCTTACATACAAAAATGAGTAGTTGAACAACTTGTGAAAGATATGCTTCAATCAGGGATTATTCAACCAAGTCACAGCCCTTTTGCTTCTCCCATGTTATTGGTTAAGAAGAAAGATAACTCTTGGAGATTTTGTGTTGAATATAGGAAGCTTAACAACATAACCATCAAAGATAAATTTCCTATACCTATCATTGATGAGCTGTTGGATGAATTAAAAGGGCAGTCTTCTTTACTAAGATTGATTTGAGAGCTGGCTATCACCAAATTAGGGTGCTTGATGCTGATGTCTTCAAAACTGCTTTTAGAACACATCATGGTCATTATGAGTTTAAAGTCACGCCTTTTGGTCTCACCAATGCACCTGCTACATTTCAAGGATTAATGGATGAGATTTTCCAACCAATTTTGAGGAAATTTGTATTGGTTTTCTTTGATGACATCTTGGTTTACAGTCCCAGCTTAGATGCACATTTGGAACATCTCAAGTTTGTCTTCTCCTTACTCAGACAACATCAGATTTTTGCTAACCTCTCTAAATGTTGCTTTGGCCAGTATTCTTTAGAGTATTTAGGCCACATTATTACAGCTGAAGGTGTCTCTGCTGACCCCAATAAGATCTCTTGTATGCAACAATGGCCACTCCCTACAAATATTAAGGCACTAAGAGGGTTTCTTGGCCTTACTGGATACTATAGAAAATTTGTCAAGGGCTATGGAGATATTGCTAAGCCACTAACTGATATACTTAAAGAAGAATTCTTCTCACTGGAGTCCCGAGGCCACCATTGCATTCAATACACTCAAAGAAGCAATGGTTCATACTTCAATCTTAGCTTTACCAGATTTTACAAAGACTTTTGTGGTGGAGAGTGATGCAAGTGATACTTGTGTAGGTGTTGTTCTACTCCAGGAGAACATACCAATTGCTTTTTTCAGTAAACCCTTGGGACCAAGACCACAAGCATTATCCACTTATGAGAAGGAATTTTTAGCTATTGTTTTGGCTGTTCAGAGATGGAGGCAGTATTTGCCAGGTGCCAAATTCATTATCAAAACAGATCATCAAAGTATACAATATTTTCTTGAGCAAAAAATTACTACTACATTGCAGCAGAAATGGCTTATTAAGCTGTTAGGTTTTGATTATGTCATTCAGTACTAGAAGGGCTCAGAAAATGTGGTGGCTGATGCTTTATCTAGAAGACCTCAGGAATCAACTACTTGTTATTCTATATCCGCTCCAACTTGGGTGCACGAGGTTATTCTCATTTATTCTAATGATGCTAAGGCATACCAGCTCATTTCTCAACTCCTACTTCAAGCTGATTCTGTGACTCACTTCACTTTTCAGGAGGGCATTTTGAGATACAAAAATAGAATTTATATTGGCACAGGGGGTACTTTTAGACAACATCTTTTGGAATCCTTATATGCTTCTGCTGTGGGTGGTCACTCTTGCATGCAAGCAACTTATGTCAGAGGTAGAAGACATTTTTACTGGCAAGGGATGAAAAAAGATATTTTGTTCTTTGTCTCTCATTGTGATATCTGTCAAAGGTGTAAGAGTGATTTCACCACCCATGCTGGCCTCCTCCAACCTCTCCCTGTTTCAGAGTATGCATGGCAACACATAACTATGGATTTCATTGAAGGCTTACAAAATATGCCCACTTCATTACTCTCCAACACCCATACACTTCTTCTTTTGTGGCAAAGGATTTCCTCAATCAAGTATTCAAGCTTCATGTTTGCCTTCTTCCATTGTCTATGACAAAGACAAAGTCTTTACCAGCAATTTTTGGCAGGATTTGTTCAAGGCTTTGGGCACTAGTTTGAACATGAGCACAGCTTATCACCCTCAAACAGATGGGCAAACTGAGAGGGTCAATGCTTGCCTAGAGAATTATTTAAGATGCATTACTGGCCACAAGCCTGGGAACTGGTCTCAATGGCTTGCTCTTGCTGAATGGTGGTACAATACCAGTTTTCATAGAGGCTTAAAGATGTCACCATTTCAGGCTCTCTATGGTTATTCTCCTCCTCATATGGCTTTCCCTTCTGCTGCCACTACCTCTGTTGCTGCTGTTGAAACTTACATGAAATAGAGAGATACCATGCTAGAGTTACTTAAAGAGTCACTTCACAAAGCTCAGGAAAGGATGAAACTTTATGTAGATGCTTCCCGAGTTGAGAGATCATTTAATGTGGGAGATTTAGTCTACCTTAAGCTTCAACCATATAGGCAAGCTTCTGTGGCTTTGAGACGCAATTTCAAGCTATCTGCCAAATATTATGGCCCATTTCCAATATTGCAGCAGATTGGCCTAGTGGCCTCGCATTCATCCTGGGGCCAATGTTATTCCTTCACCTACTCTACCAGTTGTTGATCTCACAGGTGACATCATCATGCTTCCAGAAAAGGTCCTCAATACTCGCACTGTCCTCATTTCCAACATCCGAACTCACTGTCCTCGATTCATCCTTGAGGACAAGGATGATTCTCAGTAGGGGGCAATGTTGCATGCCTTAAATGTTGCATGCCTTAAATGCTAAGTCTTAAAGTCTATCTGTGACTGCATGTAGTAATTTACCCGAGTGCTTGAGAGATTGTAGTTAGCTGTTATTTAGGAACTCGTTCCCCCCTTTCGATTTGCTGCAGTGTCGCATATCCGTTGAGTAACCTCTAGGGTTATCAATGATTGGTATAAGTTTGTAAGAGAAGCGTCTTCCCAGGCATGAATAATAAAATGAGAAAAATCCTAATGGCTGCGCTGTTGTCAGCTCAGATTTTGGCCTAAATCTTCGATTTGGGAGTTACTATTATCCTTTCTATTCCATTATCTATCGATTCTTGTTGCTAATTTATTGTTGGAATATAACACCTACCTAATTTCTCTCAACTGAAATCTCCCATATGTTCTTGCTCTCGAAATTCAGTAGCTGAGCCGCTGCTTCTCGTTTCTCAATTTCAGGAAATAATTATAAGAGAAAGACACTTCTCTGGATGTTAGGGTTAGATAAGGACTGAAATTTATATAGGCACCCCACTGCTTCAGATAAGGGCTAACCAGTTCATGAAAGGCTTGTCGGTTCCAGAGAACTGACATGTTTATTTTCTTTCTTGTTCAACCGTCGATTGTGAAAAACTGACAGTTCATTCTTCCACTCCTTTGCTGCGCAACCTTAGCTGGTTCCAAACATCACTCGCCTGTGAATGATGCTTTTTCTCTTCTCGAATTCTTCCGCCAACAGTAGCCGTCTCTTACTTCTCATATCCACTTCTTCTCTTCAATGTCTCTTTATCACTAAAGCTGTCATGCTTTTCAGACAGAATTTGCATCACTAAAGCCGACATGCTTTTCAGATAGAGATGAAGAAATAAAAGCAAATAATGAGAAATAATCCACATCCAACAGCAGCTGCACCTTTTTGCTTTCTAAGCGACGTTTCTTCTTCTTTTGTTCTAAATGACTCCAAAGTACCTAAAACTCAAAAGCAAATGTAAGACACATAATTTACAAGAAAACTTAGCAAAGAAAGCATAAACAATAGATAAATATCAAGGTGTTTTAGACACCTATCACTTGACCTTGTGTGTTCTTGAGCAAAGTAACACGATATGGTGACATGATTATCGTAGAACTCAACAATACATGTGCAACCATCATCCTCCTTTTTCTTATCTTCCTTTATGTTGTTTGACAACTTAGAAACATCCAAGGTTCGTGAACCTTGGTGAGTTATTCAAGCACCTTTGAATGTAATGCAAGGTAAGCGAACCTTATATATATCACCGTTTCTAGGTTTATAACCCTAGAGGAAGAGAGTTTCGTATTAGAATCTTCTTGAATAGGTTTTGACTCAAGGTCCGTGCCGTTTTCGGAACTTAACGCTCATGGGTCCGCGAACACAAGAGTTGTGTCCGGACTCATTTAAACAGACCATTATAATCAACCTTGGTTTTAGCTCAACAGATAAAAATCTAGAGCACAAGAGATAGTTGAGATGACAAAAGCAAAGATGAAAAACTACTAATGAAATTCAAAACAGAAAATATGGTACATAGTACCAAATCATCATGTGTCAAGAGGAATATCATTCTTGAACATATTGTGCTTCTTCCTTTCCATGATTCAGGAAGAGGCATGATTTACCATAATCGAATTATGTTATGGTATGCATCCATCAAATGCCTATCATGAACAACAAGACTCTTTGGTAAACATCCATGATTTCTACCTTTTTTAGTAAATAAGGAGTTTTCATCTACAAGAGAAAAGGATGTAGAATTCTTACCTGTATTTGGCCTTCTCTTAGCCTTCCTGAAGTTCTTGATTTTGCTAATCTGTTTTCTGAGCTCAGAAATAAACCGTTTTACCTTAGTGCGAAGGTTCAAAACAATATTACTATGAGTTTCTGAGATTTATTCCTTCAGTGCCCTTTTCTTTCCGTTAATTGTGTCAAAAATAATCGGAGAAGTATTTGAATGAACATTCAAGTTTGACTTTATCCAACTGGGAACATCGGATCTTGTCTTTGTTTCTACAAGATTAGCCTTTTGAAAATCATTACAATTGTGAAAAGGCTTCGTAAAGCTTTTATAGGAAAAACTTGGTTTATCACAGCACTGATTTCCCTGCCTAAAGGTTGGACGTTGACAACCTGCAATGTTAAGAGTATTAGTCTAAACATATGTGTTGATGGTGGATTTTTGACGAAGGTCATATTCTTAAAATCACATTGGAAACCATGTATCTCTGATCAGTGTCAGAATCATAAGAAATTTATATCTTCACAAATAAGTGAATTGCAGTTCTGTTATATCATGGCAGTAATAACATATAATAGAAATATTAGGGCTTCTGAGGCAGAACTTTTGATATTCCATGTATTTCATTATTAAAAGCTGAAAGATTCGGCACACTTTATTTTGGATTCGAAATTCATTCCTGGTGTCTGATCTGAATTAACCCAGGATAATATATGATGCTGATTACATCATATCTGGACACTCCTAGTCATATCATATGCTAGTATAGAGCAATGGATTAATCAAATCTAGTCGCAGTATTCATCAGATTGAATTCCTAGAAATTATGTACTGATTAGACCCTAAATATTCATCTACTCAGGATTCATGGTTTTTCTCAGTCGAATTCCATGGAAAGTAATGAGTATTTACCTTTTGGGCATCTGGGACGTCCCGAGTAAGCCTCGGGCAAGAGGGACGGGTGTATTTAGTGATAATGCTCAAAGGAGCATTCATGGAAGAATTAGGCTAAGTCCTATGGGCTAGATTGAACTGCTAGATTGGCCAAAAAGTGTTGCAAATCAAGAAAAAAGTGTGGGAAAAAAGTTAACAATACTTTTGTCTACTTCTCTCTCCTAGCAAGTACTCGCAGTTCAACTAGCAGCGAGATTGAAACGCTGAATGATTCAGCGTCCAAAAAGTGGTCCAAACGCTGAACAGTTCAGCGTTTTGCGAATATTCCAGGGCATCAACGCTGAATTGTTCAGCGCTTCCCTGGACGTTGTTCCATTCATCGTTAGAGGTATATTACTTCTACCAATTAAGCGTTTTCTGGGCGCTGTTCGGTTCAGCGTTCACCTGGACGCTGCACTGTTCAACGTTCGACGCTGTATTGTTCAGCGTTTCACTGCTATATTCGCCATCCCATATGACTTAGGAGGTTGCCCAGGCTGACGTGGTTGGCCAATCTAGCAGCTAGATATCTAGCCCATAAGACTTAGCCTTAGGATTGGAAGTCTGATAAAAGAAGGAAAGGAAGAGACAAAATAATAATAAAGTAATAAAGAAACCGTGAGGGTGGGCCCACCTGGCTAGCCGACCGGCCATGCTGCTGGTACTAGTCGGCCCTCCCCTCTTTTCCTTATTTTATTATTATTATAATAATATTATTGTTGTTATTAGGGTTTTGCTCTTTCAAGGATTCCTCTTTCGATCAAAACTCATGAAACTTCCATATTTTTCCATGAACCATGTGGTTAGCAAAACAAGTGGTCCCGAAACCGTGACTTGTCCTCTTACTACCATGAGAAATATTAAAATAATATTATTTTAATACATTTAATTGTGGTCCTTGTACCACTATTAAGAGTTTCAGTTAAACTCAAATTCTCCATGAAATAATGCTCGATGGATCACCAGAAATACCAAAATCCTCAGGATTGGTCCGTGAAGAGCATGGAAATGTGGGCACATCATCATGATCGGTCATGTCCGGCCCTTTGGCTTGCAAAAGCCGGTCCCACTTATCTTAATGATTTTTGACCTAATTAATCATCTAGAGTACATATTTGGTTCAAACTCCTTCCTATAACTGGGAATGATGATCCACTCACCATTAGATGGTCCCACGACCACAAAGGGCTGGTTTTACACCTCTTGGTCGGTCCCTCCTCTCTCCATGATTAGGTTCTACTACCTATTGCTCAGTCAAGCACAATTTAATAATGATAAAACAACCATTAATCATCCTTTCACCAACTGCTCTGCAAAGGAGTTTGGTAAATGCTCAGTCTAGCATCCAAAGTACTACATGGTCGGTCCATCATTAGTAGAGGCGCTCCCTCTCTCATCCATTGGTTGACTCTCAGTCGATTCGTTGATCATCCATTGATCATAATTAGGGTTTTTGAACTAAATGCTCTGTCTAGCATAATTCTGAACATGTTCAAACACCAATATTTTAACATTAATTCAACAATCAATATTTCAATTAATTAATTAAGTAATACTCGGTTAATATTTTTAATTAATGTTTTATTTGGTCTTGCTACCAATTATTCATGGATCTAGAAGTATTTGGTCTGACTAGTAATACTTGCTCTAATCATCAATGCTCTATCTGGCAATACCCTAATTGCTTCAGCTAGCAATGGGTCACGGCCAACAGGGTTCAGAACCACCAATATTGATTCAACTATCAATATTTAATTGTCTAGAACAATATTCCTCATATTGATTCAACTATCAGTATCCGAGTTGCAGTAATCCTCATGTTGATCCAACTATCAATATTTGATAATTTAACACTGATCCAGCTATCATTATTTGATTGGTCTATCAATCAACATTTGGTTCGTCTGTCAACTATTATTTTAATATTATAATCTCTCTTCGTCATTCGACTGACTCATGACACATGGATTGAGAAAGACCTTTTATGATCATTCAACAATGATTGTTTTCATAAATGCTCAGTGTGCCAACAAAATGGTTTATGATGATCCAGCAATCTCATAAAACCATCACTAAGTCATTCGACCATCATTCTTGCTTCAACTAGCATAATGATAATTCAATACTTCAGGGCATGTTGTCATCTCCACATCCCATGTTTCATCTATCACGGTATTGAACTTCGTCAGTTCAGTTCATAAGACTCATAGTCTTAGGTCAAAGATTGACCACTCACACATGAGACATAAATTCACGTCACATGGGGGGACATCACTAGGGTTTTGGTCTGGCGGTCTACAACACGTGCGATGTGAGGTACATCCACGATGATAGTTGTGGTAAGTTGTGTTGACAGTTAAGTAGTAAATGGAATAGTGGATGGGTGATCAACCCAGTCTTCTGCACAAAATGGAAATGGTTTTTACACGATCTCCCACTTCCCCATTCTTCCATTACCTTCAACTGTCACCACTTACAGGAGTTGGTTTTTAGAATTTTGTACATGTCCTCGATAGACAAGAATTTGGCAATTCATCGTCCCAAATGGGAAAAGAAAGTGATTGATGTGCTGCTATAAATAGGTTTCTAAACCTATGATCTGATAGAGAATAACAATTAAGACTCACCACTATCAAGTTATCAAACACATTCAGAAGATTTCTCTCGTCTACACAGAGAATCATCTTTACAACAGTTCAACATATCACATCACCTACAGATCAATATCCATTGATCTCCACACAATCTCAGCTTCCCTCCTTACAGACCGACCCTTCTACTCCTCATGTGACCGAATTGAACCTGGAACGACCATTGTCTTGGTTTAAAACAGGGTCTTACAGATTAGTCTCTCGAACTCAAAGTACTCCCGTGCAGTACATTTGTTTAAAGGTTCAGACGATTCACAACTCAGAGCACATTCCTCAGCAAGCACTTGCCTCCTCCATCACTTTTTTTACCAGAAAACCCATGAGCCGTTTTTACCCACAAACAATATGATTTTGGTTTTTCATCATTAAGTACATCATTATGTTTTTCATCCCTTATGCGAAAACAACATTCCTTTTGCAGGTGACGTTTTTACCGCAATAATAGCACTTGTAAGAAGTGTTATTATCTGGAACATCGTATGCTGTTTTCGGAGGTTGGTATTATCTCTTTCGACCTTCAACTGCTAACTTAGGTATCTCACTTTTAGTGGAAACCTTTGGTTAAAATGAAGCACTAGTTTTGAAATTTTTTACCTCTTTGCTAATACTTGGAGCATCTATTCCCTTATAGCCCAATCCTCGTGTGTTACCAAGATTTTTACTTGCTCCTAACATAGTGGATAATTTGTTTGAACTAGCAATGAACTTTTTCACGTTCCAACAACTTCATATTATCATTAGCAGCAGTTAAATCAGCCTCAAGCTATTTTTCTCGAGTGATAAAAACACCTTCTCTGTCTTTAGAACAAATCTGTTGAGAGTTAAACAATGCATCCTTCCTTGCAAGTTTTTCTTCCAACACAATGAGATTATTACGAAGTCTTTCACATTCAAATTCTTTGCGATCTTTAAGAAGGGATTGTATTAAGTGATAATCACAATCATAACCTTTAAAGATCTTTCTCGATTTCTTGTTTTCTTGACAGAGAAGAGCCAGAAACCGGGTCAGACAAGATGTCGACCTTTTTCCTTTTAAGAGATGGTCAAACAACTTAATGTATTGTGAGACTTCCTTATCAACATCTTCATCAATATCAGAATCACTTTCGTGAGAAAGTTCATCCAGCTGTTCTTCTAGGCGTGTTTCCTGGTTATCCACAGTTTTAAATGAAGTAATAGATGTGACAGTTTTCTCATGTGAACCAACCTCTTGAATCATGTCTGAACGATTCCGACCCGGTGTTATGTTTTTATAGATTTCGTCTCTGTACATATAGTCAGAATGCTTCAAACACAAATTTATTAGGTCTTAACATGTTTTCCTGCTCTGATACCAATTGAAAACACTGGGGGGTACCTTAATACACCACCAACGTTTTCGTTGGCAATCTGTATGGACAAACTCAAAACAATTCCGAGAGTTAAAACTCAATCAAGGAAAGTGTCTAGAGTTATATATCTCTCTCTTGTTGTTAGAATGTTTACAGAAATGAATCCGTGAATCTAACTAGAAAGAGAGTTCTTGGACGGTACCAAAGACTAATGTCCAAGGATCAATCAAGTCTTATCCAACAAACTAGGTCGGACGTATCAACTTTGATTGATCAACGCACAACCTGTGATATTTCAATTATAAAGATAAATAATATGATATGGAAAAAGAAATAACACAGACACCAAAATTTTTGTTAACGAGCAAATCTCAAATGCAGAAAAACACCGGGACCAAGTCAGATTGAACACCAAACTGTATTAAGCCGCTACAGAGCCTACAACCAATTAACTTCGGTCTGGAATGTGGTTGAGCCCGAACTCAGTCTCTCACTGATTCAGTTACAGTGGCGCTCCTTACGCCTCTTGAATCCCAACAGGATTCTGCGCAATTGATTCCCTTAGAAGGAGTCCACCCAGTAAGAGTTGCTTCAACTCAATAGAAGACTTTAAACCAAATCTGCCTCCCACAGATTAAGCCTATAATTGATGTCCTGATTTACAATCTAAACGGATGATCAGATCAAATGAAAGATCCAGGTGATGGAAATCGATAGCAACTTGACAGAAGTACGGTTATCCTCAAAATCCGGACTTATGCAACCCGAAGTGCAACCTAGATTATTATTCACCTCACAAGTATAAAACTTATGGAATCAACAAAGTCTGAGACGAAGAGAACTTTGATAATTACTATCTATCTTGATCGTTGGAGCAAGCTCTACAAACAATCAAGATCAGGATACTCAAGTTATCAAGATAAAAGATAACTGGACCTGGATTCACGAATCCTAATGAAGTCTTTATAGTCGCTAAGACCTAAAAGGGTTTCTGGATAGGACGACTCTAGATACAACTAGGACACACCAAAAATTAGTGTCAGGATTCAAAGATCCCAGTTTCCAAGAGTTCCCCTTATATAGACTTCAAAGCCTAGGTTGCTTTAGGTTTCAGCTAAAATAGCTTTGGAACCAAGCAAACAATATTCACCGTTAGATAAAAGCTTTGAATCTTATTCACATAAACAAGATATACACTCTGGTTAGGTAAACCGTAACCGAAACATGTATAAAGACTATGTCCAACATGGTTAGCCGAAGCTAGCCGGTTTGAACTTTAAAAGTTTAACACTCATTTTCATGTTTACAAAGACATAAATCTTGAGTCACAATCATGTGACCAAATGATCCTAGTGTTAATTACAGAGTTGATCAAATTCAAATCATCTCATACAAATAATTTAATCGCAATTGAATCATAATCGACATAGTTGGTAAATGTACAAGGTACAAATACTTGAGTCGTTCGTGAGTCGGCTGAGTCACAATACGCGGACCGGTTTGCAAATTTATAAGCACAACCGAGTTTCGGAGTTGACAGAACTTTTTCAGTTCACGTACCGGTTTGCAAACTTAGGTGCAACTCTAAGTTCCAGAGTTGACAGTTCACGTACCGGTTTGTAAACTTAAGACTTTTACCGATTGCGGAGTTCACAGAACTTTTTCAGTTTGCGTACCGGTTTGGGTACTAAACTGGTTCTAGAACATAGAAATGTATTTGCTCGCATACTGGTTTGAATACTTTAACCCGGTTCCCATACCACAGTTCCAAAATGGTTTGCATGAGAATATGCATACCTATCTGGATCACGAAAAAAACAGATTTTTCCATGATGTGCATACGAGTATGCTTGTTGATAGGTGTTGTAAACACCTTAATTATTATCTATTGTTTATGCTTTCTTTGCGAGTTTTCTTGTAAATTATGTATTTTATGTTTACTTTTGAGTGTTTAGGTACTTTGGAGTCATTTGGAGCGAAAGAAGAAGAAAGCACTCAATCAGAGCAAAAAGAGAAAAACAGTCATCTCACGGGCAGCTGATATTTGGAGCCTAGCCGTGGATGAGGGACGACCAGACAAAAATCCAAGAAGCACACCAGAAGGCAGGCATCAGTTTTACCCAGGGCTGCCCTTATCGGTCCTAGGGATATATTCCCAATACCCAAACCGAGAGAAACATTTCTCTCCTACATCCCTAATCATTTTATCACCTGAAATTGAGAATGAAAGTAATGGAGGCGCATCCATGGTGGATTCAGATCCATACGAAGGAAGAAAGAATGGCGTTGTTCGAGATTAATTGTGAATCAATGGGAAGAAGAGAAGAGAAGAGAATGAAGTCGATTTGGTGCTGCTGCTGTTTATGATTTAAGGTATGAATTTCAGTGAGAAGAACAAATTCAGGGTTTGGTAGAAATTGTTGTTAAGGATGAAATTTGGGGGTTTGATTGAAGATGAGTTTTCAACCGTATTGATTCTGGATATGAAGGAGAGAAGAAATCTGTTGATGGCGGTACAATAGAAGATGGGTATGTTGATTATGAATTAGAAGGAACAGTTATAGTTGGAGTTGATGCAGATAGACAAGAATCTGGAGGAGTTACAACTGGTTTTAGATTGATGGGTTCTTGCCTATTTCAAGCTTGCAGGAACCAGAAGAAGGAATTGAGGATAGATGGGAGATTGAAGTTGAGCTGATGATTTAGGTTGTATTCTGGGAGTAGAACTGATACTGTTGCTGCTGTAGAGATGAGTTCTGATGCTGTGCAGTTGTGTGACAAGATGAAGCTGGAGCTTTTGGAAAATGGGGTTTGATGTGTGAATTCAGGGAGGTGGTTTTGGTAGTTTGAGTCACCGGTGCTGGATGTGAATTGCTATACAAGGAAGAATGAGAAGCTATGAATCTGGAATGAGATTGCAGTGGTGGAATTGAAACTGCAGGGGAGTTGGAGGTGTTGTTGTTGCTTTAGATGAATGTTAGGTTTACAGGTTATCTGAGTTACAGTTAAAAGTGACTGAAATGACTTGTGAATGACTTGAATTGGAGATAATGAAGTGGTTTGCGTATCCAGGAATGAAGTTTTAAGACAAGAGAAGGGGTGGAGATTGCAGGTGCTATGACTGAGATGAACCCAGTGGTTGCTGTGAAGCTATGACTGAAGGAGTTAGTTCTTTCCAAGTGAACTGAAATGTCTAGATGTATGTCTAGGATATTGCAGGAGGGTGATGTGCAGGTAGCAGCTGAATTAGATGGTTAAGAAGGGATTAGTGGTGCTGTTGTGCAGTGACAATTGAACTGAAGTCGGTAGTGTTGCTACTGTGAGAAGAATACAAGAATGCTTTGTGTATGAAATCCATTACTGGGAAGGAGTTGGTTTTGATGTGTACTGGAGTTGTGTTTGAAAATGCAGTTGCTGCTGCAAAGAAGTATGTGGCCAGGTTGATTCAAGAAAGTGATGTGCTACTGGTGGCTTGGCCTGAAGCTGTGAAGCGCCATCATTGAGTATTATAAGGTTATGGCCTGCAATGGCTCATGCCTTTGCAACAATTCCGTCCTAGAACTCTGTTCAGCCGAGTGAGACAACTGACTCAACCCCGACTCACATGACTGGGTCTGACTTTTCTAGTTGACCCGAGTTGGATCGTTTGACCGGTGACCGGGTGGACTTTGCCGGTCACCAGAGATGCTTGCCGGTGAACTTCCAGCCAACTTACGGCTAATTTTCTGGGTCTCCGGCGTCTACTTTTGGACAGAGATTTTTATATGGGTTTTTCTCACATATGGGTTTGGTAGACATCTTTGTATTGGCTTTGAAGACCTAGTTTTGGAAAGAGGAAAAGCTATAAAAAGAAGACTTCTACAATTTTTGGGATGACGGATTATTCTTGGAGCTTTGGAGATAGTCGCTTTTACTTACGCTACTAGGGTTTGCTTTGCTTTCATCTTCTTTAATTCATTATTATTATGTTGATGAACTCCATAGCTATGAGTAGCTAATTTTAATACTATTGGTTAAGGATGTAGTCCTATTTCTAAACTTGTGCTTGATTAATGCATTAGTTTTCTCTCTTGATTATCGTTCAAATCTCTACTATTTTTAATATCACATGATTGATGTATTGTGATAGGATTTAGATGTTTGTTTAGTTGAGCGGCCAATTAATTGAACTTGCATCCTTGTCCATAGTTATTTTAGGGTTTTTCATCAAGCGATAACCCCAAATACAAGTATAATGATATGATCATGGTTTGTAGTGATACACTCTTATGATCATATGTAGAGTTTGACCCTTGTCCGAATTGTCATGCGCAATGTATGATAATTGCATTGATTAGCCTATTTCCGAAACTTAATGCTCATAGGAATTGAACTTAATTAGCGCAAGGCGTTAGGTTATTCTTTAGGTAGAATTCACATACGCATCTCTAATGTGTGTGTTGATGAACTTAGGAAATTAATGGAATATCTTGCTCTCTTGATACTCTAGGCTTTTGATAATAAAGAGATTAAATTGTAATTCTAATCATGTATGCAAGCACATGTTTAAGATTGAAGATGAAATCCTTGACCAATATCTTTCTCTCATTGAGTATTTTCTCCAATTACTTTGCTTTTAATTTACTTTTATTGCTTTGCTTAAAATCAGAAATCCCCCCAATTGGTTACTTAGAAATTGAATACATAATAACTACAATTGCCTCTCTGTGGAAACGAAGTCTTTCTTATCATATACTGTAGGAAAGTGAAATTATTTTTGACGCATATGACAGCGATCAAATTTTGGCGCCGTTGCCGGGGAGGCATTCAGCTAGTTATTAAGTTTTTAGTTTCTTATTTTTATTATTTTTGCTTTTATCTTTGCTTTTTGTTTCTTGTCTCTTGTTCTCACTTGTTTGCGAGAATTTTTTTTCAGGTACTAATCCCTGGCTCCCAAGAATTGGAACTATCCAAGGTGCAGGATAACTACTCGTGAAGGAACAATACTTCAAGCAAGAATTGACGAGACAGAAGAACAAGAGTTGGAAGTAGAAGAAGATACTTTCCAGCAAAAAGAAGAAGTTCTAGAACAAGAGGTTCTGGTTGAACAAGAACCACCTTTTGAATAAGAAGAAGAAGCAATGGGTGATCGTACACTCAAAAAATTGGCTTCTCACAAGTTGGATACACAACAATGGTGTATTCAAACAAACTAAACCTTCGAGATCAAGCCGGGGTTGATTAGAGAGTTACCAAAGTTTCATGGCATGGTGAATGAAGACCCAAACAAACATCTTATGGACTTCCATACCATAGTCATGGCCATGATTCCAGCGGAAACTAATGTGGATGGATCTATGTTGAAAGCTTTCCCGTTCTCTTTGGCGGGAAATACAAAGGAATGGTTGTATTACTTGCCTTCCGAAAGTGTCACAACATGGAATGGGTTGAAGAAACTCTTTCTCGAGAGATATTTTCCTGCATCAAAGGCTACTCAAATTCGCAAGGAGATTTTTGGGATAAAGAAAAATATGGGAGAGTCGTTGTATGAATGTTGGGAGCGATACAAGAGATTGGTGGCAAGCTGTCCACACCATCAATTCAGTGATGCTATGATAATCCAATACTTCTACGAAGGTCTCCAAACAAGTGATAGATATCTTCTTGACGCCGCGGGTGGTGGTGCTCTAGTGAACAAAACGGTGGCCCAAGATACCGAGTTGATTGAAAGCATGGCTACGAACTCACAACAATTCTATACAAGAGGTGAACCAATGTTTAGGCAAGTGCATGAAGTTAGTGATTCATCATCACACCTTGATCAAAGGATGGGTAACATGGAGAAGATGATGCAAAGGCTGGCTGCAGTTATTTTACCTTCATATGATGAAGAGTTGGAGCAAGCTAGTGCGGTCTTTTCAAATCAGCAAAGACAGTATGATCCCTACTCCAACACTTATAATCCAGGATGGAGAGATCATCCAAATTTTAGCTATGCCAATAAGCAATGAGCGGTTCAACAACCTAATTTCAACCGTCCGAGTGGATTCCAACCACAACAACAACAATTTCAGCAACCGCAGCAACAACAAAGTCAAGATTCCGGTCTTCATGAAAATCTTCAAGCGATGATGCAAGGCATTTCTACTATGTTTCAACAAAGTCAAAAAGAGACCAAGAGTGCAATCAAGGATTTGCAGACACAAATGGGTTCCATGGCTACTGAGTTGAACCAAGTGAAGGTACAAATTGGTGGGAAACTCCCTTCTCAACCTATTAACCCGAAGGGGGATGTCAATGCTATTATGTTGAGGAGCGGTACACAACTTGTATAACCCGAAGTTACTGATTCGAGTAAGGTGGAACGACCAAAGGAACCTATTTTGGAAGTTAAGAATGAGTATTCTCCCCAAACTTCTGAGGTACCTATTTCTAACTCTAAAACTCTGGTTTCTACTTATGTTCCTCCTTTACCTTTACCTCGCAGATTTGCAAATTCCAAGAAGGAGGAACTAGAAAAGGAGATTTTAGATATTCTCAAGAAGATCCATGTGAACATACCACTCATAGATGCAATCAAGCAAGTTCCAAAGTATGCAAAGGTGTTGAAGGACTTGTGTACCAATAAACAAAGGCTCGAAGGTAATGAAGTGCTAAGTGTGGGGGAGAATGCTTCGGTGCGAGGTATTACAACACAAACTCCCACCGAAATGCAAGGATCCGTTTTCAATGGTTGTTGGCTTTGAAATTCCACAGAGGTCAAGATTGGTAAGACTACATTTACTAAAGCTATGTTGGACATAGGTGCATCCGTCATGAAATGTTATGCCAGACATCCATGTATAATTCACTTGACTTGGGTCCTCTTAAAAGATTATATCTAAATTATGTTGCAATTAGCCGATCGCTCTAATGTCTACCTAATGGGTATTGTTGAGGATGTTCTTGTGCAGGTTAATCAATTAGTATTTCAGCAAATTTTTGTGTCTTAGAGATAGACGAAGGTTCACCGGAATCGTTTCTTCCATTGCTACTTGGGCGTCCCTTCATGAAAACTGCGAAAACCATTATTGATGTTGACAAGGGAACGCTGACTATGGAATTCGATGGAGAAATAATACGTTTCAACATTTTCGAGACGATAAGATATCCTAGTGATGTCCACTCTTGTTTTTCCATTGATGTGATGGACACATTGTCGCAACAACTATTTGAGTTGAATGATGCTGATACTTTGGAAACCATTCTCACTATACCCATTGATGATGGTTTGGATTATGGTGATGAGATTAAAGAAATCATTGGTTCTCTTGACTCATTACTGGAAAAATCAGCAATTAAGAATATTTCTTATGCTTCTTTACCTTGCAATGATGAAAAACTTGTGCCATCAATTGTTAAATCTCCAAAGTTAGAATTGAAACCTTTTCTAAGTCACTTAAAGTACTTGTATTTGGGTGACAAGGAAGACTTACCCGTGATTGTTTCTAACGAGCTTAGTGAATTACAGGAGCAAAAACTTCTAAGGGTGTTAAGGACGTACAAGATGGCCATAAGATGGACAATTGCCGACATCAAGGGTATAAGCCCTGCCGTTTGTATGCACAAGATTCGTTTGGAAGACGATGCAAAGCCTACAAGGGAAGTGCAACGTCGGTTGAACCCTCCAATGATGGAAGTTGTGAAAAAGGATATACTCAAGCTTTTGGACGTGGGTGTTATTTGCCCCATATCCGATAGCAAGTGGGTAAGCCCGTTACAAGTGGTACCAAAGAAATCAGGTGTGACGGTGGTGGAAAATGATAAGAACGAACTTTTCCCAACTCGTGTGCAAACCGGTTGGAGGGTTTGTATTGATTATAGAAAATTGAATGCCACTACTAGAAAAGATCACTTTCCTTTACCATTTATTGATCAAATGCTTGAATGTTTAACTGGACACTCTTACTATTGCTTCCTTGATGGCTATTCAGGTTACAATCAGATTGTGATAGCGCCGGAGGATCAAGAGAAAATTACTTTCACTTGTCCTTTCGGTACTTTTGCTTATAAAAGGATGCCTTTTGGCTTGTGCAATTCTCCAGCTACCTTTCAAAGGTGTATGGTTAGTATCTTTTCCGAGTATGTTGAAAACATAATCAAAGTGTTTATGGATGACTTTAATGTCTTTGGTGATTCATTTGACCTTTGCTTCAACAATTTGTCACCAATCCTTGAACGATGTGTTGAAACAAACCTTGTGCTGAATTAGGAGAAGTGCAATTTTATGGTAACTCATGGCATAGTTTTAGGCCATATAATATCTCCTAAAGGCTTGGAAGTTGATAAATCTAAGAGAGACCTTATTCGTGCTTTAACCCCTCCCAATACAGTGAGGGAGATACGTTCTTTTCTTGGTCATGCAGGTTTTTATCGAAGATTCATCAAGGACTTTTCCAAGATAGCATCGCCACTTTGCAACTTATTGCCAAAAGATGTGGTTTTTAACTTTGATGAAAAGTGTGTGGCGGCATTCAACCGTTTGAAAGAACTTTTGATTTCAGCCCCTATCATTAAACCACCGGATTGGAGCAAGCCTTTTGATCTCATGTGTGATACAAGTGACTATGTGGTTGGTGCGGTGCTTAGGCAACATGTGGGGAAGATACCTCATGCCATTGATTATGCTTCTAAGACACTCAATGAAGCCCAAAAAAACTACACAACCACTGAAAAAGAGTTGTTAGCTATTGTTTTTGCTTTGGAAAATTTTCGCTCTTATCTAATTGGTACAAAAGTTGTTGTCTTTTCTGATCATGCAACACTTAGGTACTTGCTTACAAAGAAAGAGGCGAACCCGAGGCTCATACAATGGATTTTACTCTTGCAAGAATTTGATATAAAGATCAAATACAAGAAAGAAATTGAGAACACCGTTGCGGATCACTTGAGACATCTTGCTGTGGAAAAGGAAACTATCCCATTGCGTGAAAGTTTCGCGAATGAGCAACTATTCTCAATTGCCTTTGGAGAACCATGGTACGCTGATATTGTTAATTAATTAGTTTCTAAACAAATCCCAAAGAACTTGTCTTGTGTTGAGAGGGAAAAACTTAAATAGTTAGGAAACCAATACATATGGGATGATCCATACTTATGGAAACATTGTAGTGACCAAGTAATACGAAGGTGCGTTCCCGAATCTGAAGTTAACTCTATCTTGTCTTTTTGCCACTCTTATGCTTGTGGAGGACACTTTGGGAGCAAGAGAACCGCTCTCAAGGTACTAGAATGTGGTTTGTTTTGGCCAACTTTGTTTAAGGATGCACATGCATTTTGTACCTATGTTGTAAAAGGCGCCTCGGGCGCTCTCCTAGGCGCGCGAGGCGCCCAAGAAGAAAAGAGCTCAAGGCGCCAAAATAAAGCTTAAATCTGTTGTTTTCTAAATCTTGGGCGCTTGCCTGGGGCGCCTTAGGCGCTCTAGGCGCTGGTCTTGGCGCCTCGCCTCGCCCAGCGCCTTTTACAACATAGTTTTGTACCACATGTGATAGTTTCCAAAGAACAGGCAATCTAGGTGCTCGAAATCAAATGCCACAAACTATTGTTCAATTTGTTGAGGTTTTTGATGTATGGAGAATTGATTTTATGGGCCCTTTTGTCAATTCTAGTGGGAATTATTATATCTTGCTTGTTGTTGATTATGTCTCGAAATGGGTGGAAGCTAAGGCCACCCCAACTAATGATTTTAAAGTTGTTTCAGATTTTGTGCAAGCAAATATATTTGCAAGATTTGGAATTCGAAGGGCTATAATTAGCGATGGAGGTTCACACTTCAAGAACAGGATCTTGCAAAGCTTGTTAAGGAAGTACAATATGTCGCATAGGATTGCTACACCTTACCATCCACAAACAAAAGGACAAGCCGAGGTTTCCAACCGAGAGGTGAAATCCATTCTAGAGAAGACGGTGAATCCAACAAGGAAGGATTGGAGTTCACAACTCAATAATGCTTTGTGTCTTGTATAGAACCGCATACAAGACACGTATTGGGATGTCTCCCTTTAGGCTTGTTTATGGTAAACCTTGTCACTTACCCATGGAAATTGAGCATAAGGCGTTTTGGGCTATTAAGCAATGCAATATGGAGATGAATAGTGCTGGAAAGGAAAGGAAGTTACAACTTCTAGAGTTAGAGGAGATTCGCAATGATGCATTTGACAGCTCACGTATTTACAAGGAAAAGAAGAAGGCATTTCATGATAGTATGATCACAAAGAAACAATTTTCTATTGGGCATAAAGTGCTTTTGTTTAATTCTCGTTTGCAATTATTTCCGGGTAAATTAAGGTCACGTTGGATTGGGCCTTTTATTGTGGCTAATGTGTTTTCTCATGGTGCAGTGGAAATTCGTAGTTTAGCTACAGGAAATGAACTTAAAGTAAATGGGCACCGGTTGAAATCAAATTATGAGAACTTCTCTTCGGAAGTTGTGGAAGGAGCTAACCTTGTGGAAGTACTGCCTCTAGAGGAGCCTTATACATGCAAGGAGATAGTCGTGCTGACAACTTTAAACCAAGCGCTAAATGGGAGGCAACCCATAAGATGAGTATTTCTTGTCTTGTTTTTATCTTTTTCTTGTCTTGCATTTACTTTTTCTGATTTCTTGTCACATTATCATGTAGGATTTCCCACCTTGACTTTCTTTGGACGATTCAATTTACATTGAGGACAATGTAAAGTTTAAGTGTATGGGAGTGGTTAAGCATTTGCATTGTAATTTTTTCATAAATTTTCAACTTCTATGTGAATTAGTGCATGAAAAACTCTAACTTGTAGTTAGTTTAGAGTCACATAGTATACATCTCGCTAAGATTACATCGAAATTCTCACAAGAGTGACTGAACTTAAAGATGACAGGGAACGTGATCGGGTTTCTTACTTGTATGAGAGTTAAAGTTGGATTTAACCATGCCAGTGGCAAATGAGGTGCAGACTGAATTCGGTAGTAGAATTGTGATCTCCTATAGTGGAGACTACCTATTGGCACCGACCTTAAATTTTTTGTACGTGTCTAAACATGTGCTTTTAGAGTGTGTGTGACCGTACGTAAATTATGGGTAGAATGGTGAGCCACCCAACCTCCCACCAATAGAAGCACTACTTTGATCTCTTGAGTGCTATTTTATCAATCATGATGGTGACATCGAATTGCTAACTTACATACCACTTGTAATCTTGTTCGCAGTTAGCACCATCCACTTTATCTCTCTCTACACCAACATGTCCATATAAACACCATCATCATCAACAAGAGGAGCATCACAAATTCGAAGGAAAGTTGAAAACGTTCAAGGTTTACAAGCAACGATACAGAAATGAGAAGATTTCAGATTCAAGTAAAGCAACAAGACAAGGAGCATCATTTTTACAAGTTGAAGACTATTGTACAAGAGTGAAGATAATCAAGATGAGAGTTCAAGAAGTTTATGATATCGAGACATACAAGTTGTGAAGAATCGAGCGGTAAAGTACTTACACCATGGCCTTTGTACTTGCATTTTTTATTTTATCTTTATTTTGTATTTGTATTATTTTCTCTTGACTAAAAACAAAAAAAAAAAAATGAAAAAAAAAGGGAAAAAAAAAGACAAGAGAAAATTTGTTAGGTTCATCATTAGTTTTATTATTTCGTTTTGTTTGGTTTTATTTTTCTAGTCTTACAAAAAAAAAAAAAAAAAAAAAGAAAAACAAAAGAAAAAAAAATTCATTGCATCATATTTTGGTTTGTTTAATTCATTTTTAGTTTGGTATTCTTTCAATAAAGCCAATGTAAGAAGAAATATTCATACCGAAGTTTCAAGCAACAAGGATTTGAGGAAAAAGAGTTACATTGTCAAGATTCTACGAAGTTCAAGAGTTATCATCGACAGTTGAAGACCAAAGACGAAGATGAAGACAAGGATTGAAGACCGAAGAAGTTTCTATGGATGCTGTGAGAGTGGTACTAACTGCACGTCGAACGGATAACGAGGTAAGTAAGCACATTCCCACCTTCGTTAAGTGGTTGATTTCCTTTCTTAGAGATCGTCAGAAAAAGGGTTTTCAAAATGAATAAAAGATGTGGGTTTTCAAACGATTCAGAGGGTTTTTTCCTTCCTACCATTCAACGTGTCGCAGGATTCTCTCTTCACTCCTACCTGGACACATGTGTGACCCATAAAAAAGCTGTTTATTATTGAGAGCAATCCTTTCTTGTGAGGCAGAGTCGAGACTTTTGATCACTCTGAACCCGAATTTCTTTCGATAAGGGATGGTTATTTCTCTCTCAAATTTTAAGGATGAGATTGTGTTCATATATGTGTCTAACTTCTTATGACTAGTGTGCAGAATCTCTATGTCTTCTTAGCGCATTGGATGCTATCATTTCGGAGAACTAGTAAGTTGGAAATGTAGGTTTTGTGGGTATATCTCTAGTAAACCCTCACGAGACTATAACTCGTCCACTAGGGACACCTAGGGGTTCAAAGGCTTGTTATACATGCTAAGTGTGACTGTAGCCTCGACGACACGGAGTTGTATGTATGTTTTAGAATTTGTTTAGTTTGATTTGCTCGAGGACTAGCAAAGTCTAAGTGTGGGGGAATTTGATAGGTGTTGTAAAAACCTTAATTATTATCTACTGTTTATGCTTTCTTTGCGAGTTTTCTTGTAAATTATGTATCTTATGTTTACTTTTGAGTGTTTAGGTACTTTGGAGTCATTTGGAGCGAAAGAAGAAGAAAGCACCCAATCAGAGCAAAAAGAGAAAAACAGTCATCTCACGGGCAGCTGATATTTGGAGCCTAGCCGTGGATGAGGGATGACCAGACAAAAATCCAAGAAGAACACCATAAGGCAGGCATCAATTTTACCCAGGGCTGCCCTTATTGGTCCGAGGGATATATTCCAAATACCCAAACCGAGAGAAACATTTCTCTCCTACATCCCTAATCATTTTATCACCTGAAATTGAGAATGAAAGTAATGGAGGCGCAGCCATGGTGGATTCAGATCCAGACGAAGGAAGAAAGAAGGGTGTTGTTCGAGATTAATTGTGAATCAATGAGAAGAAGAGAAGAGAATGGAGTCGATTTGGTGCTGCTACTTTTTATGATTTAAGGTATGAATTTCAGTGAGAAGAACAAATTTAGGGTTTGGTAGAAATTGTTGTTAAGGATGAAATTTGGGGGTTCGATTGAAGATGGGTTTTTAGCCGTATTGATTCTGGATATGAAGGACAGAAGAAATCTGTTGATGGCTGTACAATAGAATATGGGTATGTTGACGATGAATTAGAAGGAACAGTTGTAGTTGGAGTTGATGCAGATAGAAAAGAATCTCGAGGAGTTGCAGTTGGTTTTAGATTGATGGGTTCTTGCCTATTTCAAGCTTGTAGGAACCAGAAGAAGGAGTTGAGGATAGATGGGAGATTGAAGTTGAGCTGATGATTTAGGTTGTATTCTGGGAGAAGAACTGGTACTGTTACTACTGTAGAGATGAGTTCTGATGCTGTGCAATTGTGTGACAAGATGCAGCTGGAGCTGTTGGAAAATGGGGTTTGATGTGTGAATTCAGGGAGGTGGTTTTGGTAGTTTGAGTCACCGGTGCTGGCTGTGAATTGCTATACAGGGAAGAATGAGAAGCTATGAATCTATAATGAGATTGCAATGGTGGAATTGAAACTGCAGGGGAGTTGGAGGTGTTGTTGCTGCTTTAGATGAATGTTAGGTTTACAGGTTGTCTGAGTTGCAGTTAAAAGTGACTGAAATGACTTGTGAATGATTTGAATTGGAGATAATGAAGTGGTTTGCGTATCCAGGAATGAAGTTTTAAGCCAAGAGAAGGGGTGGAGATTGCATGTGGTATGACTGAGATGAACCCAGTGGTTGCTGTGAAGCTATGACTGAAGGAGTTAGTTCTTGCCAAGTGAACTGAAATGTTTAGATGTATGTCTAGGATTTTGCAAGAGGGTGATGTGCAGGTAGCAGCTGAATTTGATGGTTAAGAAGGGATTAGTGGTGCTGTTGTGCAGTGACAATTGACCTAAAGTTGGTAGTGTTGCTACCGTGAGAAGAATACAAGAATGCTTTGTGTATGAAATCCATTACTGGGAAGGAGTTGGTTTTGATGTGTACTGGAGTTGTGTTTGAAAGTGCAGTTGCTGCTGCAAAGAAGTATGTGGCCAGGTTGATTCAAGAAATTGATGTGCTACTGGTGGCTTGGCCTGAGGCTGTGAAGCGTCAGCATTGAGCATTATCAGGTTATGACATGCAATGGCTCATGCCTTTGCAACAATTCTGTCCTAGAACTCTATTCAGCCGAGTGAGACAACTGACTCAATCCCGACTCACCTGACTGGGTCTGAATTTTCGAGTTGACCCGAGTTGGATCGTTTGACCGGTGACCGGGTGGACTTTGCCGGTCACCAGAGATGCTTGCCGTTGAACTTCCGGCCACTTTTATGGGTCTCCGGCGACTACTTTTGGACAAAGATTTTTATATGGGTTTTTCCCACATATGGGTTTGGTGGAAAATCAGTTTCTCAGGATTCATTCCATTTTTCTCAATTTCAAAAGGGTGGATCTTAGATCCAATTCAATCATTAAACTCAATTTAGGTTCAACCGCCAATTTCAATTCTGGTGTTCCATTTGCTAAGAAGCTTCACAAAATGCTATTTCAAGCAATGCTACTGGAAATGCCTTGGATAGCTGAGCACCAGTAAATCTCCCAGATGAAAGGACCATAAAGCCGCGTGAAGACACATGAAGACGTGATAACTACTTAGGAGGGCACAATAGCTTCTCTCGAGGTCCGAATGGAGCAGCCATATCTGCATCACCATAAGTGTTATATGGACCAAGACGGAAATGCCTCAAAGTTATCACCGATATTAATGTCTCCAGGGTCCATACTCAGGGAGATAAAAAGAAGATTCGCATAGCCGTTGATCCAGTATGGAGATAGTCGACAACAAATCTCAACACCAGTGGAGTCCTAGAAAGGCACTTGCAGAGATCACAAAAGCGAGGGTCTATCTCCATTCCACCACTACTACCATTTTATGGTCAAGAGTATCCGCTATCACTTCATCAGCAAAATGTGTAGATCCAGACCATGGTGCAATTCTGGGAAATCGTACATCTACAAAAACAAAGGAGGCTTGAAATATCTTCAAATCATTCATAGGGGTTCGCCTATTATGCCGACCCAAGCAAGATCAAGCCCGGGACATCTTCAGATTTACTAGAGCCAACACGTCAAGAGAGCAGCCTCAAGAAGGTAACGGTGCCCGCACCATCATGTCAGGAAAGAATCCGTAGCCGAGATAACTTCACGCAGAGGAAGATTCGAGAAGTTGCTGCACCAAAAGGATCCACGTTTCCCATATTTACTTTGCCCAGGGAAGCGGGTAATGCTGAAGAGTTCTCCAAATTTCCTACCGGAAGAACCTACACCGGGATGTTCTAGCAAAATAACAGGCATCTCGATGACTACGTCAAGAGATCCAGAATTGAAGCACTCGATTTCCAAGTATACTGCTGGTGCTAACACATCAACATATAACTCACAAAGAGAGACACCTCATCAGCAGCGTCACCCACAGATATGGCTTGTGGTTTAGAAAGGTTACAGGTCATTTTGCAAGAACTCCGTCAGAAACTTTTTTACACTGCCCTCCGGAAGAATTGAAATTGGTGATAATTGGTTAAGAATCTGGGAGTGATAATATACCAAACGATTCGTATGGAAGTCTTCTACAACATACTAAAAGGGAACATTAATCCTATAAATGAGCTATAAATAGAAGCCGAAACTCTCGACTACGTGACAGCTGAAAACCTACATAATTTTCCTGGGAAGTTTTGAATTCTCGGTGTCAGGTACTTTTTACCCACCAAACGGACTCCGAATGAATAAATTCGTTTTGCAAAAGTTAGATTTTCCTCTTAGCAAAAGAATGAGAGGTCAATCACCTCATTCCGATATATGAATAAGATTTTGCATCCGTTTTGGAAAGAAGACACAGATCTGAAATTTTCATCAAGTCAATACACCAAGGTCGCATGCAAGCAACAATAGGAAAGCTGCCGCAAGCAAAGAATCATGGAAGAGCTACTTCGCCGAAATAAGAAAAGATATGGATAAGAAGAAATAACCTCACGGACATGAGTTATATTAAAAGGAGGAATCCTTCTTTTGGGCCATAATGTCCGAGAAAATCCTTGCGTGTTACCAGAGTCCGTGGACGTGGCCGCCACGCCACTCCTTCCTGCCAAGGTTCATGCCATATCCGCCACTCCTTCCTTCCGAGGATCGTATCCGTAACCACAACGCCTCCTTCCTACCAAGGTTCGTGCCCGTAGCCGCCACTCCCTTCTGCCAAGGTTCGTTCCCGTAGCCGCCACTCCTTCTTGCCAAGGATCGTGTCGTAGCCTCCACTCCTTCCTGCCAAGGTTCGTGCCCGTAGCCGCCACTCCTTCCCGCCAAGGATCGTGCAGCCCACTCCTTCCCGCCAAGGATCGGTTCGTAGCTTCACCATTGCAACAACCACTACAAAGGTAATCCATACTTCTCCATATTTTAGTTTCACATGGAAGAAGTAATAGAGTCACCATACGGATGCAAGATGGTGATATCTTTATCATGGTCAACCCACCGTGATAGAAACATGTAAACCACACTTGGGGACTGAGGCCGCCACAAAGCTCCTCATAGCCACGAATAAGGTCCGTATCATTTCCCAGATTTTGAATTAATCCATTGAAAGATGTAAGATCAAGAATATTTATTGATTGAGTCCATGAAATGTTTACCACTTAGAAATTAAAATGCTCTTCAACTTTCTCTCTCCTATTGACTTGCTTAACAATTCCAAAAGAACCATTTAGCCCTTTATATAGGGTAATACATAGTGGATGACAAATGTTTACCCTTTATTTTCGGGAATGTCCCGATACACAAACATTCACTCTCGCGACACTTCTTAACCCTCGCCGCCTTCTCACGTCTTCTTTATGTTTAGCCTGTCATTTTAGCAACTCCTCGCGAATTAATCCAACCTTGTACATTGCGAAATGATCCTACATCTTGCCTCTTTTTCCTTGAATATCCTTGAAGAGCGATTTGAAGGAAAAATTCATTCATATTCCTTGGTTTCAATTGGTGAAGGAACGAAAGAATACTTTCCTTGAAAAGTACGTACTCCTCTATTCTTTTGCAAAGTTCCGAAGCTTCTTGAGATATATACTGATATCGTCTCCTGTCTCTCCTCATATTTCTCCCGCGAGGGAAGAGTATCATGAGATTTTTACAATATTGTTTCCGCGATCGCTTATCTTTATCTCGACTTTTACATGGATTTTGATTATTAATGTCTTTTCTTGACACGAACCGCTGACCATTCATGTCTCTTCGATTAAATGACCTCGTTTTTCTCGAGGATCTTTTTCCCTATATATAGTTTTCTTTTCCCCTCCTTTTCATCCTTTAGTTTCTCAAACTTTTCTTTGACTCTCTCCTTCCGCAATTTGCGCTCCGCTCACAAATCTTTTCTTCGTCTATATCTTAATCTCCAATCTCCCATCCATTCCCATACCGATAAATGGCTTTCATCGCCGTGCATACAAAGCTTCTTTTGAAGAAGTTCAAACCAGAAGGGTTTTACTCTATCAACCATTCCCGATCAAGAACCTTCATCTATTCTTTCGCAAAGTGTTTTCCGATCATCAATGTGATGATCAAAAGATTATAGTCTCGCTCGGCTTCTCGCGGACTTCCCATTCCCTTGTACAATCTCGAGATGCCTTTATTTTATGAAATCTTGGCCCATGAAAAATTCTCTCGGTACATTTATCAATTGAGGGCGATTGCATTCGCCTAATGCTTGAATTCGCGAATCGTGGTGCCGGCAAAGGATCTTTATACCCTCGCTACCGTTAGACAGATTTCACTTGGAAATAGTCAGCGAGAAGTACAATCGGTTTTTTTGAAAACTATTCCAAAAAGAAGGATAATGTCCCCGAGGATAAATTGCTCATGCAAAAGATATTGATTGGCACCCGGGTAATAATACTACTCCTCGCCACTCCAAAGATGAGAAGTGGTGGGTTGTACCCTTGATTTTAAATGGCCCTTATATCGCGGGCTCGCACGTTCTTCCTGCGAATCTCACAGGGTATCATCCTTGGGAATTCAAATGGCCTGATAAGGCAAATGAGGTATGTTTCCCATTTTAAATCTTGCCTTTGCAACTTTCTTTTTATATATGTTGAGTTTGTAAAATTTCTCAGATCGCCAAATTGAGAAGAAAGTACAAGGATAATCTTGGAGAGTGACCATACCGATCGACGGATGGAAACATTTCCTTTGTCATTTGAAACAATATTGTTGCCTCTGCTTTCTTATTTTTAACCGTATGCTTGAGCCAAGAAGTAGAGTCAAGATTAAAAGTAAGGGTAAAACTGCGCTCTTCTGCTCCATTAACTAAGAAGCGAAAGGTCCAATCTTCTTCTCGCCTTAGCTCAAGCTCAATCTTCTCGACGGGGATAACCATGACTCGAATCCTTCTCTCGCCAAGAAGATTCCGTCGTGCCAATTTCTAACGAAGAGAACTTTAATAATGATGTTTTTCGTTTCGCAATGGAGCCATGGAGTTTGTTTGTAAGGACCACAATATCCCCGTGCATTCATATCCTCGGCTCCTTGAAAAGGTTCCCGAGAATCTCGCTGTCTCGGACGTTTCGATAGCGAGGCGAAGAAGAAAACTCGGCGATGAGGATAATAGGTCAAGAATCGGATGAAGAAGAAGAATCGTAGCCGCCACTCCTTCCCCCGTACACTTCCTTCGCAGATAATTGCACAAATATGACAAGCCTAAATTCTCTTGCGAAAACATAGCCTCATGACATTTGCGTCTCTGCTTTGACACCCCCTAATGGAGAGCGTCGCCCTTATCATCTCCCTATTGCCAAGGATCGTGGACTCAAGGGAGCGGTGTAACCTTCCCCCGAGCCATGTCGAGAGATACCCCCTTATATGACGCACTTTAGGTCTTACATTTGCCTCTTACGAAATGTTATTCGCGAACTAGTGTACGCCAGCCTTTTCTTCGCACGCCACTCCTTCCCAACTTCTATAACAAATGTTTCCTTTCCTTTCGCCGACATTGTTACGTGCATCTCTGGTGGTGGTGGTAATGTCCGCTTTGTTTTTCTCGCCATGGAAACGATGATAAGAACAAAATTCAAGGATCGTGACGTAGCCGCCACACTCCTCTCTATCAAGGATCGTGATCGATTGAATGATGTGATTGTGTTCCTTGGTAGACCCTCATCCAACCAAGATGCTACCAAGAACCTTTCCTTGGCTTCGTCCAATTGTTTCCTTCCTCCTTCCCTTCTATTGTTCATTAGTCCTCTCATTTCAGCCGCATTTGCGTTTGTTGATACTAGCCCTTTCTCTCTCGCGAGCTAGCTTCACCATTGCAACAACCACTACAAAGGTAATCCATACTTCTCCATATTTTAGTTTCACATGGAAGAAGTAATAGAGTCACCTCTATCATAATCCATGCAAGATGGTGATATCTTTATCATGGTCAACCCACCTCCAGACCATACAAGATAGAAACATGTAAACCACACTTGGGGACCGAGGCTCTACAAGGAATCCCTTCACTTGCTTAACAATTCCAAAAGATCTCAAAGCTCGAAGACACGGTCAACCAAAAAGTCATAGCCACGACAAGGTCATCTACTCTTCAAAGGTGTAGCGTAAGGATATCATCACCTCTTTGTCTGGAAGGCGCCTGCTACACTTTACGAGGCCGCGATGGATCCCAAGCCTACTCATCGCAGTCCATCCCCGACAACAATCAAAGATTCATGATATAACTCCATAGACGCGGCTGAAACATTTTTCTTGAACAAACAGGGGAAGCCACGATTAACAACATAACTCTCTCACTTCTACCTCTTCGTTATCCAGAATATTTCGTCCATGTGATGTTCTAAGCATCCCAACATTTCATCCAGGTTTAGAAGTTTAAACGCAGTCACCACCTTACCAGCGAATGCAGTAGAAGCACATCTTCCACGAGAAAATAGGCTCAGGATAATTACACATGGGACTACCAGCATGGGATGCCTTCACTTCACTCAACCAGGTTATTTCTGATGTCAACATCGACACTGTCGAAGCTTTACAAGCCGCAGGAATTTCTCAACATGAAGCCGTACACGTGCATCAAAGACTCCAAAAGCACGCCACAGAGATATTCATATATCCGGCCACGCCATCGGATCTATCACCAGATAGAAGTATAACTGGGGACTGCTCATCGCATCCCATTCGATACAATAGACCAAGATTCAGAAGATGTTTCAAAGGATGTCACTTGGAATGAAGTCCTTGAAGACTTGATAGCAGCACGTTGGCAACGGAACGCCTCTCAGCTCGTTTACTTCACCCAACTACTTTGGAAGATTTCGACCATACAAGCATCCACAACATATCATCATCGCAATCAGAAAGGAAAGAATAAGCCTTCCAGACACCGGCTCAGTAGTCCAGACACCAAATAACTTAAAGTCAAGGACGGATCAAAAACACAACTACACTCTTCAAGATTAGCCCTGATATGATCATTGTCGAACATATATTTCATCCATCCATCCCAGGAGTGCAGTGAAGTTTGGTAAATTTTGAAACCCACTAGAGAGGTTAGATACCCTTTCTTCTGGAAACAGAACCTTATTACACATTCTGGAGAAGATCGATGGTATTGTTGGCTACATGCGCAAAAGAGAAAAGAACACATACCTTGAGTTCTACTGGCTCGCCTTGTTGCTGATTATAACTATTGGAGATTGCTTTATTGCCATTGATGCTCGCTCTGCCGCTGCTAACAAAGAACGTCATTCACACCGAGCTAAATATCCAAGTTTGATCAAATACTCATGGATATTACACTCACAGCTAAAATACGAGAACAAGATGTACTTACCTTGCTGTCGATGATTGGCACACTTGTGATGGAGCTGCTGATAGTGATGAAGAGGAGCCGGTTGCCGCAGACAAAAGCATGGAGCCAGACGAGCAACAAAAACGGAAAAGGGTCGATACCCCTTTTTATACGAACAGAGTTTCCAGAAGAAAGATTCCTTCTTGCTCCATTATCGGGAATAGATGGCTGGGCCCATAGCACTCATGCTCCATAGCCGAGCTAGCAACACGCTACTACAAAGACCACTGGCCGCGCGGTCCCGTTGCTGAAAGACGATCAGAATTTTCCTGGTAATATCTACCGGCTTTATCTTTTCAATTTTAATCTTGACTGTCACCATCTAGTGCTTACCCCGCAACAATGTCACTGTTATGTAATAAGCAGGGGACTTAATGTTGATGGTGGTTTTTAGTTCAGGGCTAAAATTTTAAAACCCTGTATTTAATGCGCCGTCATTCTGCAAAGAAGATTGAGCCATTTAAAAGTGATGAGTGCCCAAGCCTCTTTACTTACATATGTATTGAGCAATTCAGTATATTTATATGAAATTTATTCAGAATGGTGCGTGTAGCAACAACCCCAAATATTCTGTAAATTTATGAGTATTTATTCTATGCCACATTCCCCAGTTGAACTCTTAATACTGACATCACATGTCGACTAATGCTCGCTCCCATCCGAGTAGCATGAATCTCCCGAAGTGTCAGGATTAAGATGCGTGTGGAAGTACTCAATCAGAGGCACCCAAAGTTATGCTTCCCATTGATATTAAATTAGTGATTTTTTTTTGTATCAGTATGCAAAATTCACCCAAAATTGATTGATTTTGCGGCAACCCGCAAAATTCAGTTCTTTAACCAAATTTATCAATTTGCAAAAATTAGGTTTTGCGCCATGCGCAATATCTCGAACCCTATTGGTCGAGACCAAACCTAGGTAAGCTAGGAAATTAATCCGCCATGGACTAGTAGGAGCAAAGTCCTACCAAAAATCAGAAAGCAAGAACTAAAAGAGGAGTTGCGGCAAATAGGAGCAGCAACAAGAGGAGGCGTGGCTGCGCCACATGGCTGGCCAGTTCGCCCTAGCAGGCACCACCTGTAGCCGGATGGCCACGCTCCATGTTGCCCTTGCCGGCCCCCCTTTCTCATAGACCAATCAGGTTGCTCTAAATGCGCCACATGCATTTAGAATGAGGCCGGCCCCATGCTGCTTGTCGGCCCCCTTTCCATCGACCAATCAGGTCGTTCTAAATGCGCCACATGCATTTAGAATGAGGCCGGCCCCATACTGCTTGTCGGCCCCCTTTCCATCGACCAATCAGTTGCTCTAAATGTGCCGCATGCATTTAGAATGAGGCCAGCCTCATGCTGCTTGCCGGCCCCCTTTTCATCGACCAATCAGGTCGCTCTAAATGCGCCACACACATTTACAATGAGGCCGACCCCATGTTGCTTGCCGGACACCTTTCCATCGACCAATCAGGTCGCTCTAAATGCGCCACATGCATTTAGAATGAGGCCGGACCCATACTGCTTGTCGTCCCCCTTTCCATCGACCAATCGGTTTGCTTTAAATGTGCCACATGCAGTTAGGATGAGTCCGACCCCATGCTGCTTGCCAACCCCCTTTCCATCGACCAATCAGGTCACTCTAAATGCTCCACACGCACTTAGAATGAGGCCGGCCCAATGCTACTTGCCGGCCCCCTTTTCAACGACCAATCAGGTCGCTCTAAATGCGCCACATGCATTTAGAATGAGGCCGGACCCATGCTGCTTTCCGGCCCCCTTTCCATCGACCAATCAGGTCGCTCTAAATGCGCCACATGCATTTAGAATGAGGCCGGCCCCATGCTGTTTGCCGGCCCCCTTTTCATCAACCAATCAGGTCGCTCTAAATGCGCCACACACACTTACAATGAGGCCGGCCCCATGCTGCTTGCCGACCCCCTTTCCATCGACCAATCAGGTCACTCTAAACCCGCCACACACATTAAATAAAGCCAAACCAGGCCAAAATCTAGTGGTCGTCGCGTCAACATAGCCACACACACTAATTAGGGCTTTTACATGCCAAACCCTAATTTGGTTAAGACCGCTATGCCGTCCCATGCCAAATAATGCCACTTAAGGCATTAAGTTTGATACGGCAACTAGAGCCAATATTGTTGGGTAATATTTGGATCTAACACCAACATGCCAAGATATAGTGGCCGCACCATTACGCCGCTATGCTACTGGCAGGCGCTAACGAGATGTGGCCATAATCAAAGGCCACCCTTTTCCATAAATTATAATCTCGGCCGTCCAACTTCGCCAGCCGAATTGACCGGCCTAGATTTAATCTTAGGCGACCAACCAAGACTAACTTAATAGCGTCACACACCATTTCTTGCGGCAAGTCTCATGACTTAGATCGCCACACATGATTACCCGCCGCCTAATTTGCGCGCGATTGGTCAGAAAACTAGGTCTTGCACACAAGACCCACTCAACAATCTGCTACACATTTTCCACAAAAATACTCGAGACATCAAACATGTCACAAACTGGGGGATGTTCATCAGGGTATTAGTCCGGCGGTTTACAGCGTGCGACGTGCAACACGCCCATTATGATTAAGTGTCAGGAAAGCGGAAAGTTAGTGGCAATGAGAAGTAGTGGGTGTAAACTGACCTGTTTGTTTTGGGGTAAAAATTGATTCTGCTATTTTTGGTAAATTTTGGTGTATTGATGAGAAACGAATTCAAACCCTAAACAAATGCACTGCACGGGAGTACTTTCAGATTCGAGAGATCAATCTGTAAGACTCTGGCCTAAACCAAGAAATGGCCGTTCCAGATTCAATTCGGTCACAAAGTGAAGGAGAAGGGTTGATCTTAGGGAGGGAAGCGAAGAAGGTGTTTGAGATCAAAATGTTGAATTATGAAGGTGTGGCTATTTTATGACTTGTATCAGAAAATGGTTTCTGGATACTTGTGTTGATAACACTTGTCTTCTGTGTTTGAATAGGTTAAAAATCCTATTTATACAAGTCATGTTCGAGCACACTCTGATCTCGTAAGAAGTGGAGGTGATTAGGCAATGGAGAAGTGGAGTTGTGTAAAGAGTGGTGATCACTACGTTTCCACTATGAGGGGAAACTGGTCACGCATTCACCCACTATCTCATTGCTATTAACCGTCCGTTCTTCCCTGACACGTTCTCGTAATGGGCGCGTTGCACGCCGCACGCTTTAAACTGCCAGACCAATACCCCAGTGAGCATCCCCAAGTTTGTGACATGTTTGATGTCTCGAGTAAGTGGGTCAAGTCGTGGGACTCGTCGCTGAAAGCACCACGTAGTGCTTTTAGGTCAAATAATAAATTATTTGTGAAACCAATATTTATAAAACATTGCTTGTAATCGATGTATATAAAGCATCGCTTTCGAATAAGCAGTTGAAAATAATCGATGTGCTAGAAGCATTGATAAGTGCATATTTCTCATATATTTGGTGTTAATTCCATGCTAGTATTTGTTTGTTTTCTTGCAAATTATTGTATATTACGCTTGTTTTGTTTTATTTGTGTTTATGTGATGAATCATCCAAAAGAAGTGAAAATAGCTACAAAAGTGAAGTTCACAAGTGAAGAAGGGCCAAAGACCCAGTGGAACTCGTTCAAGTGGAGGATTTCTAGTCATCATTTTGTAGAGGACGAGAAGACGAAGTCAATGGTGAAATAACGGAGTCATTCTGAGTTCGTATGAAGAAGTTACGAGCAAAACAAGAACTTAGAAGACTACAAGGGCAAAATTGTCATTTTAAAGGTCAAATGCTATTGGCACCCCCACTAGACGTTAAGGGATATTCATTCTGTTAAGGGGTGGACTGTTTCAAAGGAACTGCTAAAGGCAGTCAAGTCAATTACTAAGGGGTTGCCACTGATTCAAATATTGTTAAAAAGGCATCGCAACATTATCTCCTTTCCGGTCACGACGCAGTTCAGTTTTGTGTTTGTGGTTGATTAACCAAAGGGACTCGATGAGTTACAGCGGATAGATTTGGTTGGATAGAATTGATCGTGATGATTATAACAGGGAAGAATGAAGTTTTTACGGTGATGGACTGAGCCTTGGCAGTCGATGGTGATCGTGATGATGAAGATGGGTACGACGATGGAGTTTATGCCGTGACTACGCCGAGAATGAAGATGGGGGTGGTCTGTGGTTGTTGTCGGCGACGAGATTGATCGTGATGATCCTGGCAGAGAAGAAGAACTCGAGTATTGGCAGTCAGGATTGATTGAGAATGTGTTGCTTCCATTATCTGTTGTAGATGATGGATCGTGATGAGAGCTTGAGCAAAATAGAGATGATGAAAGAGTAGTTGCTGCTATCGGTGATCAATGGAGGAAGAAGAATGGATGCTGGCAGGTGCTGTTGGTCGTGGGACTGATGAAGTTCATCGATGATAATGGCTGTTGCCATCAGTGGTGATGGTGATCGGAACTGATGGAAGCATTGGCAGAGATGAAGGCATCGATGGAGGGAGTTGAGATCGAGTTGGACAGAGCTTGAAGACGTTAGAAAAGCTGAAGAAGATGGTGCTGCTGCTCGGGTTGTGGGCAAGACTCGATATGGAGTTGAGTTTGGCAGTGATGGAGAAGTTGTACTGCCATGATCACTGTGATGGATATGAATATGGGTTGACGAGTTTAAGTTGGCAGTGAAGACTGGTGGTGTTGTGCTTTTGCTTTGGAGTGTGGTGGTCGTCTGAAGCGATAAAGATTGAATGAGAAAAAGAAGGAGCTCGTGACCGAGAAAGGAGTTGCTGTTGATATATGGAAAGATTTACGATCAAGTTAAAAGATTTACGCGTAGGTTAAAGTGGGGATCCGATGCAGGAGTTGCACATGAAGTTTAATGTATAATCAGTTCTGGAGAAGGGGCATTGGTCCACGTGGATCTTACAGAAGTTCAAACCAATCAGCAACAGTATTTATCCTACTAAGTTACTCTTCGCCTCACCATAGCAACATCACCTAGTTTCTCAGGACAAAAATTCCTCTTGAACGACTTGGTGATACATACCCAGTCCGAACTTGGTGGAGATTTAGGGCGACTATTCCTATATAAATAGATGTCGGGTACAAGACCAAAAGATACAACTTTTGGAGGGAGAAAAATATAGAGAAATGAGGAGATGAAAGGTTTTATTCCATATTTTAGGGTTTACTTCTTTTAGGGGGAAACCAAGTATTTTCTTCTTCTTTTTCCTATTTATATTTTTCATGGGTTTTAGTAAACTCATGTGTAGCTAAATTTTATTGATCAAGGATGATTTCAAAGTCCTGCATAATGGAATTCTAATTCTTTTTACGAGTTTATTTTAAGTTGATTTTTCTTGTCGATTGTCTATATTGTTTTTAGTATCTAAGATTGCTATTGGGTTATTCAATTGTCCATTTGAATTAACGTGGTAGTAAATCTTCTATTAGTATTGGGATTGGTGATACGTGTAATTGTCACTCAATTCCATACACAAGTAGTACATCGCAAAAGCTGACAGAGGGATTCTGTTAAGCAATTGTGTATAGAGATGACACTAGTAAGCAAACCGAGCTTATGCGTCTGATGCTAGGATCAACCTAATTCATAAAACATAATGCATTCGATGGGTTACACCTTGAGAGCTTATTCATGGTGGCTCATATGGATAAAATCTGGTAGTCGAGCGCTTCCGTATCCAGTAGCAACATGAATTCCAGGGATAGCAGAGCTTATTGCTATTCTACGGTTGGTGATAATAGAAAATTAATAAGGAATAAGCGAGTATTTTATGTTCAGTGACGGCGAATGATTCCTTAATCATCTTTGCTTTCTTATTATATTTTTATTTTACTTTCATCAAACCAATCCCCCCCTTTTACTTTATTTTTGCTCATTCAAATAACATATCAATTACACAACTCTCTGTGGGAACGATCTCTTACTACCGCTATATTACCAATTAATTAGTGGGAAATATCTTTATTAATTTGTTGTGTAAACGACACGCATCAAGCATCGCTGTTTTTGAGCTCGATCGAATTAGTCACGGATTGAGCGTCTTAAAAGTAGCACGACCGGCCATCTTTGGGTAATCGTTTGAGGACCCTATGGTCGAGATGTCTCTTGGTCGATCACTCCCTGTGGAGGAGGGATGGCTGGTGATCACAATGCTACTTTGTTAGTTTTCTAAAAATAAATCTACACCATCCAACCAAAGTAATTGAAATCGTTCCTCGGTCCTACTCGGTTGGGGAGCTTGGAGTGAGGAGCAACAAGTTCGGACTTGGAAATCGCCAAAACTCGGTCTAATACTCGGAATCTATTTATTAATAATTTATATATTGCTTCTCATAAGTCATGATTTTTACCTAATTAAAATTAAAACTTTATACTATCGTATAATTAAATGTGTAATATTGTTATATTGAACGTGTTTACCATGTATTTAGAGGTTTTTCTATTTTATAACTCCCATATGAGGGGTTACGAAAATTTTCTTTATGATTTTAGTGCACTCAAGGCCAACTCAGAAAATCGTTAACTCGTTTTGCTCAAAAATTTGTCTAAATTGGCCGCCTTAATCGCAAAAAATCGGGAATAACTTGGAATCGGAAATCGCCTCGGTCATATAGCCTGTAGCGATTACTCGGCGAGTAATCGACCTTGGAGAGCGATTTTGACTACACTGCATCCAACTAAGCTGGCGAAGTTGGATGGACGAGATGATTTGCGGCAGTTGTACATTGTCGTTGACAAAATTTAGGGTTTAGGGGCCGCGCGGCCAACCCTGTTTTGGCTAGTCGAATCAAAGCATTGGGCGCTGATTTGAACAGGCCGATTGGCCATGTGCAAAGATGAGCCTCTGGTGAATATGGTGACATCTCCTGGGCCATCTAAAATTAGATCTAAGCCACTCGATTCGGATGGCGAAGATGGATGGTCGTGATCGATTTGTGGCAGTAAGATGTTGCCGCAAACATCAATTAGGGTTTCGAAGCAGCCGCGTCCACCCTAGTTCAATCGAACGATTTGGTGTGCCATTGACTTCCCATGAGCAAGTCGATTGGTCGGGGATAATATTGGGCCGGTGGTGAACGCATTGGCACTTCCTTGATCGTTTGGAACGCGATCAAAGTCGTCCAACTAGGCTGGCGAAGTTGGACGGATATGATGGTTTGCGACAATAATATACTGCCGCAACCCAAAATTAGGGTTTTGAAATAACGTGTTTGTCCTAGTTCGGGCAAACAATTTAACGCCCTATAGGCTTGTCACGGGCAGGTCGATTGAAAAAAGGGGAAGTTGGGCCGCCAACGAACACGCCGGCACTTCCTTAATCGCTTGTGGGAAAAATCCAAGCCGTCCAACTAGGCTAGCGAAGTTGGACGATTGTGACGTTTCTGAGACCGTTTTGGCTGGTCTAGCTCGTTTGAGCTCTCTTCTTCGACAGTGCGATCACCCATGTTTGGGATAATCGTTCGAAGCACTTGTGAATGAACAAAATAGGACTCGATTGACTAGGGCACTAGTGGGCACGCAGGTGGTCAATACGGTGATTGCTTAGTTCTGCCAGGAGTAGTCTATGCTTGCTAAATCGCGCGGCCAAATCGTGTGGCCGTGATCATTTTTGAGACGGATATGAACAGTCTATATTTTCCTTAAGGAATTTGAACGCGTTCGATCGCGCTAACTTTTAATTAAAAAGTATGTAAACACGCTGATCTCTTTATAAAGAGTGGTGTGGCCTACGTGAGTGTTTTCATATAGGTCTTAATACCGACACTTCGGGAGATTCACGCCACTCTGTTGAGAGTGAACATTTAATCGTCATGTCATGCCAATATTGAGAGTCGGCTGGGAACATTGCATAGGAAAATACTAGGAAGGCAATGCATTAGTGAATAATGCCGGTGGAAGATAAATTCACAGAATATTTTGGGATTGCTGTTGCACGCACCATTCTGAGTAAATTTCATATATACAAATATATTGAATTGCTCAATACATATGTGAGCGAAGAGGCTTAAGCACTCATTTCTTTTAAATGGCTTCTGTTCCTTTGCAGGATGACAACGCATTAAATACATGGTTTACGATTTTAGCCGTTGAATTAAAAACCACCATCAACAATGGTTTTCAACATTTACACACTACCCCACTTCTCCATCACTCAACCACTCCCACTTCCTATGAGATCAGGGTGCGTTCAACTATGACTTGTATAAATAGGTTTCTACCTATTTCAACCAGACAACAGAGTTTTGGTTAACAACAACACAATATCTAGAAAAATACCAAGAACTGATAGCTTACATTCTGCAAGCCAGTTCCATATTCTGATACAAGTCATAAAATAGCCACACCTTCAAAGTTAACCATTCTGGTCTCAACACCTTCTTCGCTTCCCTCCCTAAGATCAACCGTTCTCCTTCATTTTGTGACCGAAGCAAGACTGGTACAGCCATTTCTTGGTTAAGGCCAGGATTGTACAGATTGATCTCTCGAATCTAAAGTACTCCCGTGCAGTGCATTTGTTTAGGGTTTAGATTCGTTTCTCATCAACACACCCAAATTCACCAAAACTAACAGAAGCAGTTTTTACCCCAAAACACTTATTTTTTGCTATTTTTTCATCGTTTGAAGGAAAATATGGAGAAACTAAGAGTTTTGCTCAAACGAGGGAGTTTGCTCAAATGAAGAAGTTTCCATAAGATGAGGAAAAATAATATAAAATAATGAATAGAGGTGCGGGACCGGCCACGACGGCATGACCGGCCGGCCCAGTCCCCTTAGGCGTCTCTTTATTATTTTATTGATATTATTTTCCTCCCTATTTTGCACAGTTTCCCTCGTTTGTCAATATTTTTGAATACTCGTTCGTGTATTCAGATGGTCGTTTGTGCATTATTGCTAAATAAACTCGCACCATTTTCTCGGGGCTTACTCGATGATGGCCCAGATGCCCGATCAGTGAATACTTATTACTAATTCATGAAATTGAGCTGAGAATAATTCACGAACTGAGTAATAAAATGAGTTGAGTATCTATTACTAATCCATGGAATCCAGCTGAGGATCAGCCATGAAACGGAGTAATGAGATATAATAGATTATTTTCTAGGAATTCAGTTGATGAATGACACGCTAGAATTAACCTATTTGCAGAATTGAGATATGAGATAATTGAAGCATCATACTCATTCTGAGTGGGTGTATAGTCAGGGAAAAACGAATAGCGTGACGTCCTGAAGGCATTAGGCTTTATACTAGCATACAATATGTCTAGGAGCCGTCCAATCATTAAGAGATTCTATACACAGTCTCTCTACGTAGTCAAGGAACAACGAGCAGCGTGATGTCCTGAAGGCGTTAGGATCTATACTAGCACGCAATATGTCTAGGATCCGCCCAATCATTTTGATTCTATGTAGAAGTGATGATGAAATGTGTGAAGCATCGAAAGCTCAGCTGAGAGGCCCTTCGAGAAACATATTCATCATAGATCTGAGAGGAACGTTCGCTCAGTCAGAGGTCATAAAATGCTCCACGGATCATAAAATATGAATTGTCACATACATTCCTGAAGCCGGGCCAGAAACATGCAGTATCATGATTTTACGATTTTAGCCCTTGCCGAAAATCCACCATCAACAGATGGTTAGTGAATGCTCAAGCCCTGGTTGCAAATTTTTTATGCATTTGCATACCTCTACAGAACAAGACACATATGGAAAAAAATTCTGGGAATGTCCTTCGTGTTTTAAGTTGGAGTGGATTGGTTAAGTGTATGAACTGATTCCACCATTGTAATGTTAACATTAGCTTAATTAATGGAAATGTCTATGTATTTGCACCACTCTTATGTTTATATCAAACAACATTAGATTTCATTAAACCTTACATTAACCTCTGTAGTTGCAGGAAATCCCACAATACACCCCTCACTATATTTTGTTTAACTAATCCATTCAGAAGATAATAGATGAACAATTATGAATGTTTATTAATAATTTTCTTGAAATGTTTACACCGGAAGATGAAATTACACTTAAGATCTTACAAACATTCTCTCTGTTTCTCTCTCCTAATGACTTGCTTTCCAATCCAAAAAGAACTCTCCCCTCCGACAGATTCATTCATCCCTTTATATAGGGTAATACATAGTGAATGACAGCTAAGATGTCCTTTATTTTCGGGAATGTCTCGTGAAGTGTCGCAGACGTACAAATATTCGTATTCGCGACACTTCTTTACTTTCGCCAGATTTCATATCTTCCTATCGTCATCCAGTGCGTCATTCATATTAATCTTCTGCGACTCACTCGCAATGATGTTATCCGTTGTCTTCGCGAATTGTTGTTGTGGCGATATTATGATCCTACATCTTGCCTCTTTTTTCTTGAATATTGCTTGAAGAGCGATCTTTAAGAAAAAATACATTGTTGTAATAGTCTCTGATTTTTATTGATGAAGGAACGAGCGAAAGAATACTGGACTTGAAAAGTACGTACTTGCCTCTATTCTTTGGCGAAGTTCCGAAGTTTTTAGAAGTATGTATGAAATATCATTTCTTGCCTCATGGGTTATGGAAAATAATGGATCTCGCAATCTCTTCTCGCGAGTTAGGAAAATAATTGAATCTCATATGATAAGAAAATATGTTGTGCAATTCCCGAATACTACGTCTTCTCGCCTCTCCTTATGTTTCCTTACGTTGTGCGATATCCGAATTCTTTGTCGCAACCGTTCATTTTCCATTAAAAATCTTCTTCAGCATAGCTCCATGAATCTAGGAATGACCGTTTACACGTGTTTAAAACCATTCTTTTTACCGGTACATTTAATGTTATCCGGTCATAACACTTTCTTGCCTATTTATAGGAGAGTCTTTTGTGAAGAACATTTCTTTCCTTCTATTTCATCTCCTTTATCGTCTGCAACTGTTCTTCTGTTATTCTTCTTCACCATCGTCTTCATCATCCTTCTGCTATTTCTTATTTGCTATCACTTCCATGGCATCCAGGTTTGTTAATCTTGCTAGATTCGATTGATTCTGTGATTGATTGATTTTTGTGATTAACTTCCCTTTTTGAGATTATCTTATTCCTTTTAATCTTTTTCTGCCATTTTTGTTTCAGCAAGAACAAACCCATCACCAAGTTCACCGTGAAGAACCCCCTTCTTTCTTTGGATTCACAGTCGAAACCAACTTCTCAACAAGAATCCACCTTGCCACCAAAGTCCTCTTCGCAAGCTAAACATACCCTTTCTAAAAGAAAGCCTGCGAGTGATAAGGTATTTTAAGAAGCATTTACCTTTTAATAACAACGTACTTGCCTCTGTTTCTTACTTAATTTATCATTCACAGGATGACAAAACTATTGACAAAACTCCCAAAAGATCTCGCCACTCTAAACCTGTTACTCCTGATGTCCCTTTTCCCTCATTTACACCTTCTTCTCCTGCTGCGAAATCATCGCAGGATAATCTTGTCGCAAGTGACAATATTCCGATGCCTCAACTCCTCATAGATCAAGTTCCTCATAATAGTCCTACTACAAATGAACTTACTCCTTCTCCTACCATCAATGTCCCTGTCATTCCTCCCATCACTACCTTTCCTGAAATCTCCTCTTCTCATGATGTTCCTTTGGCGAAGAATGATTCGTCTCTTCCTTCTTTGCCCGAGCAAATCCCTCTTACTGCAGAAAATTTGGAAGGAATAGACGTGGCTTTCAAAGTTCTCTCGGACCTTGTGAATGATGCCAAAAAGACTTCTATCGATCCTGTCAAGTCTGATGTCTGCGAGATTTTAAGTAAACATCTCGGTTCTGATAGGATCTCGCAAGCATCCTTAGTTCAAGAAATTAATGTACTGAAAAATGATCTTCAAGCTATGACTGCTAAATGCAATAATCTCCATCTTGAAAATCAAAAATTTCACAACCTCTCACTAGATCGTGATAATCTTCGCAAGAAGAATGAAGAGTTAAAAGGTAAACTCTTCCCTTAAGTTTTTTTTTTTTTTTTTTTTTTTTTTTTTTTTTTTACAACTTAAATTCTTGTTCGCCCTTCAAGCTCTAAACCGAAACGAATAATGGAGATATATCAGTTGGAATCAATTGTTGAAGAGGTTCGAGTTGAAAGAGACGCTTGGATGGAGCAATATAACTTCTTAAATAATCTTCATACATATGCTTTGTTGATCAAATAGATAATTTGTCTAAAGAAAACTTTGATTTAGCTCAAGCAGAAGATTCATTAAGTAAAGACTTATCTCGCCTTTCTTACTCTTTGACTAAGGCTAATTTGGAGTTGGAAACTTTATCGGATGAGAATGGGACTCTTTCTCGGAGAAGCGATCTCTCGTTAAACAAGGTCGCGACTTATTCGCAAGAATATGATGCTTGTCAAAAATTACGTGAAGAACAAGAACAATTTATTCATACTTTGAAAAACCAACTTGAAGAAATTACTGCCGAGAGAGATAAACTTATTCAGGGTAGAATAACCTTGAGTCTGAAAGCAAACCAATTCAAGGATCAATGTTCCAAATTAGAAAAATCCAACTCTACCCTTGTGATCGAGAATTCCATACTTGTTTCGAATGAAAAAGCTTGCGAGCTCGATTGAAAGGCCTAGTTGGAGATACATTTGATGATGCCATGGACTGTTTGGGGAATAATTTTGCAGCTTTAATTCAACATCTTACTTCTCAGAAGGAAGGTAGTCATATTATTTGACTATCTTAATACATTAATTTATTCCAAAAAATCTTTAATTATCCTGAAAATTCCAAAAATATTCCGTAAAAGCTTTCTTTAATCTTGTGTACTTGTTATGCAGACTCGAGAAAAAGCTTCGCTCTGTTATCTCCACCCTCGGATCGATTATTCTAAGATTCGCAAAGAAAATGGGTTACTCGCCGCCTCTCTTGCTCGTTCTCGTGACCGTGCGTAACGAAGATTTGATTATATGTCTTACTTTGTAAAGACATAGATAGCAAGAATCGTCAAAAGGCGTTGCTTCGTCAATTCCCCTCAAAGTCAAGTCCTTGTGAATGAGATTTTATTGTCTAAGTCCCTTGATCCTATTCACGTTGATCCTTTGGAAGTAAGTGATGATGAAGTCCCTGATTCTCCTGACAGTGATTATGACTATGAAAGCGGCGAAGATATCGCTAATATTGAAGTTGTCAACAAAGATCCGACTGAAAAAATTTCTGATGAAAATCCACCAGCTGGCGAAAATGAAGGTGCTGAAAACATTTCTGATGAAAATCCACCAACCGGTGAAGGTGAAGATGATAAAGGCAGTGAAAGATCTCGACCATCCTCTATGGTTGATAATATTGATGTAGAGAATTAAACTTTCTTTGTAATTTGTCAAAACTTCTTTTTGTTTGTAAGGATTAAGTCTTTGATCGAGTAATCCCCTTATTTTCTCCCTTTTCCCTTATTTAAGGTGTTTGAACATAATCTCGCGAGCATGTTCGCTTATTGAATCTTTTATTAAGTAAAACCATCCCAATTAGGAATTTCACTTTATTTCTTCTCATTGCGACAAGATCGCAGGCCGCCTTTACATTTTCATGTAATGACCCATTGACCTTGCCTTATCATCTTTGATGGTCTTCTAAGTTTGACCTTCCTATTTAAAGGTCTTACTCGCCACCCTTTATTGCGACAAGGTCGCAGGACGTCTTTACACTTGCATGTAAAAACCCATTGACCTTGTCTTATCATTTTTCAAGTATTTTTGCCTCTGCATGATATTTTGCTTGCGACAATATGACAGGCCTAAATTTTCTTGCGAAAGTAAAGCCCCATGACATTGTCGTCTTGCGACGAAATCGCGGGACGTCTTTACACTTACATGTAAGGACCCATTGATCTCGTCTTACCCTCGCGTTAGTATTATTGCCTCTGCGCAGATCATTGCACAAATATGACAAGCCTAAGTTTCCTTGCGAAAACAAAGCCTCGTGACATTTGCGTCTTTGGCACTTATCAGCTCCCTAATGGAGGGTGCCGCCCTTATCATCTCCCTGGTTGCCCCTTCAAGGAGGCGTACATCGGCCATACAAGGCTAGCTCCTCCCATCCGGTCTTAAAAACAACCAGTTGTTTTCGCAGCCTCTTATCCCTTATACCTATAGGGTTTATGGTTACAAGGCTGCACCCTAAGTGGAGTTTTCTTCGGGCCGAGTGCAGCATGCGCCAAGACTTGTCAAGAGTGGTAAGGAAGTTCCATGCTCCCCGCACTCTTGACTCAACCGTGTACCTCGGCGCCTTGATCATACGGCGACTCCTTGAAAGAGACCCTCGGTCGCCCAACCAGGGTATAACCTACATATATAGTTGGGAATCCAAGGTACCTCCTCCTGATAGGCGTTCATGGGCCCCAAATCTGCATGACCCGGGTTCCGGGGCGGTGTAACCTTTTCCCGAGCCATGTTAAGAGATACCCCTTATATGACGCACTTTAGGTCTTACATTTGCCTCTTACGAAGTATAATTCGCGAACTAGGGTGTACGCCATAAAGGTTCGTCCCATTCATTCAATCATGTTTATTCATTCATTCATTCGTTATTTCTAGCCATTCTGCTCGCGAGACATTCGCTGATATCTTGGTCTGTATTTTATTGAATTTCGCAAATATCTTGCATTAAAGTACTTCATCTAACCCATTTTTACGGGTAGTATTTCTTTAGATATAATCTGTTCCACGGCCTGCCTAATCTTTGTCCCATATCTTTGCCTTCAGGATCCATCAATCTATAAGCCCCTGTACCAACTACTTCTTTGATAATATAAGGTCCATCCCATTTTCTCGCCAGCTTGCCACCATTTTCTCGCTGATATATTGGTGTCTCTCGCAGTACCAAGTCTCCTGGTTGAAATTCACGTATCTTCACACGCTTGTTATATTCTCTGGCCAGTCTTCGTTGATAATTCTCCATGTGTCGTAACGCCTTCTCCCTTTTCTCTTCTAATTCGTCCAACTTGATTAGAATGTTACCTGCACTAAGATTTTTCTCCCAAACTTCTTTCTTAGTTGTTGGGATCATAACTTCTGTTGGGAGCACAGCTTCAACTCCATATGTTAAGCAAAAAGGTGACATTCCAGTAGTTTCTCTTCTGGTTGTATTGTATGCCCATACTGCACTGGGTACTTGTTCGCACCATCCTCTATTGTGTCATTCTAACTTCTTCTTCAATATATCCGCGATTGTTTTATTTGTTGCCTCCGCCTGACCGTTAGCTTGCGGATATAGTGGAGTCGATTTCCCACATTTTATTTGAAATGCATTAAGTAACAACTCTATGTTTTGCCCTTCAAATTGTTTCCCATTATCGATACCAATCGCGGGGATCCCAAATCTGCATATAATATTCTCGAATATGAAAGTAAAAACGTCTTTGTCGCGAATGTGTTGTACCGCTTTCACTTCTGCCCATTTGGTGAAATAATCCGTTGCGACAATTAAGTATCTTCTCTGCCCTGTTCCTGGTAAAAAAGGTCCCACAATATCTAGACCCCACTTTCCGAAAGGCCACACACTTGTAGAAGAATTTAATGGTGCCCCAGGTGCATGTATTTTCTTCCCATGCCTTTGACAATCTTCGCAGCGCCTTGACATTGCTCTCGCGTCTTCATGCATATATGGCCAGTAATATCCTTGCATTTTTGCTTTATATGCTAGAGATCTTCCACCGCTAAGGTTTCCGAGATCTCCACTATGCAACATCTTCAATATGATTTCTCCCTCTTCCCTTGTTAAGCATCGAAGTGAAGGTCCATCAAAAGATCGTCGATAAAGTACACCATCTCTTAATTCATAATTCGTTGCACGGCTTTTCAATTTGTGTGCTTCTAATCTATTTCTTGGTACCTCCCCTTTCATCAGGTAAGCGTGAAGTTCTGTTCTCCAATCTTTATCGCGACATTGTGGTATGTCTTCTACTAACATTGCATCCGCTTCTTGTTCTTCTTCTTTATTGATTGATGGTGCCAAAAGTGTTTGTATTTTGATATTCCTCGCAGTGGGGTCTGTCATCATACTTGATATAAAGGCAAAAGCATCTGCGAGTCTGTTATTTCTCCTTGATATATGCCTCCACCTCATTTTTGGTATCTGTGCTGACAATTCTTCGACAAGCTTTCTGTACTTTTGCAAAGATGGCTCATTCGTAGCGTATTTCTCTGTTATCTGGCGAATTGCTAATTGCGAATCACTGGTAATCCTCACATTTTCTAACTTCATTTCTATTGCGAATCGCAGAGCATGTATTATAGCTTCATACTCCGTTTCATTATTGGTGGATTCAAACTCCAATCTAAAAGAGAAAGCTAATTTATTGCCTTCTGGCGAAATCACAACAATTCCCACTCCATTACCTTCTCCATTTGATGATCCGTCTACCAATATTTCCCACCTATCTGGTTCAGTTAACAAATCATTTGGGTCTCCATGCTCTTCTTCTACATCCATCATTTCATCCACTTCTTCATCTTCTTCCAAAGGAAATTTCGCCAAAAAAGTCTGCGACTACCCGTGACTTGGTTGAGGATAATATTTCATATTTGAGTTTATAATGGCTTATTTGGGCATTCCACCTTTCTACTCTTCCCGATCTTTTGAATTTTTCATTACCGATTCGATTGGTACTTTTGTTACCACCCCGACGGTATGTGCTTGAAAATATATGCGAAGCTTAAATGTTGCATAGACTAACGCCAGATTAGTTTTTCAATCTTCGAATAATTCCTTTCTGCGGCATTAAAAGTCTTACCGATATAGTAAATCGGTTTTTCTACTCCGGCGTCTATTCGCAGAATACTCTGCGCTTAACGCGTGCGACGTTGTCGCAAGATATACCAACAATTCCTCTCCCGACTCGCTTTTTGCATAATGGATACTTCCATTAGATGTTCTTTAATTCCCCAAAGGCCTTTTCACATTCGTCTGTCCATTTAAACTTCGATCCCTTTTTCGGGATCTTTGAAAAATGTTTACACTTATCGATGACCGCGAAATGAATCTTCCTAGTGATGCTAATAATCCATTTAGCTTTTGAACATCCTTTATTGTCGCGAGTGTTGGCATATCGCGAACTCGCTTTCACTTTCTCGGGTCAACTTGTATTCCTTCCTTTGATACTATATAACCCAAAAATTTTCCCGATGCCACTCCGAAGGTACATTTTTCCGGATTTACTTTGATGTTGAATCGCCTCATCTGTTCAAAGATTTCTCTCGAGATCTTGTACATGGTTTTCTCGCTTTCTTACTTTTTACGAGCATATCATCTACGTATACCTCCGGTGTTTTATGTATCCATTCTGCGAACACTTCTTCTACCATTCTTTGGTATGTTGCTCCAAAGATTTCGTAAACCAAACGGCATTTTTGTATAACAATATAACCCTCTTGGAGCGAAAAAAAGCAAAGATGCTCTTGGTCTTCCTCGGCGAGAGGAATCAGTTTGTAACCTTTATACCCGTCCGAGAGATGATATTCTTTCATTTCCTGCTGCGATTCGACTAGTTGTGGGATATCCGGCAATGGAAAACTATCTTTAGGACAAGCTTTGTTTAAATCGTGAAATCTATGCAAATTCTTATCCCCTTTTTCTTCTTTGGGACTATAACCATATTTGCTATCCATTCAGGATACTTTGCTTTGGCTCGATGATTCCCGCATCTAGCATTTTCTCGCAATTCTTCTTCTATTTGGGGTGATAAGTCATTGCGATTTTTCTAATTCTCTCGCTTGAACGGCTTCACCCTTTTATCTATTTCCGGTTTGTGACAAGCTATCGATGGATCTATACCGTGCATATCATCCATGTTCCACGCGAAGATATCCTTATAGTCTCGCAAAGAACTCTACAATCCTTTTTCCTCATCCGCTTCCATACTGGTCCCAATCTTCAACATTTTGGGCTCTTCATTAGTTCCGACATTCACTTCTTTCGTTTGCTCTGCCGCGACGTAACTAGCTTGCGATTCTCCCATAGGGGTTGGTCCTTTCAACTCTTTCGTGAGTCCATTTTCTTCTCCCGAAATCTCGCTAGGTATCCCTTTTCCTTCCTTTGCTCTTATCATGTAAACTCTAAATTCTTCTTCTTTTTAGCTGCTTTCGCCGTTTTCTGCGATACTTTCGCTTCTTTGCTTGCTCTTCATGATATTTTATTTCAATTTGATAACATATTCTTCCTTTATCCACATCTCCTCTAATCTCGCCGATTCCGCTTGGTGTGGGAAATTTGATACATTGATGAAATGTTGATGCTCTCGCTTTTATTGCATGTACCCATGGTCTCCCTAGTAATACGTTGTATGGCGATTCCATATCTACTACACACAAGGTTACTCGTGTCTCGATGTCTCCCAACGCATTCGTATTTTTACTTCTCCTTTAACCTTTGTTATGGATTTACCAAAACCATGGATGTTGTAGGCCGTGGGAATCATTTCTTTATCTTTATATCCCATTTTCTTGTAAGCATGATAAAACATGATATTCACCAAGCTTCCCGTATCGATTAAAGTTCTATTTACTGTCCAGGTTGGCGTTGCCTTTACTAATTCTTCTCCTTTGCACGTGTTTATTGTGATTACCAGTGGAGATGTGTGATTCAAATTTTCTTTAGATATTTCTGAAGCTATGAATGTTATCCTTTGCTTTTCCCATTCTTCTAAAGGCAATGTCACCTCTCTATCTGTGATTTTCTTTCCTTCAAAATCCCGCTTGTGTATTCTTCCCTTGATATTTTCATGAAACTCATCAATCATTGTCTTTGTGTCTGAACCTGTACTCCATATCTTTCTCCTTTGTCTCATCTAATTTAACATTTTCTTTTTCTTTCATTTTCTTGATTTGAATGATTCCGATTGCCTTCTTTCTTTCTTCGAGTCCCTGTTTCTAGCGCCAATATGTAGTTGCAGAAATCCCACAATACACCCCTCACTATATTTTGTTTAACTAATCCATTCGAAAGATAATAGATGAACAATTATGAATGTTTATTAATAATTTTCTTGAAATGTTTACACCGGAAGATGAAATTACACTTAAGATCTTACAAACATTCTCTATGTTTCTCTCTCCTAATGACTTGCTTTCCAATCCAAAAAGAACTCTCCCCTCCGACAGATTCATTCATCCCTTTATATAGGGTAATACATAGTGAATGACAGCTAAGCTGTCCTTTATTTTCGGGAATGTCTCGCGAAGTGTCGCAGACGTACAAATATTCGTATTCGCGACACTTCTTTACTTTCGCCAGATTTCATATCTTCCTATCGTCATCCAGTGCGTCATTCATATTAATCTTCTGCGACTCACTCGCAATGATGTTATCCGTTGTCTTCGCGAATTGTTGTTGTGGCGATATTATGATCCTACAACCTCATTTTAGTTTTTATTAAACATTACATTAGACTTAATTACTATTAAATCATAAAAAGCAAGCAATAAAACATCCTCATTCATGGAGCGGCTGGAGGAGCGACTTGTGGTGCGGATGGAGGAGCAACTTGTGGAGCGTCTGGAGGAGCATCTAGAGAGCAGAAGGGGTTGAACATGTGAAGAGCTCTAAGGATATTAGTACAAGCTAACAACTGAAAAACTCTCCCGTTAATTTGCTGCCACATCGCTCCAGCTCTTTGGATCACTTCATCTTCAGGTTCACCTTTAATCCTGTTTCGATTAACTTGCATTACCATAGCAAGAAATTGGTGGATGACATGAAGAATTGTTTGAAAATGATGACACAGTCCATTAACGTCACGGTTCCTCAGGTTCCCCATTCTTGCATCGAACATTGCAAAAACTTGTTGCCAGAAAGTCGCTTGCGTAAAATTCGTAACACCGTGGATACAATTCTTGTTTGATAAACATAAGCTGTGCAAATTGGTAAGTTTTCTTCCAGAGAAAACCTAGGACAACGAACTCTGTAAGCCATTTTTTTGAGATTGAATGATGAAGATTGAAGTGAAATTATGAAGAATTTTTAGGTGTAGATTGTGGAGAAGATGTGATTTTGGAGTTGAAATCAACTCAATTTATAGGGAGGGGATTCATAGTCGTTGGATGGACTAGCCGTTGTCGTATCAATATGAACTAGTCGGCTATGTATGAGACGACTTTCAGCTCAGAACTCAATCTGAGACGGGATGGAAAATCCCTTGTATTTGGGGGTTTGCTCATCCGCTTTAATGGTTTGCCAGCCCCACTGTAGGTGTATAATGGGCAAATCTACTTGTTTGTTGTACCCATTGGAGTTGCTCTTACTAGTTAAGTAATAAGACATCTGTAGGATTCAAATATCGCACAACATATTTTCTTAGCGTGCGAGATTCAATTATTTCCTTAATTTGTGAGAATGTAGCAGAGTTTGCGAGAATGATTGAGAGAGTGAGCCTGCAAAATTATAAAGAGAGTATGAGAGAACGTAGCAGGGATCCGAAAATGAAGGGAAATATGAGCTGTACTCCACTATGTATGAGCTGTCATCCACTATGTAAACACCTATATAAAGAGGAGAGCAGGAGAGAGAAAGGGAGGATGGACACAATTTTGTAAGAGAGAGAAGATACACAATTAGGAGAGAGAGACTTTATTTTCTTTATTATCTTCTTCCCCAAAACTAGATCTAGAGAGCTCCAAATACTCATTAATGGAGATTCTAAATGTAATATTAATGTAAATTCAACAATCATAGTGAAGAACCATGGATGTAGATCACATTGATCGAACCATGTAAAAAATCCTTATGTCAATCTTTACAATTTTAGCACTTTAATCTTTATTTGGATTATGAAATAGATTTAGATCTAGAAATTATTATAAGGGGTGTGTTGTGGGATTTACTGCAACTACATTTTGGCGCTAGAAACAGGGATATAAAAACTTAGATCTAGTGATATACAGTGTGATTTTGTAAAACATTTTCATCTAACCCAAACCCGGTTCTTTATAAAAACTTGATTTCTTTTATTACCTTAAATCAAAACAAGTGTTGATTAGACCTCTGACGTATACAAACTTTAATTTACAAAAATATATGATTAGTTTCAAAAACTTAGAATATCTAAATTTCAGTTGATTTGGGATCATACCCCGTAAAATGATTACCAAAGAAGAATGGCGATGAAAAATTACCAACAATCCAGCAAGGAAGAAAAAGACTCATAGAAGAAATAAATGATTGTCAGGTGCGAAAGGAGCGAAAAGCAATCATGCCGAAGGAATAATACACAGTAGCAAAGTTTCTGCGAAAGAAAAGATACTATGGTTTTATTTACTTCGTCAACAATCTTTGGGGACCAACCAATCTACTTTGCAGCAACAAATTAGCTCGCATCAATTAAAACCTGTGAAGTGAATATTTCACACGAAGTTAATAGTTTTTGCAAAGAGGAAGGAAAGAAGAAGGACAAAAACATACCTGCGAAATTAAAAATTTCTGCGAAGTTAATAGTTTCTGCGAAGACAATAGTTACTGCGAAGAAAATGAGTATAACGTATGCGAAGACATCATCTTCACGTATGCAAAGACATCATCTAAACAGGAGGATTAGCTAATGGCAAATTACAAAAGAACGAATGATTGTAATAGCACCAGCTTAGCTAAAGTTTGAGACTCCAACGGAAGAAAGAACAAAGTGGTAGAATGGACAAAAGCCAAAGAAGTAAAACAACCAGCATAAAGAAGAAAGACTGATGAGACCATCCACAGTGCGAAGAAAAATAATAAAAGACTTTTGTTTACATAGTGAAATGAAATTGATCGAACCATAGTGAAAAGCTGCTAAACAGTATAAGTCCGTGACAACAAGAGGGACGAAGACGAAGCAAACTCCTAATGGTTATGCAAAGAGCGATTACAAAAGAATAAATTACGTGAATTATTTCGCACCAACACAAATAGCTGCTAGCCCGGATGGTCATGAGTGAAAAGAAGAAGCTTGATGCTGCGAGATCGATTTTCACCATACTCAAATTTTTTCACACTTTTTCTACAGCTGCTAAGGGAGAAAAGAATAAGAGGATAGCTATATGCATTTATTTGCACGCAGAAGCTGGTACAAATGGTCAAGGCGGTAAAGTATAAGATGGAGGTCATGAGTTCGATTTCGCAGCCATACAATTTTTTCAAATATTTTTGAAATAAGACGAACCAAATGATAAAGCTACATTGCGAATTGTCAAGCAAAGAAGTTGGAACAGTTGGTCACCAGCGAAGTGAAGAAGTTGGATATTGCGTGTTCAATTTGCACCCGAACATTTTTTTTTCTTCTTTTTACAAAGGGTTTCATTCTTTCGCAAATAAGAGAAGAAAGTTATTTTCGCACAGGAATTTCGCAAGAGAGGGTTAGCACAGTTGGTATGGTAAAAGAAAATCCAAGAAGTAGGTCAAGAGTTCAAGTCTCACTTCTCACACTTCTTTTTGCTGCGTGAAGTTCATACAAGTCAAGGCATTTATTCACTTCTTTGACAGCAACAACGGCTCACATAAGAGATAAGTACCACTTTCTTGAACATTTTATTTTACTTACAATAAATAAAAGATTTTCGATTTGATTTACAAAGAGCGATACAATCGCACAATTACAAAGATATTTGAAAGATTTCAAGATTTCAAAATTACAAAGATTTCAAGATTTCAAAATTAGAAAAAACCGAGAAAATTCAATTTATATATTTCTCTAGAATATTTATTTACAGAAAATAAAAGATTTACAAAACGCGATACAATCGCAGAATTATAAAGACTTCACAACTACAAAAATTCAAGAATTACAATGTATTAGAATTTCTCTTGAATATTTGCTTTGCTTCAAATGATATGATATTTAACATGAAGATATGAGAATGAAAGAATGAATGAAAGAAATGACAGAAATGAAATAATAAAGATATGCGATAATTTCGCAGAGATAATAGAGACATGCGATAATTTCGCGAGAGACGATCTTAGATCCATAAAAATCCTAAGATCAGAATGGGATGAACCTTTATGGCGTACACCCTAGTTCGCGAATAAAATTTCGCAAGAGGTAAATGTAAGACCTAAAGTACGTCATAGAAGGGGGTATCTGTTGCATGGCTCAGCGAAAAGATTACACCGCCCTTGGAACCTGAGTCATGGAGATTTGGGGTCAATAAAGCCCATCCAGGAGAGGTACCTTGGATTTTCAATCTAAGCTTATGACTTAGGTTGGACGACCGAGGGTCTCTTCTAAGGAGTCAGCATTTGATCAAGGCGCCTAGGTACACGGTTGATCCAAGAGTGCCTGGGGAATTTGAAGTGTCTCGGCCATTCTTGGCAAGTCTTGGATTATGATGCACTCGACCCGAAGAAAACTCCACTTAAGGTGCAGTCTCGTAACCATAAGCCCTATAGGCAAAAGGGATAAGAGGCTGCGAAAACAACTGGTTGTTGTTAAGACCGGATGGGAGGAGCTAGCCTTGTATGGCAGAAGTACGCCTCCTTGAAGGGGCAACCAGGGGGAAGATAAGGGCGGCACCCTCCATTAGGGAGCTGACAGTGTCAAAAAAGACGCAAATGTCATGAGGCTTTATTTTCGCAAGAAAATTTAGGCTTGTCATATTTGTGCGACAATCCTGAAGAGGCAATAATACAAAAGAGAAAGATAAGACGAGATCAATGGGTCAATACATGAAAGTGTAAATACGTCCTGCGATTTCGTCGCAAGACGGCAATGTTATGGGGCTTTATTTTAGCAAGAATGTTTAGGCCTGTCATATTGTCCCAACAAAAATGACAAAAGAAAAAAGTTAAGGCAAGATCAATGGGTTTCTGCATGAAAGTGCAAAGACGTCATGCGATTTTGTCGCAATGAAAAGAGGTGGCAAAATAAGACCTTTAACTAGGAAGGAAAAATAAGACCACATAAGAAAGTAAGCAAATAAGCTTGCAAAAATGAGTAAGCAAATAAGCTTGTGAAAAAGATTATATGATAAGATTGTGAAAGAGATTACGTGATAAGCTTGCAAGCTTGAGAAGATGATTACATAATAAACTTGCGAACATGTACATGATAATGAGACTAAGGCAATGAAAATGCCGCACAGTTGATATTATGATCATATTATTCTGAGATACTAATAGTGCATGAATAAGGAAAGATAAAGTTGATAAGCACGTAAGTGCTACATTTTATACCCATATTTATATTAGTTAGGACTCGATATTTTGGCTGATAATATTGTTTTAGTGTTTTTATAGAAAGTACAGATGAATTCCGATAATCTGGAGAATAACGGCTAAAGTTGGAGGTTACATAGCATTTGCGACAAAAGGCCACAAAAGCCACCTGATCGGCTACATCCTATATCAGCTCATGGCCAGAAGATAAGTTTACAATGGGCTAGAAAAGTGTCTTTTGCTTGCCCACTTACCAAACAGTGAAACCAAGATGACGTGGCTATATTTCAACAACATTTTATGGGTGAAAAGTTTACGGCATCAGAACAAGTGGTGCTGTAGTTGAATCGAGGAAACAAGGGAAGAAGCTCTCTTAACAGCAACAATGGGTGTGTTTGCTGTTTGTGTTGATTTGGTGCAGTTGCTGAGATTTGATAAACAAAGAAGAGTGCAGGCAATGATGATCTCCGTAGTGCCTAATGACAGCAACAAAAGAACATGATTGGAGTCGGTACAGTGGTGTTTGTGTTCAGGAAGTTGGAAAGAATTTTCACGGGTATTTGGCAGCAAGCTGTTGAGTCGATGGAGCAAAGCAGTTACTGTCGAATGGAGATGTGAATGAAGACTAATTCTAAGTGGTACTGTGGTTCATACTGCCAAGAGTTTGAACCTGAATTGTGGAGTTCAGGTTGAGCTGTGTCTGTCGGTGAAAGAATGGCAACAAATGCTCTGAATTTGCTTTGGCTGCTACAAGCTTGTGGAGTATAAAGTGGCTGATATGGCAGCGAGACAAGGAACTGGTAATGTGGCTGGACTTTGAAAGCAGTGGTGGCTTTGTTCTAATATACACGATGGGTTATGTATGGAGTCAGCGATGCAGATTGGTTGATGCCATTATTGGCAGTAGACGGAGATGGTGAAGCGTAGTAACTGATAATGGAAGTGCTATGCTCGAGTTTGAGAAGTTCTTGAAAGAGCATCAAGGCAAGGACCCGGCTAATGGTTATATGGGGTTTGTACAGATTTTGGAGATGATTTATGGTGACGCAGTTTAGAAGGTCAGGGAATATAGACTAATGCTATTGCCGAGATCACTGGGGGAAGAAACTCATTTGCTGTTGATGGTTTGTTGAGGGTTCAATGGCTGCGACGAACAGAAAGAGCTGGTGGTGTTGGTATGGTGAACACAGTTTGCAACGAGAGAGAAAATGGGTTGAAGCTTTTAACTGTTTGCTGCCGTGGAGAAGAATAGAGGAGATGTGGTCGTTTCTATATGTTGGCTGATTTGAATTTGTGGTGGCCGTGTATACATGAATGAAGCGAAGATCGAGCTTTTATTCGAACTGCCAAAGAAAGTTGGAGTTGGTGTATTACGCAGAAGGAAGCTGGTACTTCGGCCGGACTTGACAATAACCTGAACTTGGAAGCTAGGTTTTGTTGGATGGGTTGGGCCTGGCAACTGTAGCTGGATCCGATTAATCTCCACAGCCCTATATATATTTACATCAGCGTACAGACAAAGGGGGATCGGCCAGGGAGCCGCAACTTGGAGAAAAGAACAGAGAAGAAGGAAGGCCGATTGAAGAGCAAAAAAACAAGAGAATATGAAGGAGATTGTCTACCGGGTGACGACGGTTAAGGATTTGATTTCTTCCCTCTTTTGATTATTATTTTTATGGGTTTTAAGAAATTCATTTCGATGTATTGTTAGATTTTATAACTAGGGTTTTTATGGATTGAAACCACTTTGGGTATGAGGCTACTTTGATTTGATTATATAGCAATAGACCGTTATGATTTGAATAGATTAATTCTTGAATTCTGCTTATTGATTGATTGAACATTAGTTGTTGCTTTACCGGTTTTTAAAACCTATGTGCTTAATGAATTAGTCTTGCAAATATGTTTGTCTCATTATTTGATGATCCATGCTTGGTTAATTTCTTGATGGGTTATGCTTAGAAAAGCCAAATAAAATTTGTGAATTATATTTAGTTTCGTATAATTTTCTCGCTAACACAATTTGATGGTGCATGCTTTGGTTTAGTCTTTTGATGTGCTATGCTTAGGGTGTCCCAGTGATAATTGCGACTCTAATACATATAATAGGTGATGTCAATAGAACGAACAATAAACACATATTCATAATTATGTTTCATTTCAGTATTTGCAAGGAAATAGTGGTGGATACCAATAAAACCCTGGTTACCGATTCTTCCATTGGATTCGTTTTGTTACTTTAGTTTATTTTTATTTTATTATTCTTTCAAAAATCCAAAAACAACATCTTTGGTTAGTTAATTGAGAATATTGATTACGTATTTCCACCGCTCCCTGTGGGTTCGACCCGTACTTGCCTCTGTCTACTAGTTAGACACCGTGCGATTGCGGTTATTACAAATAGGAATCTCCTGATCCTATCAATTTTTGGCGCCGCTGTCGGGGAGTGGTTGTGGAATATTGTAATTGGTATTTTGTACATATTTATTTTTTTTATTTTCTGTACATAAGTTATTTTTCTTTTATTTTTATATTTTCTTTTAGTTCTTTTTACGTAGCTTATTTGATTTTCTCTCAGGTACTTTAGTCTGAAGAGCGACGATTGGAATCAACAATTGGCCTAACGTAAGTACTTGATATTCTCACAAAGCTTTTGCAAGGTGAGTTATTGAGAAAATTTTACTTTGTATAATGGTTTCCAGTGAGTTTACTTCTTTTATAGCTTTTTGGAATCTTACCAAAAGAACTGAGACAGAGGAGTCATTTGATATTTCACCTGAGTATGCATATGCACCTTCTCATTATCAAGAACCTGCTAAGTGTGTAAATAATGATTAGAATTATTCTCATAGGTATGATCATTCCGGACCTTGTGAAGGTTATGATCATTACCAACCTTACCCTGGTTATGAGCCACAATTTGTTGATTCCAATTATTATTCACACATTTCTTCGTCACGGTATGAGAGAGATGATCAATCTTACTTTGACCCATCTTCATCACAACTATCTTTGCTAGAACGCCTCAATATTGACATTGTTGAACAGACCAAAGCTAATGAGTTATTTTTTGATGAGCTGAGTAAAACCATGCTCATATTGCTCAACTTGCTGAACAAACTGATTTATCGATTGCTCAACTAACACAGTCGGTAAAAGATTTTGGTCTTATCGAGGAGACAAGTTCTAATTTTTCTAATACTCTTGATATTTATGATGAAACCGTTTTAGCTAATGAATCAATGTGTATGGAGAATGATGATGAACTTGATAGTTGTGATCATAGGAATAGAGACATTGTCATACCAAGTGAAGGTGGTGTATTTAGTCCAACTCCTGATCGTGTTATTGATCACTCGCCTATTCAAAAGGATGAGTTTAGGATTGAGGACACCATTCTTTTAGACTATGTGACATATCAGTGCTATAACAATGATGCTTATGAAGAATATGTTAATTCCGAAGAGACCGTAGTTAAGTCTATCGACTTAGAGACATTACACTCTATTTATAAGGTTTCTTTTAATAATCTTTATTGTGATATTCCTATTGATTCCCAGGTTGATGATGTTTATGATGATGATTTAGTACAGGGTCACAAACCCAATGGAGAAGTTAATATACCTAGAATTGTTGGCACAACTTTTCAGAAGTTTCCTAATTTTGGATTAGAACTGCATGCTTCTCCAGTATTACTAGATTATTTTGCATCTCGTGATTTCTCTTTGCCTGTGCATGACTCCCAGATCATTTCAGTTCCCATCCCCAGTGAACCACTTGAGTCGGTAATTCTTTTTACTGACGATATATCCTTTGCAAAAGCTAGGTTTGAGGGTGGTTCTTTCCTTTTGATAGTCTCTACATCTTTACGTTGCTACAGCGAGAGTGTGAGATTGTCACTAATTGTATATATTGTGCTCTGGGTTGATCCCCAAATATTTAGGTTGTTGATATATGGAGAGTCTTATTTGTATATTCTAGTAGGTAATTCTATTTTATTGTTTTATTTTTATTTGTTTATTTTCGCATATTATGAATTTCCCATCTTGATTTTTACGTTGGATGACTCAATTACATTGAGGACAATGTAATGTTTAAGTGTGGGGGAGTGGTTAACTTTTTACTTTTCTTTTGCAGGATTTTTCTTGCAATTTATGACCAGCTGTGTAGCGGGTCTAAAATAATAAAAAATATATATTATGACCAGCTGTGTAGCGGGTCTCAAAATAATAAATAAATAAAATAAAATAAATAATTATTACTATGATTGTTAGGGTTATGACTAGCTGTGTAGCGGGTCTTTTCTTTTTCCTTGCATGTTATGACCAGCTGTGTAGCGGGTCTAAAAAAAAAAAAAAGTATCGCGGGTCTTGTGTATGGCATTTGTCATGACCAGCTGTGTAGCGGGTCTAACTCTCTCTTATTATATGACCAGCTGTGTAGCGGTTCTTCTTCTGTTTTGCTCGAGGACTAGCAAAATATAAGTGTGGAGGTGTTGATAAGCACGTAAGTGCTACATTTTATACCCATATTTATATTAGTTAGGACTCGATATTTTGGCTGATAATATTGTTTTAGTGCTTTTATAGAAAGTACAGATGAATTCCGATAATCTGGAGAATAACGGCTAAAGTTGGAGGTTACATAGCATTTGCGACAAAAGGCCACAAAAGCCACCTGCTCGGCTACATCCTATATCAGCTCATGGCCATAAGATTAGTTTACAATGGGCTAGAAAAGTGCCTTTTGTTTGCCCACTTACCAAACAGTGAAACCAAGATGACGTGGCTATATTTCAACAATATTTTATGGGTGAAACGTTTACGGCATCAGAACAAGTGGTGCTGTAGTTGAACCGAGGAAACAAGGGAAGAAGCTCTCTTAACAGCAACAATGGGTGTGTTTGCTGTTTGTGTTGATTTGGTGCAGTTGCTGAGATTTGATAAACAAAGAAGAGTACAGGCAGTGATGATCTCCGTAGTGCCTAATGACAGCAACGAAAGAACATGATTGGAGTCGGTACAGTGGTGTTTGTGTTCAGGAAGTTGGAAAGAATTTTCACGGGTCTTTGGAAGCAAGCTGTTGAGTTGATGGAGCAAAGCAGTTACTGTCGAATGGAGATGTGAATGAAGACTAATTCTAAGTGGTACTGTGGTTCATACTGCCAAGAGTTTGAACCTGAATTGTGGAGTTCAGGTTGAGCTGTGTCTGCCGGTAAAAGAATGGCAACAGATGCTCTGAATTTTCTATGGCTGCTACAAGCTTGTGGAGTATAAAGTGGCTGAGATGGTAGCGAGACAAGGAACTGGTAATGTGGCTGGACTTTGAAGGCAGTGGTGGCTTTGTTCTAATATACACGATGGGTTATGTATGGAGTCAGCGATGCAGATTGGTTGATGCCATTATTGGCAGTAGACGGAGATGGTGAAGCTTAGTAACTGATAATGGCAGTGCTATGCTCGAGTTTGAGAAGTTCTTGAAAGAGCATCAAGGCAAGGACCCGGCTAATGGTTATATGGGGTTTGTACAGATTTTGGAGATGATTTATGGTGACGCAGTTTAGAAGGTCAGGGAATATAGACTAATGCTGTTGCCGAGATCCCTGGGGGAAGAAACTCATTTGCTGTTGATGGTTTGTTGAGGGTTCAATGGCTGCGACGAACAGAAAGAGCTGGTGGTGTTGGTATGGTGAACACAGGTTGCAACGAGAGAGAAAATGGGTTGAAGCTTTTAACTGTTTGCTGCCGTGGAGAAGAAGAGAGGAGCTGTGGTTGTTTCTATATGTTGGCTGATTTGAATTTGTGGTGGCCGTGTATACATGAATGAAGCGAAGATCGAGCTTTTATTCGAACTGCCAAAGAAAGTTGGAGTTGGTGTATTACGCAGAAGGAAGCTGGTACTTCGGCCGGACTTGACAATAACCTGAATTTGGAAGCTAGGTTTTGTTGGATGGGTTGGGCCTGGCAACTGCAGCTGGATCCGATTAATCTCCACAGCCATATATATATTTACATCAGCATACAAACAAAGGGGGATCGGCCAGGGAGCCGCAACTTGGAGAAAAGAACAGAGAAGAAGGAAGGCCGATTGAAGAGCAGAAAAACAAGAGAATAGGAAAGAGATTGTTTACCGGGTGACGACGGTTAAGGATTTGATTTCTTCCCTCTTTTGATTATTATTTTTATGGGTTTTAAGAAATTCATTTCGATGTATTGTTAGATTTTATAACTAGGGTTTTTATGGATTGAAACCACTTTGGGTATGAGGCTACTTTGATTTGATTATATAGCAATAGACTGTTTATATTTGAATAGATTAATTCTTGAATTCTGCTTATTGATTGATTGAAAATTAGTTGTTGCTTTACCGATTTTTAAAACCTATGTGCTTAATGAATTAGTCTTGCAAATATGTTTGTCTCATTATTTGATGATCCATGCTTGGTTAATTTCTTGATGGGTTATGCTTAGAAAAGCCAAATAAAATTTGTGAACTATATTTAGTTTCGTATAATTTTCTCGCTAACACAATTTGATGGTGCATGCTTTGGTTTAGTCTTTTGATGTGCTATGCTTAGGGTTTCCCGGTGATAATTGCGACTCTAATACATATAATAGGTGATGTCAATACAACGAACAATAAACACATATTCATAATTATGTTTCATTTCAGTATTTGCAAGGAAATAGTGGTGGATACCAATAAAACCCTGGTTACCGATTCTTCCATTGGATTCGTTTTGTTACTTTAGTTGATTTTTATTTTATTATTCTTTCAAAAATCCAAAAACAACATCTCTGGTTAGTTAATTGAGAATATTGATTACGTATTTCCACCGCTCCCTGTGGGTTCGACCTGTACTTGCCTCTGTCTACTAGTTAGACACCGTGCGATTGCGGTTATTACAAATAGGAATCTCCTGATCCTATCAGAAGCACAAATAAGAACTCGCGAGGAACAATAAATACGCGAAGAGGAATGCATATAGACAAAGTCAGAGAAATGAAGAATGGAAACGATTTAAAGCTACATCAATTTTAACGCGGCAAAATGAGCTAAGTAACACAATTAGTTATACATTGCAATAGATAAGCATTCTCATCATATAAGCATCACACTGGCATCTTGAAAGAATCGCATAAGCATTTCATGGCATACACATCGCATACACGTTTCATAACATAATCATCACATAAGCATTATATTAGCACAAGTATTCAGAATTTCGCAGGATTATTCAGAATTTCGCAGGATGTAATTATTTCGCTCGATTATAAGAAAAATTACAAGCAACTTGAAGAGATTATACTATCGCATGAGCACAAAACATGAGACAGAGGCAAGATAAGAATGAAGAAACAATACGCTCAATCAAAATTTTCTCAAGGATTCTACCCTCATAGATAAAGAATAGAGGCAACTATGGATAACCAAGAAAACATTTCATGTTCTTTATCTTCTCGGCAAGAATCATTTTCAAAGAAGACGTTCATTAATGAATAACAAGAATCTTCACCAATAAGTGAGTAATAATTTCGCAGGAATAGAGGCAATATTTCTTATTCTCATTCAAGGACGGATACTTCTTGTATTTCGAGGATTGAGTACTTCTTATACTTCTTCTAGGATACTTCATACTTCATACTTCGCATACTTCAAGAGATGATACTTCTTATTTACTTCGCAAAGCTCCGGAACTTCACAAAAGAATAGAGGCAAGTACGTACTTTTCAAGTCCAGTATTCTTTTGCTCGTTCCTTCATCAACAAAGATCAAAGACTACTACAATAACGGATTTTTTTTCTTAAAGATCGCTCTTCAAGCAATATTCAAGAAAAAAGAGGCAAGATGTAGGATTCAAATATCGCACAACATATTTTCTTAGCGTGTGAGATTCAATTATTTCCTTAATTTGCGAGAATGTAGCAGAGTTTGCGAGAATGATTGAGAGAGTGAGCCTGCGAAATTATAAAGAGAGTCTGAGAGAACGTAGCAGGGGATCCGAAAATGAAGGGGAATATGAGCTGTACTCCACTATGTATGAGCTGTCATCCACTATGTAAACACCTATATAAAGAGTAGAGCAGGAGAGAGAAAGGGAGGATGGACACAATTTTGTAAGAGAGAGAAGATACACAATTAGGAGAGAGAGACTTTATTTTCTTTATTATCTTCTTCCCCAAAACTAGATCTAGAGAGCTCTAAATACTCATTAATAGAGATTCTAAATGTAATATTAATGTAAATTCAACAATCATAGTGAAGAACCATGGATGTAGATCACATTGATCGAACCATGTAAAAAATCCTTGTGTCAATCTTTACAATTTTAGCACTTTAATCTTTATTTGGATTATGAAATAGATTTAGATCTAGAAATTATTATTAGGGGTGTGTTGTGGGATTTCCTGCAACTACAACATCACATTTGTTAAGTCAAATACATAAGGTTTATCTTCTGAATCAGTACCCTTGAGTCAAACCGGAGTAGGGAATTTCTGTATACCGATTACAGAATTCTCCCTAGGATTTTTGGATATAAATAACACGACTTTGTACACTCAAAATTTTCTGGTTGATGCTCAAGTTGGGAGGGGTGGCTTACCTGGGATGTAGCTTCCTCAAAATTTCCTGGGATAAATGATATTTAGTGTTCATAAAAAAAAAAATCCTCCTCAAACGTAAATTTTTGGTTCCGTTACTGAGTTGGAACTCTATTTTATTGAATGAATGGTAAAATGCAAAGGGTATATCCAGCGCACAAGATTAAAGCGACTACGAATCTTTCATATAATTGCCCTTCCTTTACATATACATATATATATATATATATATGAATCTCACTCATCAAATGTTGAACCCTTTGACTTCTTCGACCCGAGTCAAAGCTACGTTCACGAAAATTATATAGAAAATTAGGCAATATATTCGCTGCTGAATTGGCATATGTTAGTGGTGCAAGTCAACATGGTTGGTTAAGTGGTTCGTTGTCCTCTTGCATATGTATATAAGTCTTTTTTTCCTGATCAAAACTTGGCATGTGTACGGCTATTATTTTGAAAGAAAATTGAGATTTGAGCTTTGACAAGGACAAATGGTTTGCACTATTTGAAAACATGATTTGCGCGTAAACCTACTAACCCCATCAGAAAATGATGCTAAGGGATATTTTAATGGATATTTAATTAGCACAAGAACAACAATGCTCTAGGAAGTGGTTTCTTCACTCGTATCGATTTTTTTCGTCTCACTACAACACCAGTTTTTTGTGGCATTAAGCTTTCAAAGTTCGACTCTCACACTTGGCGTGTAATGTTAGTTGAAGTTTAATGTAAACTAATGTTATTTATGTTTACTCAAGGAGTAGTGGTGTAGCCATATTTTCAAATAAAGGAAAAATCCGAATGTCTTTTGAATATCTTTACAACACCTTTTGCTAGTACAAATACTAGAAGTAGTAACACATCATCTTTAATGAAGTTGGTGAAAAAATATCATCGTTAATTCCATTGGGGAAAAAACATAATAAAAACATCATTTTTAATTAAGATTAATGTCTAACTCATTTGGGTGGTAAAAAAAACAACCTTGATGCCTAAACCATTACAACCACTACCTAAGTGCCATTAACAAAACCAAAACCCTAGACCTAAATTGAAATTCCTTTGTTCGAGCCAGATCTCTCAACTTGCTGATGGCCTTTTTGCTTGTGATTCAACAACCATTTTCCAACAGTCGTCTCCCTTTTATGTACCTCTGGATCTTTTGTGTCTTCATCTCTGCTAATATATATGGTGGCTTCTTCGTTTTGGCCACCAACACTTTTATTGGTGGATTGTGGCCGATTTGAACTTTCATTGGAACTGTTGTACTTTTTCGTTTTGGCCACCATCACCATTGAAGTTGTGATTGTTGGTGGTACATCCGTTGTTGATGGTGTAGGTGTTGCCCTGTTCCCAGCTAGAACTGTTGTGCTTGAGGGTGTTAAGCGCACAGGTGGCACTTCTGGTGTACTAACATTTCGGTTTTCCATAGTTGGTTTTATTGGTGTATGTCGCAACGGTGAGGTTACTCCAGTTCTAGGTGGTAAACTTCTGTTTTGGCGTTCCATTTTATAGTTTCACAATCACAGATAGGATAAGATGAGTATCCGCGACTTTAATTCTTGGGTCAAGATGAAAATCATTGACTAGATCTGACTTTGAAAGATCACCGCCTTTCATTTTAGCGGCATAACTTTTTGAGTCGATTTTTTTCATGACTTGGTAACCATTGATTAAGAATTGCTTAATTGTTACTGTTAGAGCATTGTTCGGTTGAACCCACAAGTATTCCAATCTCAAGCTTGTTGTCAATGTTAGATGATCAAAACTATATCTTGATTTCTAGTCTACTAAGTCAAGTCTCGGACTAGGTTAGAATTATAGTTGAGTATCAGATATCACCCTTGAATACTGAATATCGACGAAGATATTGGGAGAACTTCTGTATCAGGTATATGAAGACCGAACTATTTTATTTTACTCAATATACCATAGTTTTATCTATTGAGACTATGTCGTATGACTTATAGTAGAATTACAAAAAAAAATTTCGAGTCAAGCTTGTTTCGTGAAAATCCCGAAATATGATTTAGCAATTAGATGTTCAAAGGTCCTTAACATTATTAGTTCTATGAATTAATTTTTGGATTAATTGAAAAGTACCCATACAAATGATCATATCACTTGGGAATATTAAGAGAGAAATATGAACTTACTGATATTTTTACTCAAGGTAGGTTGGCGAACCAGTTTGCAAACCGCAAGTTCAGTTGGGAACAGCTCACGAACCCGGTTAGTGAACCCTGGTGAACTGAAATTTATAAGTTGGATAAATAGGCTAGTAGTTGGAAAACCCGGTTCACGAACCATGGTCAACTGAGTTCGGTAGTCTAGAAGGGTTTGCGAACCCGGTTCACGAACCGTTGCACCCTACTCGTGAACAAGCCTGAAGGTTGGCGAACCGTTGTACCAACTGTCCCGATAATGTTTATAAGATGTTTAAAGACTGAAAAAGCGGGGGTCTAACAACCACACCCAATATTTCGCTTATCAATCTGTATGGACTAACTCCAATATACTTTCAAGAGAATCAACTAGACAGTCAGACTCAGTCTTAAGAAAAGTATATCAAAGAGTTATATCTCAGTTTCTTAACTTAATCAGCAAATCGAACAGATAGAAATCCGTGAGCCTGATTAATATAAGAAACAACTTGGACGGTATCAAAAACCAATATCAAAGTGTCAATCAATTTAATCAACAACCAAATATTGGATTCACAATTGATTTAACTTACGCACAACCTGTGATATTTGAATTATATAAATAAATATTATGCGGAAAAGAAATAACACAGACACCGGAAGTTTTGTTAACGAGGAAACCGCAAATGCAAAAAAAACCCCGGGACCTAGTCCATATTTGAACACAACAATGTATTAAGCCGCTACAGACACTAGCCTACTCCAAGTTAACTTTGGACTGGAATGTAGTTGAGCCCTAACCAATCTCACACTGATCAAGGTACAATTGTGCTCCTTACATCTCTAAATCCCAGCAGGACTCTACTCACTTGATTCCCTTAGATGATCTCACCCACAGTCCAAAGTGTCCAAGGAGGCTATATATATAGTCTAGGAGAGACATGGCTAGGCCGGGCCTGAAGACAATGAGGTCGTAGCCTGACTAGCTAGTTGGCTAGCTAGGAAGCTAGGCTAGGCCATACTAGGGGGCCGTGGCCATGGTTAGCCAGGCCGGAAGATAAGGTGGCCGTAGCCATGAATTGGCTAGGCCTGAATACAAGGAGGTCGTCACCTGACTAGCTAGTTGGCTAGCTAGGAAGCTACGCTAGTCCATACTAGGAGACCGTGACTAGTTAGGGAACTAGTGGCTCCGGATTTAGCTAGGGACAAGAATGTCGTGGCCAAAGACATGGCCAGGCTAAGAGATAAGGAAGTTTTGGCCTTGCTAGCTATTTGGCTAGGTAGGGAGTTAATGGCCACGACCTGGTTATGGAGCGCCGCTAGCAATTCGTTTGTAGCATATATAACATACTTGAGGAATTCTGCCGTGGAAGTTTTGCGACTCGAGGTAATATTACAAATATTATGCTTCTGGTAATTCACAGTATCGTAATAGCTTATTCTGAATATTTATAATTGTAGCATCAGTGTAGACTGATCAATGCATGACAATTCAAAAATAATGAGAGTTCAGCTGGGTGAAGCTCCAAAATCTTTCAGGCATATTGAAGGCCATTAACAGGATACACATTCTCAATTCTCTTACGGAATATGATGTATAAGTACAAATCTATAATTCTGATGTTGGGTCGGGAATTTTTAAACATATATAGAATACCGAGGGTTCATCTAGGTGAAGCCCTAATACATATATGATTATAGATACGCCTCTGTGCAAGTTCAGAGGTTATTTTTCACAAGTTTTGCCCTTGTCAAAAATCCACCATCCACATTAAGTCCCCTGCTTAGTGATAGGTGTCAAAAACACCTAATTTTATATCTATTGTTTATGCTTTCTTTGCTATTTCTCTTGTAAAATATGTATCTTATGTCTACTTTTGAGTATTTAGGTACTTTGGAGTCATTATGAGCAAAAGAAGGATCAACCATCTATCTGGAGCATAAAGGGCACAAAGATCGATTCACAAGCGGGTGAGAATTGGAGTCGGCTAAGAATATGCGCAGCAAGGAAGTGAATAGGCAGTCGGTTCCGTGGAACTGACAAGCCAAATAATCTGTTGGTGGCCCATATCCAAAAGTGGGTGCCTTAAGCAATTCTCATCACTACAGAGTCTTAACATCGTGAGAAATGTTTCTCTTTTGTTCTCGAGTTTCACCCGAGATTAAGAAATTCAGAGAGAAAAGATGGCGGCTGCTGTTGTCCGAGAGATCGAGAAATTGAAAGGGGATAGATCAGAGAGACACTGTTCGAATTTATGGAAGAGATGATGTTCAAGAAAGAAAGGGTGAATCGAGAAGAAATTGAGATAAAGAAACATAGGGTTTTGCTGTTTCAAGCTCATATCTCAGAAATTGATAGAAGAGATTAAGTAGGGATTGATGGTGATTTGGGGTTGTTAACAGAACAAGGAAACTTGGGTTCGACTGGAATTGGATTGAAGAGGAATAAGAAGAAAATCATGGGATTATGAAGATTGGGTATTGATTGTAACTCGATCTGATTCTTATTTTGGGAAATTTGATGAAGAAGAGATGCAGGTTCATTGGCTGTGAGATAGAGGAGGCGGTGATGGCTCTGGTGATGTTAACAACAAGAAGTAGCTGAGATTGATGTTGTTGAACCACTGGTGGAGATTTGTGGATGTTGTGGTGATTGCCATGGGATTGAGAGGCTACAGAAATGCCTAGATGAATGTTAGGATGTTAACATTGCAAGTTACAAGATGGTCATGAGACAGTGTTGCTGTTGCCTTGAAGAAGATGTTATAAGCTGAGTCTCAGGTGACATTGAGGGATGATACAGGTTGTGTTGCTCAGATAAACAAGAAGATGGTGCTGCTGAAGGTTATTGCAAGCTGTTGCTTGCCAGGTAGATAATGGAAGTTGTGTTGCTGATTGAGCTCAAGATAAGCTGGTGGTTGAACTAGTCAGATGGGAGTTGTAGGATTGAACTTAATGGAGCTGATTGCAGCATGGCTGGTGTTGAAATAAAGGGTATAAGATGGTGTTTGTGGGTTGGCAGTGCAATTATGCTAGTGCAGGAAATGGCATGGAAAGTTGTTGAGAAAGCTGAGAAGGCTGAGCAATTGCAGGTCATGAAGTTGACCCTGAGCTTGTGATGAGCATTTGGAGATGAATTGCAATGTGAAAGGGAGCTGGACTGACATGGGAAAGAATGAGTTTGTCTTGATTTGCAGGTTATGAAGTTTTGAAAGGCTGAGAAGAGAGTTATGAGCTCAGTTTTGAACCTGAGTTGTGGCTTAAGTGAAGCATAGATGTATGCCTAGGATACATGGGACAATGGTGCTGGTGTTATAGCTAAGTTTTACCTCAAGTAGCCATAGAAACTAGTGTTCAAGTGTTGCAGCTGGGCTAGAAGATGAATGGGATTTGAAGCAACATGTGCAGTGTGTGTCGATGGCTGAGTTTGATGGTGCTGGTGTTTAAAGCTTGAGCTCAGTTGATTAGTGAAGGATGTTGCAGTGAACAATTTTATTGCAGGTGGACTGTGGTTGTCTTGGGTTGTTGAGTGAATATGAACTGGTAGTTTGTAGCTTAAGCTGTTGATGAAGCAGCAATGTGAGCTGACAGGGTGGTGTGCCTGTGGAGATAGAGTTGCAACTGGAACTGAGTGTTGAATTTATTCTTTGCTATGGGTACCTTGTCAAGGAGGTGTTAGTTTAAGGGTTTGAAGCTGATGGTGTTGTTGTGCATTGGCTGTGAAGAATTTAGCTGCTTGCAGCTGAGTTAAGTATTGCGATGCATTGAAATCAATTGCGGTGGCCTAAGGAAAGTGATAAATGGGAAATGGCTCTTTTGGTTGGCTGTAGTGGTGAATCTGAGTGTGACAACTGAAATGGTGGTATACTTGGGTTAAAGAAGTGCAGTTGTGGCAGGAGCATACTGGACTGGCATTGCAGTAAGCTACAAGTGATGTTACAGATGGAATTGGTGATACTGGAATTTGAGCTGAGGATGAGATGGTATTGATGGTGTTTGTTTAAGCTCATTATAGGGAAGTGATGATTAGTTGCTGAGGAGGTAAAGCTGGTGTCAATGGCAGTGACGAGTATGGAACTGAGCGGCAGGAAGTGATATTGTGCTGCAATGGTTGAAGTTGGAAGGAATGCAACAAGAGATTGGATTAAGAAGCTACAGAACGAGATGGCTCAAGTGAATTAGAGTGCAGAATGACAAAACTGGAAAGAACTGAGGCTGTAAAATTATGCATAGCCAAGATGGCTGGCCAAGGAGCTGTGAAGCATAATGATTGTGATGTACAAGTTCAGGCCGTGCAATGGGTTGTCTGTCCATTCAGCTCTAACTCAGGTCTGACAAGATGCTGACTCTGACTTGACTCAGCTGACTCGGCATAACTCGGTGCTTGAACCGAGTTAACTCAGCTGACTTTCCTGGTTGACCCGAGTTGACCCGACCGAGTTGACTCATTGACCGATGACCGGGTGGACTTTGCCGGTCACCTGAGATATTTTCCGGTCACTTCTCCGGCCGATTTCCGGCCATAATACCAGATTTCCGGCGACCACTTTTGGGGTATATTTTCACATGGGTATTTGCACACACATGGGCTCGGTGGACCACATGGGCTTTGGACTATGAAGACCTAATTTTGGAAAGATGAAAAGCTATAAAAGGAGAAAGTTTTTATAACTTTGGGATATCACATATTTTTCTTGGAACTTTGGAGAGCCGGTTTTGTTTACGCTTCTAGGGTTTGCTTTTGTTCATCTTCTTCTTTTCAATTAATATTTTTATGATGAACTCCATAGCTTTGAGTAGCTAAACAATTATTATTGGTTATGGGATAAAGTTGATTTCTCAATATGTTATATGATTCAATGAATTAGTTTTGTCTCAATATTTTATTGTTTGTGATTCACAATTAATAGTGTTATATGATTTGATAGTTTGTTTGGTTGAGTCCGGAATCAATCCGATTTACATTCATCTCTAGAGCTATATTAGGGTTTTCAATACGAAAAAGTTGTTTATCCCTGATTCTAAGTAGCATAATTGTGGGTAGTGCTTGTAGTGATATATCCTACTAGTCACAAGTGAATCATAACTTTTGTTAAAACGATTAGTGCTTTTACACATTCGTTTGCATTTATTAGTCTTATTCCATAGAACTTGTTGCTTTTAGGGAGTTAAATCTAATTGTGCTTTTACACTTTAGGTTGCTTTCTAGGAAGAATTCACATATGCATATTTTAATGTGGTTGTGATGAAAACAGAGAATTAGCGGGATATACTTGCGATCAAGGTATCCTAGGACTTTTAGTAAATAAGAGATTAAATTATCAATTCTAATCATTGATGAAAATACATGTTTGTGAATGATACTATCCCGTGACCAATATCTTCTCCTTATTGATTATTCCAATTATTTGCTTTGCTTTATTTTATTTTATTACTTTGTCAAAACAACAAAAATCCCCCCTTGGTTACCTTAGAAACTGAAAATCACATAACAACAATTGCCTCTCTATGGATACGAACTCTTCCTTACCTTGTACTTCATTTATATTTAGTGAGTAAGAAAGTTAAATTATTTTTGACGCTTACGACAGCGATCACTTAGCGCGGAACATTAATGTTTCGTGGTATGCACTAGATGGCACTAGTACAAAAATAGGCTTAGGTGACAGTTAAAAACTGTCATTGAAATACTTATGCAACAGTTTTGGAAAAAATTTGCACTGTCACCAAAGCTCCTGTTACGAAAGGTCTATAAGAAACTGTTACGGAATGTTGACCATATGGTAACATCTTCTTTATAAAACTGTTATTGTTTACAACTTAATATAACATTTTCTTAATAAAACTGTCATCATAAATTCAATTTCGTTTACTAAGATAACAGTTTCCTAATAAACTTGTCATAGTAGACAGCTTACCATAACATTTTTTTATTTAAAACTGTTATTGAAAACCTAAATTTTTTCATTGCAGAGATGTTACGTTAACATTTTCTAAGAAAAACTGTCGTGGTAAACTTTTTAGTAAGGGTTTTTGTCAACAACCTGTCACATGAGCGGTACTAGGGTAATAGTATTTTCGTAAACCTGTCATAGTAGACCCCCCAACTATGATAGTTTCTTCTGGTAACATATGTTTCTACGGAATTGCTTCCTTTCACATCTACTCAATTACATAATACGAATACACGATTTTTTTAAGAGGAATATTGTAGTTGCAGGAAATCCTACACTACACCCCTCACAAGAATCCACACAATCAATCCATTGAATATGAACAATTATAATTTTTGTTGATTAATTTCTTGAATGTTTATAAGATAAAATGGAAAATAGCTAAAGAAAATACAATCATTATCAACTTTCTCTCTCCTAATGACTTGCTCCACACTCGAAAAAGATCTCTCCCTCAATAGGCCTGTTCGGCTCTTTATATAGGGTACTACATAATGGATGACAGCTAAGCTGTCCTTTATTTTCGGGAACGATTTGAGAAGTGTCGCAAGTGTACAAATGCATAATCTCGCGACACTCCTAGATCTCGCTAGGTCTTCACACCTTTCTTGTGTTCTGGCTGTCGTCATCCATTGCGTCACTTATTTTATTCATCTGCGACGCCTTCGCTACTTAACGTTTATGAATTTCGCAGAGGTATTGGTGTTGCGATATTCTGATCCTACATCTTGCCTCTTCTCATGTCTTCTCTGTGAAGAAGAGAATGTCATGAGAATTATTATTTTCAAACTGCCGCAACTGTTCATCCTTATCTGTTTGGCAATTTGACTTCATACTTTTACATAAAATCTATAATATGTGTCTCTTCTTCCACCCATATTTTGACACGTCCCTTTCAACCGTTACTTCTCGACCATTCACGTCTCTTCTCGCATTAAATGCGTTTATCTTCTCAAGAATTCTTCTCTATATATAGTTTTCTCATCCTCCTCTTCTTCTTTTTTACTTTCTCTTTGCAATTTTTCTTCAATTCTCCTCTGTAACTTCCGCTTCTGCTACTGTAAATTTTCTTTTTTCCTTTGAACTCCTTAATCATTCCCATACTCTGAAAATGGCTCCACCTGGTCGTAGATATGAAGTTCTCTTGGGAGAGGCTCAAAAGGATTTACAAGAGAAAGGTTTCACATTATCCACTATTCCCTATCAAGAATCTTTATCTATTCTCTCCGCCGAATTATTTACTGATCATTGTTGTGATAATCAAAAGATCATAATCTCGCTAGGTCAGATTCTCGCCGGCCTTCCCATTCCTCTCTACAACCCTGAACTTCCTTTGTTTTATGAAATTCTTGCTCATGAGAAATTCTCGCGAGTTGTTTACCAATTAAGTGGAGATTGTATCCGCTTAATACTTGAGTTCGCCAACCGTGGCGCTGGTAAGGGGTCTCTCTATTCTAATGAAGTTAGAGATCCTAAATTTGTAGATTTAGAGATATTCGCTGAGAAGTATTCAGTAGAAAGTTTCTTTGAGAATTATGAAGTAATAAATATGAAGAACGATAGAACTCGCTGGGGTGCACGTTTGAAAAGAAGAGAAAATATCCCCAGTGACAAAGTACTTATGCAGGATATCGATTGGCACTCCGGCAAGAACAATGTTCCTCGCCATTCCAAAGACGAGAAATGGTGTGTCTTTCCGCTATTTTTAAATGGACCTTATATTTCAGGTTCGAATGTACTCCCTGCGAATCTCGCTAACTATCAACCTTGGGTATTTAACTGGCCCGAGAAAGCTAAAGAGGTGTGCTTCCCGAATTTCGCTCAGTTTGTAATTATTACTTCTTTTTACATCTATTAATCTTGCGAAATTTTCAGATTGTTAAATTGAGAAAAAGTTACGAGAGAAATCCTAAGGCGAGTACTCTGGCAATTCTCTAGTTGATCACGGATGAAGTAAGAAATACTTTTCTTCATTATTTTAACAATATTGTTGCCTCTGTTTCTTATCTTCATTCATGTGTGAAGGTTGGCGTTGAAGTTGTTGAAGAAGAGGATATTTCTGAAGCTGCGAAAGCTAAAGGCAAGGGTAAAATTCCTCTTCGCAAGAAGAAATTTGCCGCTCCTCCTTCTAAAAAACGGAAGATCCATTCTTCTTCTCGCTCCAGTCCTCAATCCAGTGAGAGCTCTGATGAAGATAATGATGATGTTGACACCTCTCTTGTGAAGGAGAATCATCCAATTGAATCTTCTATAGCGCAACTATCTAGTATTTTCTCTGATTCTATGCAAGGAATGGGAGATGATCATTTTTCTGCCACATGCGAAGCTCTCGCAAATATCTGCGATGCTCCCTTATTAGAGGATGATGATTCTTTTCGTGGAGTTTCCAGAGCAGTAACTCCCAGTTTCCTAAACGCACTTGTAGTTGCAGGAAATCCTACACTACACCCCTCACTAGAATTTACACAATTAAGTCATTTTAAGATCAATGATTATGATTTCTATTGATTGAATACTTGAATCTTTACAATATGAAATAGAAATGAGTTAAAGAATTACAATCACTCTAAAACTTTCTCTCTCCTCAAAACTTGCTTAACAATTCAAAAAGAACTCTCTCTTCAACAGACTTACTCAACCCTTTATATAGGGTAGTACACAGTGGATGACAGCTAAGTTGTCCTTTATTTTCGGGAATGGCTTGCGAAATATCGCAAGCGTACAAGTATCAATTCTTGCGACACTCCTAAATTTCGCTGAGTCTTCACATTTTTCTCATGTTCTGGCTGTCGTCATTCATTGCGTCATTTATTTTA